>CM052365.1:5626088-6013039 GCA_028551485.1 Casuarina cunninghamiana
TTGATGATCACCTCCACACAGCTAGCGCCACGTGCTCACCCTCAACACAAGTCAATACCTACTACGGAGTTAGATTACTCTTAAGATTCCGCGCGACACGAGTTTTGGCGCTTCTTATTACACGTTAGGTGGGGGGGACAACGGCTGGTGTGGCTAATGGATGGTGAGGATCTATTTGATCCAACGGCTAGAGTTCAAACTTATCCATTCACTAGTATAAAAATCTTCCAAGTTACCGATTTTTCCAGAGACCTTGACCGACTTTGCAGCTCATGGAAGTCTGCAGGAAAACTACGGAAAAGACGCTTGTGAGAATCTGGAATTCTATGGAAGCACACTAATGAACGGTCAAGACAGAGGAGTAAGGACTAATGATGCTACTGCCCACATTGTGAATGAAGCAGTTGAGCACTTGGACACTATTCCATATTCAGGTTTGGCTAATAGAAGAGCAGGAAATGAGGACCAGATTCCCATCACATAGTCAAATATTAGAAAATTATAAATATTTTATAAGTAAAATTATCAATTATCATTACTTTTTAATTAAGAATGTTTTGTTCTTGTTAAAATTATTTTTAAGAATATTATATATCCCAACAAACGACATGTGAAAAAATATTGTTGGGAAGTATCAATGTTAGGCTTATAAATAAAACTTATGGTCTACGGTATCTTTTACTGTCCCAATAATATTATATTATTTTTTCTAAGGAAACAAAAAAAGAATGACAGTTTTTATGTTCACCTTTTCTCTTTCCTAGTAATCGTACTCTAGCCAATGGCTGTGCAGGTTTTATGGTCCACGGCCTGTGTTCAGAGAATGGTGCTGTTCTTGAATTTGGGCCTAATAAGAATATCTTATCACTTATAAGCTGAAAAATTCATTCTTATACTTGTAATGACAATACCCACTTTAATAACAACTCCGTTGCCAAGAACCTGTTATGTCTGAACGTGTTCTTGTTTTCCATGTGGACATGCCTGTCTCTCCTGCTCTTCCTCTCTGCCCAATTCCAAAGGGTGTTAGAGGGTTGGCGGTTGAAAATCTTGAAGTTCTTTGCCGGGAAATGGAGTAAAGACTTAGATAAGATGGGAAAGGAGGGATGAAATCAGGGTCTGATTGATGAGTTGTTTAAACAGCCCCGAAAAACTCTTGTGTTTGGGCCTACGGCATTTCTTTTACACCAAGTATATTCAATTCTGGGCCTTGACCAGTGACCTATGGAATAAAATATAATGCCATTTTCCATGTCCACTTTTTCTATTTCGTGGACCAGTAACCCATTGAATATAAGTATACTGTCATTTGCCATTTTCTCTTTTTATATTTCTCAATGATTGTGCTTAGCCTAGGCCTTTGCGGGCTTTGCCGGCATCGCTTACGTTCACAGGACAGTCCTGTTCTTGAGTTTGGGCGTCGCAAGAGCTCTTGCCGCTTGACGATCCGAATGGGATTGTCAGTTCCAGCCAGGCCCGTATGACCATCAGGCCAGCCACTCTCAATTAGGTCTATTGGCTGGTGTCAATCGGCTACCAAGTCTAACATATAATTCCCAAAAGATATAATAGAGGAGCTTGCTGCATAGAAACGCCCAATCTGACTAGTAATCAAGCCCAAGCCCATGTACGCATCACCTTTACATTAAATCAGCATAATAGGCCATTTTAATAGTTGTATCAAATGTAGCCTTGTTGTGTGTTTTTACATTGTATATGAAATACAGAACCAACCAACACATAAGAAATGTTGAACCAGTTTGAGCCCAAGACCAGCGCTTCAATCCTCCCTCTTCTGAAGCTGAATTTTCCTAGGAAACAAATTTTCCTAGCTTCCTCTTTACAGTTGAGACAACGCTTTCTATTACAATTCAATCTTCACTCATCCCCAACAGTAACAAAAGCGCTTTTAATCTTTCCATATAAGGATAGTTAGGAGTACGTTAAACCAGTTATACAATATTAAATCATAGGTAATTTAAGCCATTTGGTAACGGCCCAATGTTCAGCAAATAAAATAAGATTTAAATAATAATAAACTACTTTAAGACAACCCAAATCCAATGTATGAATTAAATAATTTTTCTCACAAACAGTTAGCCGACACTAAACTGACAACCAATAGTTGTTAAGCCACTTCCATCCACGTCTTGAATTGTAGATTAAGTCACGGATTATCAGAATTAAAGATCAAGAAACTTGCACGTCATGGTTATGGCATTTCATGTACCAATTTCACCGAAAATTCAATACATCGTGCGTGACAGCATGATTCTCCAGAGGAACTGTGATCCATTAACGGCCAAAAACACCAACAATCGTTGAAAGTACACATACCCCCATTATGCGGAGGGTTGAATTCAATGGAGTACAACCATCCCAGTCGTTTCTATAACGTGACTTGTATGTAATGGGCTACGTTTAGGCACTAGATTTAAGTTCCGAACTTGAGTACTTTGGCTGTGGAGATTTGGGCAAAGAAATGCTCTGCTACAAGGCGGCGTTGAATCTTTAATAATGGTTCTTATAAATAAAACTTATTATTCGGATTATCTCTTGCTGACCCAATAATATCATATAATTATTTTCTTAGAAAACAAAACAAAAAAAATGATATTTTCTATGTGCACCTTTTCTCTTTTCTAATAATCATGCTTTTACATTTTTTATTTTTTTCTTATTTTTTATTTTTCAATAACATGGATAGATCCTTAATAACAATGTTAGGCATAATAACAAAATTCAAACATGAAGTGCATTGAATAGCACATACACTTAAACTATTGTGACCTATAATTACATAAGCCTAATTAGTCTTTCTTGAAAAAAATTAGGCATGATCATGGCAAGGATCCAAATTGATCAAAAAGTCTAACATTCTAAATTGTGCCCATGATTGGCAAGACAATTCACTAGTACATTTTCCTTTACAATAATTATGTTGCATAACCTCTTGTGAAAAGATCACAGATAAACATTGGTAAATAACATACTTTAGTTTTCAAGGAGTCTTCTATTTTTTAAGTAAACATTGAACCAAGTGAAATAAATAAGTGTCAGTGACATGGGATACTTGATTCCCTTCATGATATATTTTGAGGCTTGCCAACAAAGTGTAGGCCTCCACAACTACACTACTTCCTAGATTCAACTTTAACTAAAAGATCATGAGAATACTTTCAATATAATCTTGCAGTACTCTCCCTCCCACATTGTTATCCATGATGCTTGAGTCATCCATATTGAGCTTATATACATTAGGAGTGGGATCTTTTTCTGAATGGAAGATTCACCACACACACTTTTTAGAATAGATAAGGCTATTTGATCAAAAAAGCTTACACATACCTTCACTTGGAAAAGTGTGGACAAGTGAAGCATTTAATGTGTAAGCATTTAATTTTGAGTGAGGATATGGATTTACCATCGTGTTCTGAGTTCCTAGCTAGTCAAAAGCTCCACACAATAATGTCTTCCAAAATGGCAACAATAGCTATCCTTTGGTTATGCCAAGAGACTTCTAAATACCACGAGAAAACAAGTACAAAAATAGAAGGAAAGCAAAGTTGTACCTTGAGGACGTCTCCAAATCTCCTTTAAAGCTGTTGTGCCAGCTTGCTATACATGAATAAATAATCCACAATTTCTCTTTAAGCCGTCAGACAACAAAAGCATTTAAAGATCATTTGTATCCCCCTTCTTTGTATATTATACTTTATAAGAATTTTATAATAAATGAGTTTTCATATAAATAAATTAATATTAGGAGGAACAACCTCGTTTTAGAAAAACTTGACCCACGTAACTTTATCCTTCTTCAATCTTCTGTCATGATACACCAAGTAAACCGAGAAAGCACCCAAAGCGCTCCAGCCTATGGCTGTGCACATTTTGTCGTCACGGCCAGCATTGAGAGGACAGGGCTGTCCTTGAAATTGGGCCTCGTAAGAAAGCCTGCAATGTGTCAGTTCCAACTAGGCCCAATTGACTATGATACCTGTCATTACGTCGATTTCGCAATTGGTTGGTGATGCTCGACTTTAAAGCCAATAAGATGAACAAGTTGTTGTAAAAGAAAACAAAAGCAAGAATGCTTCTAAAAAACGTTTGCAACTGTCTCTTACGAAGAACTGAAAATTTTACCAAGCATAAATGTTTGTTTCTAAATCTTTATTTAAAGGACAAACATTGATATATGTATTTTGATACTAAAACAAGGGAGATGAAGAAAAGTAAACCTTTGTTGAAAGAAATGCAGTCTAAGTGTAAGATTTAAATATCCATCCCCAGGCTCGAACCATAATGAGTCCCAAATATATCTTCATAGGTTTTGAGAAGTTACACTTGGGTCTATGTAGAACCTCCCCAGCGGATGCAGAGAATTAAGTTGCAAAGGATCTCCAAGGGACTCTTCTTTTCTTCTATTTTCCAATTTTTCATCGCAAAAGCTGTGTGAGGATTAAAGGACATCATATATGGTCCTGGAGCTCCTGTGCCGGAAGTCGTAACTATAGCAATTATAGAAATCTTGCGACGTATCCTTTTCTTATACAATATTAATTAATGACTATATTAATTTATATCCCCTGTTCGAATACTAGGTATTTTTCTTGAAGAACTCCAAATTGGAACAATTAAACGTAAAGTCCAAATTGAAAAGCCAAACCAACTTGTTTCGTTTGTTTGTGCTTATCTCAAGTAATTTGATCATTGTCAAGGTTTAAGTACACCTCGCGTTTCTTCATTTTCACAATTTTATTTACAGTAGTTACTTGATGGTCCTATGGCATTTCTTCTCCGCCAACTACATTATCCTCTGGGCTTTGACCTATGAACCAGAGAACAAAACAAGATGGCACTATTTTTATTGTCCAATAACTGTTTTCACGTTCTTGAATTTGGCCCTTGCAATGAAGTCTACGGTTCAAGCACAAATAATAGAAGATAAAAAGAAAGATTCAATGAGACACTACACGAGTAGTTCGGTTTAAACACAACTTGGCACATACGTTTACTTTCCTCTAACTAATCAATTAGAGAGTCTCTTCTCACAATAATAACTTAGGGATTATACAATTCTATTCTTACATAAGCTTTCAAAAAGTGCAAATACAATCCGTTCCTCAAACACACTAAATCCACCATAAAAAAATGCAAGTACTTCAATTTGCCTCATTAACGGACATATACAGAGACTCCCAACCTATAAAAAAATTGGGGTCTTAATGCAAAAACCCTAACTTAAATTTCATCCTCAACTTTACAAACAATGTGCTTGTTTATGCAATATAATAAAAGCTTAACAAAATAATTGTTGATGCAAATAGTAAGCACATATAGCAACCAAACTTTGAATTTAAACCATAGCTTGAGAGCCGTTGTTTTGATTTTTAAATCTTACCTTTTGGCTCAACAAAAACTGCAAAGAACCCCTGAAATTGTGGATGTTTTGCAAAGTTATTTATAATCTTCAATTTTATTCGTTCCTTTTCACAAAATGTGGATGTTTTGCAAAGTTATTTAGTAAAATTGTGCATTTTGCTTCATAAAAAATGAAATTATTTTCTTTTTTACTCATCCAAAACATGCAAGATCATATTGTGTTTCTATTTAGTAAATCACATATTAGGATAGTAGTTTTATCCTGTGAAAGCAAGACACCACATTATGGCATTTCAACCTATTTTTGGCAACAAAAACTCCCATGTTTTATCATAAAATATTTATTCAATTATTAGCAATATTTACATGTAGGTTATATACAAACTATTCACATTTATTCATTTAATTATATATTTAGAATGTTTAGAATAATTGATTATTCACAAAAATCATGGAATAAGATATTACAAAATCTCATCCAAATATTCTCCTTCATCTTGGCATATGTTCACTCAATTAATAATGTTTTTTAAAGAATTTCGTAAACCTTTTCACATGTTTTTCATACATATTTGCATTATTATTGTCAACATCAAAATATTGTCTACGCTAGCACAAAGTACCTTGCCATCATATCTTTGACCTATTGTGATAGCTATTATGTTTGTGGAGCTTACTTCACCAAATTGTGAAGATAGAGATAGTTGGTTAGAACAAGCTGCTACTACAAGATAAGTGTCATTAAACGATAGGGCGTAGTACTTTAATACAATAGGAAGATAACCATTTCCTTCTTAGAAAGCTGAAAAACTAGAACTTGCAAAACAAAAGATGTCTTAATTAGCTGCTGCCTTCACCACTGCATCTAGATTAGGCATTATATTTGTCAGTTATTGTTGATTATTTTTACTATTTGAAGAGATGTGTAAAGGATGGATGCTTCCGCTTTGTTGCCTGGATGGTTCTATATTATGCTTCCAACGAATGTGAACTATTATGCTTCCAAGGTGTGGAAAATAGAGGAAAATACAAGAGAGCTAGAAATAATAGTAGCCACTACATAGGAAGTTAATCCCATTGTGTCTAAGGGTTATGTCCTCCAAATTAAAGAAAATTGATTAGGATATTCTCTATGTGAATGAAGATAGAGATGAAGTGATTTTTGATAAATCTTATAAAGTGGTTCAAATTGAAGAAATATAGGTTAAGGAAAAATATGAAGAACACAATTCATCAAAAGAAAGCATGACAAAAATGATTTTGTCATCCTAGAACACTTTAAGGATGATCATTATATGCAAGCTGAGGAAGTGTACAAAGATAAGAATGGGCATGATAAGCAAAAAATTATTAAAGCAAATAAATTGACAAAGGATATCATAGTGAAACTAGAATGTTATAGTGAACAAACAATACAGAACAAAAAGCAACAAATACAATTGCTACAGGCATGGATGTAGGAATTGAAGTAAAGTTTAACTTTAAACTCTAGGTATATGATGCAATATTTCTATACACAATGTTTTTGGTAGCACCTAATGAATTGGAGATATTTTAGTTGGAGTTTGATCATTTTGAAATTAAGAATCCCTTTGTTATTCAAACTGAGTTGAAGGAGGACAATCAAGAGGAAACTTATTTAGTTGATCAATTGAAAGATGATAAGGATAAAATGATTAAGGAACAATAAGAAAATCAAGTAGTTGAACATCGACTTGAGATTGTTTTCCCTTACCATTTTTCTCTAACTCACCAGGAGTCTTCACAAGGCAACATGCTAAGTTACGAGTTAAGAAGGACTTAAAGCTACAATCTAAAGGGATAAAAGAGAAAGCTTCTAGCTCGCATGACAAGAAGACAAAGAAGTAAAAAGAAACCTTTTAAGGGAAAAGGAAATGCTAATCAGGTTAAAAAGGATAAACAAATTGGAACGACCTTATTGAGAATATTTATGTTATCCCATATTGCTTTGATGTAACAAATGGACATGTTCAACCCAAAATGAAAAGAAAAACAATATCTCGCAACATTATGGATTATAATTTTTGTGTTGATATAAGGTTGGTGTACCCTAGTAAGGTTATGGTGAGTCAAAAGATTAGCACTCAATCCTTAATACCATATCATGATCATGATGATTCATCATCCAATTTCACAGGTAGTATACCTAATTTCAATCTAGATTATTCTCTAATGTCCTTTTTTGGATAACTAATTGAAATGTAAAGTTGAAGGTGTTTAATCCTATCTTAAGGACTTTTTTTCCCCTTTGTTGAGGGCATGTAATATTGGGTTTAGGTTATACTTATACCTTGTCCTTTTATCCTAATAAGGTATGGTATTTCAACTAAACCTTTATTTAAAAATAATAATTAAAAAAATACTGTTGATGTACTTTATAATTTTTTTTAAAAAAATGTGAGCTACTAAATTTGTCTTCATTGAATGGGTGGATTCTTTTTAACTTGATGAATCGGAAGGTAAAAAAAGACCTTTCATATCAATTTTGCTTATTATTTAATAATTACTAACCTCAATCTTAGTGTTTTTATCCCTGTTGGGGATAGTATTACTTAGACCTTAATATCATTTTTTTTTCTAACACAAGAATATTGACATTGTTTTTTGAAATCTTCTCTTTGATTTTATAGTGAATCTATTTGAAAATAATTTTGTTTTTTGTATGAGTTACATTTGCGTAGTCTTTATCATTAGTCATTGGGCATTGATATTGATTGACTCTATTTCAGCATTTTTGTGGTACTAAAAGGATAAATCATAATTAATAATGACACTGTATTATTAACTGGAGCTTGTCATAATTTGTAGTATACATATACAAACATATATATACATATATAAGAATTCATCAATTTGTTTGCACTTAACTTGCATGTCAAAAGCATATATATATATATATACATACATAAAGTGACATTAGAAATCACAGTACTGTTCATCTCCAATTGACCGAGTCGGCCCAGTTTGTGACGAGCTAATACCATTTTTATGACTGAATTGAACATTAACAAGAAAGTGAACATTACCATAACAAGCCCTTTCCTTTAAGAGAATCGTACCCCCCTCCCATCGTTATCAACACGACCTTCTTCCCCTTTTTACAAAGCCATTAATAACACACCTATCTGAACTAATACAAGCCATTAACAAGCCCCCTATCGTACACAAGCCTTTTTCAAAGGCATTTATTCTTCTCCCCCTTTTACATTAATAATACAAGCCATTAATAACACAAGCCCCACAAGCCTTTTTCAAAGGCATTTATTCTTCTCCCCCTTTTACATTAATAATACAAGCCATTAATATAACACAAGCCCCACAAGCCTTTTTCAAAATCTCCCTTTTACATTAATAATACAAGCCCCACAAGCCTTTTTCAAAATCTCCCTTTTACATTAATAATACATGCCCCCCCCTATCGTATCTGACCCAAGAGAATCGCCCCCCTAAAGCCATTCCAAGATTTTCGCATCTGATCAATATGGAACCTGCGGCTATACAAGTAACAACAACCCAACAGCTCATTTAGTTTTTCAGGCTGCGAGTGTGCCTATTATTATAAACTCATTTATTTCTTCTTTTGGCTCCGATGTGGGACCTCTTCCAACAACCCTCCACTGTAGGCTGAGAAGAGGGGGGTATGTCGGGTTTGTGTTGCGGAAGAGAGAGACCACAACTGGAGGCTAAGCAGGACAGAGGCGGTGGCTGAGCACCCAACAGACGCGTCCATCAAAGAAAACAAGTTGGAGAGGCCCATGGCCCTCTTCTCCACCAACGAAATGAAAAGCTCCCGCTGCACAGGCGAGATCGAGGTTGATCTTTCGATCAAAAGAGCCGAACTTCTCGACTCCTTGAATCTCGGCGATGTGAGTTGAACACAGAGCCAGTCCTTTTGTCAAGCAGAACTTCCTTCGTGTAGAGGTGGATCGATAGATCTGAACCTTCTACAGAGTCGGTCCTTCCTTTGAGTAGAGGATGATCTGAGCTTTTTATGGAACCGGTCCTTCCATTTTATTTTTTTTTATTTTTTATTTTTTATTTTTTTATTTTTTTAAAGCACTGGGACAGCAGCCATGTATCAGTCAAGACGAGCAAGAACCATAAAGAGATCTTGCTTGGTCAGATGACTGACACTAGTTTCGATGTAGCTGGTTAAGCCGGTCCTTCCTTTGAGTAGAGGAGGGTCTGAGCTTTTTATGGAGCCGATCCTTCTTCGCGTGGAGGTGGATTTGAGCCTCCTACGTAGCCAATCGTTTCTTCGCGTGGATCCTTGTGTGAAGGTGGATCTGAGCTTTCTAGAGCCAGTCCTTCCTTCGCATAGATCCTTGTGTGGGGTGGATTTGAGCCTTACCCAATCCTAAAAAATAAGTTAATTTTTTGATGTTACAAGAGTCCGACGTTGGACTTAAGAAAAATGTTGAACAATAGAGTTTCTCATTAAATAAAAGAATACTTATAAACAACCTTTCCCCCAACGAAGCCTCTTGAAAAGTAGACCTAAGCTTAAGCTAAAGTTTTTCGACAGGTTTCCTATTGATTTTGTTTTTAAGAAAGTATTGATGGTTGTATTAAAAATTGGTAAAAGTCTCTTTTTCCTTTTTTTTTTTTTTTGATAAGTAATACCGTAAGTGAATTTGATTTTTACTTATTACCATACTTGATTTTTAAGAGGATAAACATTAATACTTCCTTTGGGATTCAAGATCTGTATGAAAAGAAAAGTCAAAAATAATTTTATATTAGTTAAAAATAATTTTTTTCCTCTTTTGTACTATTCTTTCTCTTTTATCTCTACTCTTATCAAATCATTTCCAAAAAGACACGAATCATTTTGATATTGTAAATTCAAAAGATAGATCCAACACATCATGAGGTAACGTTTAAATACTACAAATTTGCAATCTCTATTATAAAAATTAATACTAACATATGCTAAAACACTTCAATCCATATACCGCTATAAACTGTTGAAATATTAACTTTTTCGAAGTCTATGCTGGCCATTCTTTTCCAGCGATTAGCTGGGAGATTTGCATTGCAGAGAATTGCTTAAGGTTATTGAATTATTGTCTTAAAGTTGCATTTACGGTCTCTAAGTGATTTTCGTTTTCAAACGTTTCACAGGAGGAAGCCGAACGCGAGACTGTTAATGAAGCCCCATTGACCGGGGATAACATAGGCGGGACCCGCGAATTTCTCACAACTGGAAAGATTGGCACTGATCCTTCTTGTTCCTCCGCCGCTGAATCAGCTTTCCAACGAATATCTATTTCCGGAGAAGCAGAAGTTCATCATAATCTCGAAGGAGGAAGAAGGGAAACTCAGCGATATTATATATCCTTTTCTTGGACGTTGGCCTGTAGAGCTATGGGATCCTTAATTGCCATGATTCTGACGGTTATCCCTGCAGTTAAACATGCATTGGATAAAAAAGTAATCAACACGTTGACTGTTGGTATGATTGTGAAGTGCCTAATGTCTACTCTAGTACAGTTCATTACAGGGAGTGAATTGTATATTGGGGCCTACGAGGTTTTGCGCGTTCGGGCTGCTAATATGGATGTACTGATAATCTTGGGAACAACTGTGACCTACTTCTATTCTGTCTACTCATCGTTAAGGGCTGCTTTCTCTGAAGATTTCAAGGGCACGGATTTCTTTGTGGCTAATTCAATGATTATCACGTTTATTCTACTGCGGAAGTCCCTGAAGGTCATTGGAGGCACTCAGAATGAAAATGGAGTGTTGCACATAAATGCAACACCAGTAAAATCAGAGAGTGCTGTTTCGCAGATTGTTCGATCGGCTGAGTCATCGCAAATGAATGAAGCTCCAGTCAAGAAGTTTGCTGACCGGATTTCCAAGTACTCTGTGCCTTTGGTAAGTATTTAGTTCAAATGTGTTAACTTCTTTCTCAAGTTATTTTTTTTTTTAATTTCTTGATATTAGTATTGTCACAGTAGAATTTGTTAATAATAACTTTATTATGCAGGTTATTATCCTCTCATTCTCAACTTGGTTTGCCTGGTTTTTGGTTGGGATGTTGTATGGTTACCCAACATCTTGGCTACCGTCTTCTATGGGTAACTTTGAGCTTGCACTTCAATTTGGAATCTCCATCACTCTCATAGCCTGCTCCTGTGCTCCAGAACTGGCAACTCCAACTACTGCCATGGTAGCTAACGGAATTGCTGAATCCCACGGGATATCGATAAAACGTGGCCATGCTTTGGAAACTGCACATAAGGTAATTTGTGAAATTTATGTTTAAGTTTCCCTACTTGTAGACAGAAAATTTAGATATGGGGTTCTATTTGATATCACTAAATTATATTCAGATTAATTCATTGTAGTCATAAAGCATCTAGTTTAGGTGACTTAAGGAAAGTATCTTCCTTACATACCTGAATATTGCAAGCTTGCAATTTAATAGTCTTACACTTGCTCCTGAGGAACTGTTTATCCTGTAGGTGGACCACATTGTACTTGGCATGAGAGGAACTCTCACGAAACCAGGGGTTGACGACGTCAAACTCCTAACAAACATGAATCTTCAAGAATTCCTTTTCCTCATTGCAGCAATTGAGGTATGTCTTCTCTTTCTTAGCAGAACACTCACTCTTTATGAGCAATGGTCTTTGTAATAAAAGCACTGTTATGTAGCTCTAGCATTAACAATGTTTGCATATGTCACTCTTAGGTGAAAAGCGAGCACCCAATAGCCACGGCCATAGTGAATTATGCCAAGAGATTCACACATGACAAACAGAACCCTGCCTGGCCAGAAGCAGAAGCATTTGAGAACTTCCCTGGCCATGGAGTTGAAGGCAAAGTTCAAAACAAGATAATACTTGTGGGCAACGATAGATTGATGTCCGAGAAGGGCATTGAAATTCCGTCGTGTGCCAAAAGGGAACTTTCAGAAGCTGAAAAGAAGGATCAAACTGGCATCCTAGTGTCCATAGATAGGGAAGTGGTTGGAGTTTTGGTCATATATGATCAAGTTAAACCAAGTGTTAAAGAAGTCATTACCACTCTAAGGTCTATGAACATTAGGACCATAATTGAGACAGGTGATAACTGGAGAATTGCTGAATTTGCCAATGAAGTTGGAATTGAACCTCTTGTTCCAGATGCCACACCCGAGGACAAAGCAAATAAAGTGAGGAAACTTCAGGTAAATAAAAAAACATTACTTAACAAAACTTTTTGCATTGAATTCTCTCTCACGTGGAATCATAGTAGACATGTGCCAAATGTGTGTCATGATAAAGCATAAAATTTCCATGTTTTCATTCTCAGGCTTCACACTACACCGTGGCAATGGTAGGACAAGACATGAATGACTCACCAGCACTTAAGGCAGCAGATGTTGGAATTGCAATTGGTGCTAATGCCAATGAGGCAGCTGATGTTGTTCTCAAGAAGTTAGAAGACGTGATAACAACCATTGATCTTTCCCGGCAAACCATACCATTTCTCCGTTTAAACCGTCTCTGGGCTTTGGTATACACTATACTGGCAATCCCAGTTGCAGCTGGGGGCCTTATACCATTAACTGGTTTTCGCTCAGTACCATTGATTTCTGCAGCTGGAATAGCATCCTCGTCTGTGGGTGTTCTTTTCAGCTTTCGCATGTTGAAGAAGTACAAGAAACCCCGGAATCTGGACATCCAAGAGCTGCGTGAGATAAAGATCGAGTAATCAACAAGTATTGTTTGCCAGTGTTGTAGAATTCTAAGTGCGTGTTTTCTGAAACGTTGAACTCTTGCTATCTATACTGAGTATTGTTTGCCAGTGTTGTTCTATTTGTGTTTTTGTTAGATCTTTAGTCTTGTTTTTGTTTCTGTGGTTGGAATCCTAGAAACTCTACGTGCTAGAATCTCTGAGGGGGTTTGGGTATTAAACATTTTAAGTATAAGCATAACGATCATTTCACATAACGCTATTTGTTTTTAACAAATTCGCAACAATCAGTTTTTTCATTTCTTTCGTAGAAGAATTCTTTGTAAGAGGACATTCCCATGGATGCCAAGGGATAAAAAAAAAAAAGTAAAATATATATATAGCATTTTACATAAATATATATATCCTATTTCACCTACTTCCTTAAAATCAACGACAGAAAATAATTTTAAACCCATAAATAGAAACTAAAATTGGTTTTTTTCTTAAAAAAAAAAGTCACAAATGGGTAGAATGGTTCTAAAACCACCTAATTGAAATTTTTATTTACATATTAATAAGTTCATTAAGAGTCCTCTTTATTGTGGGAAATCCTTTTTTCTCAAGGACTGATTCAATGAAAATAGTAAATTTTCCTAACACTTGAGAAAAGGGATGTGTTAAAAAAGATATCACAGCTCTTAACAACCAATCTCAAGGGAGTGAGTGGATTCATTTAGCACAACTTACTGTCAGGAAGCTACTACAAAACAAACCTTACACCTTATTGCTCAAGACAGCGAGGACAGCCTCATATACATCGGGAAGCCGATTGGTGGCCTTCTTGAAGGATCCGGCGAAGAGTGTGGAAGCGGCTGTAGCTTCCCGTGAGAGTTTTGGCTTGTGAAAACCGATGGCAATAACTCGGTTGCCAGAAACATGTTATGTCCCCCGTCTAAACACCCGAGTGTTCTTGTTTTTCATGTGTGTATGCCTGTTTCTTCCTCTCTCCAAGTCTTTCCAGATGGTTGGTGGTTCAAAATCTCTGAAGCTCTTTGCTTTTGAAAATGGAGATCCAAATAAGAGGAGATAAGGGAGGGTAAAGTCAAGGACAAGAATTGTCTAAACAACCTCCACAAACTCCCGGAGTGGGGCCTATAGCATTTCTTTAACAGCAACATCATTGGAATCTGGGCCATGAACAAGACCCATAGAATATGCTATGGTGCCACTTGCCATGCTCTCTTTTTCTATCCTCAAGAGTTGGGCCTTGGCCTCGGGGCGTTGCTGGTTTTGTCGGCATCGCCTTCGTTTACAAGACGGTACTATTCTTGAACTTGGGGGTCTTAGGGACTCTTACAGCCAGACGATTCAAATGGGATTGTCAGTTCCAGCCAGGCCACGTTGATCAACATGCCAGTCATTATCCCAAAGCGTTGATCGACTTTGAATCCTAAAAAAACAAAAAATTCCAAAAAGAGATAATATGAAGAGTATGCCGTAAATGCATGTTGCGAAAGCAAAGCAAAACCAAGATAGTTTATTTTAGCTCAGAAATAGCTTTTGGGCGTCTGGGAAAAGCCACTACTAGTTGGGTATGGGGTGAGGTTTGACAATGTGCCGAAAAAGTTGACAAACACATTTTTTCTTTTCTTTTGAACTTATTTCTCTTTAGTAAATTTTATTTAGAACCTCCATGGAAATGGTTGGTTAAAAAAAATCTTGAGACAATCCTATACTTTATTGAGCCAGAACCCCAGACCCATGATCTAGGTATGATGTTGATAAATGAAAATCAATATAATTGTAACAAAGATAATAATGACAATAGGTGAAACCATTAATATGTGAGTAGTAAAAAAATTTAAACAATACTCTTGTCAATTGCATATGTATGGTTACATTATTTCTTCAACTCTAATAAATAACTTACTTGACCGTATACTAAGGTAATTAAATAGCCTGAAAAGGAAAAGGTCTTAAAAGAAACTGGTGTTAAAAGATAAATTTCATTAAAGTAGAGGGCTTATTAATTTGATAGATTAACAATATGTACGGAAAAGTTGACAAATCTTTTAAATCTTTCCCAGTTTTGTTTGGAATATTTTTTCTTTTTCCTTCGGAGTTCTACAGTTCTATTCTTTAATCTTAATTTTCCTATGAAGTATATATTTTATACTTTAAGATAGTCTTTTTCAATAATCTCAATGAATGGAAAAAAATAGAAATTAGAATGAACTACGTTGCTCTGTCGTATTGTTATAGTTGAAAGAGCGGCATGTGTTATAGAATTACAGATTGTCATAATGGTATGTAGTAATTGCTCGAAACCAATGAAACACTCAAGTATCCTAGAAAATTATTTTCGGAATGGACGAAGGAAAAAGCCGTCCCAAAAGGGAAGAATGACAAGGAAAACAGAAAAAGAGGAAGTTCAAAGAAGCTGCCTGGTGGTGGCTTGAATATCAAGAAAAGGACAGATCACCTGTTGCGGCAATTATGCTAGAATACTTTTGCAGCTCCACTCGGAATAATAAATGTGACACATGGGCCACCTAAGTATTAGAAAATCAGATAAAGTTCAGCCAGACCATCAAGTAAGACCAAGGACTTGTCCGAGTAACAGCCCGCTAAGGAGACGATTGATGACCTCCACACAGCTAGCGCCACATGCTCACTATTATATTATATAAATATTAAGAATCTTCTACTCAAATAAGAAATACCCTGTATTCTTAGGTCTAGAGCGTCAATAGGAATGAAATTTACAGTCTATCTCTGGGTTAATACTACTTGGTATTATTCTTGGCATTAAGAGCTAATGAAATTCCTTCTTGCTTCAATCACCTCCACACAGCTAGCCTCCGCTCTGGTTCATGTGCTTTTCCTTTTGTGGTCCTCATCATTAAGGGAAACCATGCAACTTGCAGTGATTGATGGATTAACAAGGATGTTGAGTCAGACTCTGATACTTTTCCGCTCATAAAAAAAACAAAGACCTCCAGACTCTCGTTGTTTTGCGTTGTGGGTCTCAAGAGCTGTCACAAAATTGATGATGTTGGGGGAGTGATCGGCTAAACGATCACATGGGAGACCGTCCTTCCAAGTTGCAGATTTTTGTAAGACTTTGCATGTGACATTCAAATTTTTATCTTCATCTGGAGAAAAGAAATAGGAAAAAAAAAAAAAAAGGCAGGAAGCTACCTCTGTCAGCTTCAAGCCCCAGTATTCAATTCCAATGCGAAATGACTTCCTGTACGAGAAGAAGACCTGAAACTTCCCCTAAGCTTTCTTCCTCCAACTTTTTTCTTCCTTTCTTAATTCACCCTTTGTTGAGCGAGTCAAAGAAAAACCAACCTTTCATCAACTCCTAACTAAGGACCGAAATTTTTCACTCACATCATCCTCTTCTCCATGCAGTTCCGAACTCTGCTCGGTGAAGAAAGAAAGACTGAAAGAAATATAGGGTTGGGCTCCCTTAATCTCCACCTTGAAACAATTTTTATAATCTTGGTTTAGGCTACAATTTCTTTGCCTATAAATCACACATGAAATCCCTTGTAAATGTAAGTTGGAAAAACAAGTTTAATTTTTTCACACAACAAACAAAGTTCTGCCGACGTCATCAAAGAGGTGCGCTTTTGCTTTTGCTTTCGGCAATACTGTAGCTATTGGGAAGCAGCTGAGCAGAGATTCTTCTTTGCCTTTTTGACAAAACGCACAGCTTGGTTCCCCACTTCTTTTGCTTGACGAAAAGCTCACCCTTCTAAGCTTAGTCTTCCGAATGCCCTTAGAAAAAAAGAAGGCGTCGCTTTACAGAAATCATGAAGTTACCATTCTCACTTGGAGCCAAACTATCGCCAAAACCACCACCCTTTCTTCAAAACCAATCCCTATCGATGACCAACCAGTCTGGGTCGTCATACCCATTTTCCATCCTATGTTAGTGTGGCTAATTTTGTCACTATAAAATTAACTGAAGGTAAGTACCTTCCTTAGATTACCTAGGTGCAGTCATTGGCACAAGCCCAACGCCTTCATAGTTTTCAGACAATCAAAATTCAGTCACCACCAACTTTTTGCAAGGTCAAAAACAATGGAGCAGAAATAGACGAAGCCAATCCTGATTTTGAAGCTTAGCAACACACAGACAACTTGGTGAAGTCTTGGTTAATCGTGACATTGTTTGAGGAGGCACTGGGATGTATTTTTGATCTTGAAACTTTTCCTCAAATTTAGCCAGCGTTGATCAACCAATATGCCCATAAGACTGAATCAACAGTATTTGACCTCTTTTCCCAGCTACATCACTTGCGCAAGGAGAAGAAACTGCTGTCAGCTTTTCTCACAAAGTTCATGGCCACCCAAACCAGATTTCTTTAATCAAGCGTTCACTGTCCAACTGTAAGAAGACATTTCGTCTTCTTGAATGCTTTGGCAAGGAATATGAAAGTTTTCAAACAGCCAAGTTTTGCCCACCGCTATCTCAGCATGCCGATGTGATTTCATAACTTCAAAAGTTCGAACTGACGTTATGCTCAATCTCCAAATAAAGGCTTAGCATTTGCTGACTAACGCACACAGAATAGGGGAAGAAGTAATAGACGAGAAAGAGGACAGCATTCTGGGTTCACATCCAAGGTCACGATTTTGCATCGTCAATCAAAACGATCGGGGAAATGGAGGTGTTCAAGGGGAGGAGCAGGAGCACAAAATCACACTAATAATGCCGATCCAAATGCTGCTAGAAACTCACACCACACTTCAATTGTGTGTCAGATATGTATGAAGCGTGGACATAGTGCCCTCCAGTGGTGATCATAGCTTTTGGTCAGAAGGAATACTGAAGGCATGGATTACAGACCCCACTGATGAGGAATGGATCCTCTGATGGTACTGCCGACATGGTGAACGAAGCAGTTAGGCACTTACACACAATTCCTTATTCAGGTTTAGCTAATATAGGGAATGGAAATGAGGACCAAATTCCCATCACATAGTCAAATATTGGAAAATTATAAATATTTTATAAGTAAATTATCAATTATCATTACTTTTTAAATTAAGAATGTTTTGTTCCAATTAAAATTATTTTTAAATTAAGAATATTCCATATCCCAATAAACGACATGTGAGGAAATATTGGTACGTAGTATAAATATTAGGCTTATAAGTAAAACTTATGATCCAGATTATCTTTTAGTGTCCCAATAGTAATATATGATTTTTTTCTAAGAAAACAAAAAAGAATGACATTTTTTACGTTCACTTTTTCTCTTTCCTAGTAATCGTGCACTGGCCAATCGATGTACACGTTTTATGGTCCACGGCCTGTGTTCAGAGGAGGGTGCTGTTCTTGAATTTGGGCCTCGTAAGAGAGCCTGCAGTTTGTCGGTTCCAACTAGGTCCAGATTGACCATTATGCCTGTCGTTATCTCAACTATGTGATTGGTTGATGGAAACAACTATTAGAACATAAGAGTCCATCACAAAACATTAAGATAATAAATAAAAAAAATTTATCACTTAAAGCTCAAAAATCTATTCTCACACTTCTAATGTAGGATAATACATACTTTAATATTCCTTATCATATAGATGTTAGATGCAGATATTATATATAAATTAAAGTTCAATTTTAGGGCATGCAAGATTATAAAGTAAAGGTCCTTTTCTGGTTCTAATATTACATTAGAATTTGAAAATCTATCTTAAAATCTTAAAATAATATATGAGAATATTTGATCATTTATAAGCTCAAAAACTCATTCTTATTCTTCTAATGACAATACCAACTTAGATAAAACAACTTAGTTGCTAGGACCCTGTTATGTCTGAACGGCTTCTTGTTTTCCATGTGGGCATGGCTGCCTCTCCCGCTGTCCCAATTCCAAAGGGTGCTAGAGGGTTGGGGGTTGAAAATCTTGAAGCTCTTTGCCGCGAGATGGAGGAGGATTTAGATAAGATGGGAAAAGGAGGGGTCAGATCAGGGTCTGATGAGTTGTTTAAACAGCCATGAAAAACTCGTGTTTGGGCCTACGGAGTTTCTTTTACACCAAGTATATTCAATTATGGGCCGTGACCAGTGACACGTAGAATAAAATATAGTGCCATTTTCCATGTCCACTTTTTCTATTTCGTGGACTAGTGACCCAGTTAATATAAGCATATTGTCATTTTCCATTTTCTCTTTTTTTATTTCTCAATAACTGTGCCTAGCCTTGGGCTTTGCGGGTTTTGCCAGCATCGGTTACGTTCACGGGACAGTCCTGTTCTTGAGTTTGGGCGTCGCAAGAGCCCTTGCTGCTTGACGATCCAAATGGGATTGTCAGTTCCAGCCAGGTCCGTATGATCATCAAGCCAGTGACTATCTCAATTAGGTCTATTTCCTGGTGTCAAAAAGTCTAAAAAAATAATTCCCAAAGATAAAATAGAAGAGCTTGCTGCATAGAAACGCCCAATCTAACTGTTAACCAAGCTTAAGCCCATGTCCGCATCACCTTTACATGAAATCAGCACAATAGCCCATTTTAGTAATTGTATCAAACGTTGCCTTTATTGTGTGTTTTTACATTCTATATGAAATATAGAACCAGTTTGAGCCAAAGCCCCTCCCTTCAGTATCGAGTTGAACCTTCTACAGAGCCGGCCCTTCCTTTATGTGGTCCTCCAATTGAGTAGAGATGGATCTGAGCTTTTTATAGGGCTGATCCTTCCTTCGCGTGGAGGTGGATTTGAGCCTCCTACATAGCCAATCCTCTCTTCGCGTGGATCCTCGTGTGAAGGTGGATCTGAGCTTTCTAGAGCCAGCCCTTCCTTCGCATAGATATTTGTGTAGGGGTGGATTTAAGCATTACCCAATCCTAAAAAATAAGTTAATTTTTTGATGTTAAAGAGTCCGAGGTTGGACTGAAGAAAAGTGTTGAGTAATAGAAATAAAAGAACCTTTCCCCCAACAAAGCCTCTTGAAAAGTAGACCTAAGCTTAAGCTAAAGTTTTTCGACAAGTTTCTCAGCAATTGTGTTGGACCATCTTGGCACTCATTCGGTCCAACGTGGCCAAATACCTATTTAAATGAGTAATCAATCATACAGCACCTGCGCCAATGCATGAAGGCCCTGCAGGGGCGACAAAAACATATGGATAACAAATTATACCGCACCGACATCTTTTAACTCTTTGTTTAGTCATGGGATTGTTCCTTTTTTCTTGGTTATAGCCAATCCATAGTCACCTCCCTCGGCTTTAAGCATGCTGGACTCTTCGGAACATACCTTTTGAAGTTATATAAAAACAAAAAACATTTGCAGCAAGTGCCATTTTTGGGACCCAGAAATTCAGTGGTCAATTACGGCATGATTGGTTTTGACAAAAACAATATAATTGAGACATGGCATGGCAAAGCATCGCATGATTGTTTTCAGACTCCAAAGCCCAATACTGTGGCCTCTGAGAAGATTTTTAAGGTCGGCCTTATTCGTTTCTTCCCCCGGATGCCAATGAGCTAAATACTTACCGATGTAACCTCAAAGAGATTGCAGATTAGTTTCTAATTTCGTTTGCCTGTGTAAATGAAGTACCAAAGATTTAACCGACAAGGGAGGGAAGCCGTTACGTGACCCATCAAAGCTCCACCACGTAACCTGCCGACAAACACTCCGGAAAATCTTGGTCCCCAAGAAATTAATTGATCTTGTACCTAATCTATACTCAAAGAACCAGAAAACCCTCTTTAATCTCCAACAACAAATATTGTTTCTCTTCCTCGTTCTTGTTCTTTATTTTCTTTGGGAGGTAAAGTGAGAGACGTAAGAGCTGTGTACAAAATATGAAATTGGTTCACACGTAGTGCTTCTCTACAAACGACATATATTTTCCAGATTCTCTGGACTTAGCTTTGACCTACAAGAGTATAAGAGAGTGTACAAGAAGAAATGAGTTAGTGGCTGGTGGGGTTCTACGACGACTTTGGGACAAGACACGTATGATCCACAAAAAAGTGGACCTCACTAAGGCACGCTGCATAATTGTGAAAACAAAGTTAGATGAACAGTAGCTGAAATATGATAAAATAGCTTCTAAATTCTTGAGGTTTTGACTCCATATGATTAAGGTTAAGAAATATTTCTCTTCTTGCGCAAGTCATGTCATTATCATCCAATATCTTTTCGTCCGGATCAAAAAGGAGTGGAAGGAGGTCACCTCTTTTGAAAAGATTTTTTTTCCCGTGATTTTCGAGCATTTTGGATAGATAACATGAAAGATAAAAAATTATAATATAGTATATACTGGTACTTGGGTGTTTCTATTAAAATAATCTAAGTTTTCCAGGGAGTACAACATTTATTTTATTTATGTCTTTTTCAAACTCTCTTAGTCAATAAACACTCGGTAGGGATAAATGTTTGGTATCACAATTTGTATTAATCATTGTATGAAACAGCATAACAAAAAGTTTTGAAGATGATAATCAAATATTAGAAAAACCTAATTATTTTACAATTAAATAACATGTGAAATTCATTTATAGCTTTTGAACTCTTAGTACGAACTATCAATTTTATGGTTAATTATGACAAATTAATCACATTTATTTGTATTAATTTTAACAAATAGTGAGAAATAACTAACAGTTATACTTATATATAATATTTATTTCTTTTATAATAGTAGGTGTTACAGATAAAAGTTACAATTAGTATTATTTTTTATTGCCTCAATTATAAGTTAGAACATTTTCCTTAGAAAATTTCGTTAGAACAATAATTGGAACTGTTGTCCAAATTGAAGAGCAAAGCCATCTTCATCATATGGGTCCGTGGCATTTCTTTTACGGCACCTATATTGGATTATGGGCCCTGACCAGTGGCCCGGATAACAAAAAGAAAATGACGTTTTCTATTTTCAAATAATTGAGCTCCAGCATATGGCTTTGCACGTTTTGTCGTCTCGGCTTGCGTTTAAAGGAAAGCTTCGTTCTTGAATTTGGGCCTCACAAGAAAGCCTGCAGTTTGTCAACTCCAATCAGGCTCGGTTGATCGTCTTGTCATTCAAATGCCACAACAGGAGAAAGGCATTAGGTGCCGTCCAGGTTAAGTAACAAGGGCGGTGTTGTCTTGCGAACTCCTACGGCTTTCATGTCCACCAACCAAGTATATTTCCAACCCAATTTTCAAAACCTAAGTGTTACAATATAGATATTAAGTTTTATATTATTAAGATGTGAATGTGAATATAGTTTTTGTGAGTTAACTTATAATATAAGAATGAAAATTTTAATATAATATTAGAGCTTAAATTCTCTTTTGACACATTTATAAACAAAAGCAGGCCCAAAGTTCATGCAAAAAGTAATACCATTAGATGATTCATGTTAGACCTTTGTAGTGAGGGGCATGTTTTGATATGAGTGTTTACTTTCATATTATTAAAGTGTGAGTATGTATGTTTGATTAAATGTGAGTATCTCTTCATTTTATGAGCTAGTTTTTTAAGATGAGAATAAACTTTCCAATACTAAGCTTCAAATACAAGTCATGGCTTCCTTTGAACTTTTTCTATTTCAGCTTTTTTTTTTAAAAAAAAAAAAAAACCAAAACACCATACTAATATGAAAAAACACAAGCCAAGCACCATTGTTCACACAAATTGGTAGTAACTCAATTTTGATACATAAAAATACAAACCATCATGACTTCAGCCTTTGAAATCAACTCTTTCAACCTTGTTTACGAAATAAACTACCCTATATACTGGCAAGCTTAGATTTCTTGGGATGATCTGGTGCCAAAATAGCTCATAGTAAGTTTAAATTATTCTTCATGGAGTCTTGCCATGAGAATAACACTATTTGAGAAAAGCAAAATCATCTTTGTCGATGGGAGCATACAAAGAGGTGCTGGGTTGTAATGTGATTGTTCCTTCTTGTGTCTCTAGTTCTCAGATTATCTCTTTCTTTCAAGATCCTTATAGAACCCAAAATCATAATATATCAAGACATAATTTTTTTTATTTATAATTAATGGTTTTTTTAAGGGAAATATGGGCTTGTCTCATGCACCATAAGAATTATAAAACCTCAATAATCTAATTTTTTTTCTTTAGAATGGTGAAAACCGAATTTGGAAAATGTACAAAAAGAAAATAGAACTTAGCTCTTGAGTTTTTTATATTCTAAAAGTAAATATGTTTTGTCATTGCTGGGAACTGTTTATTGAAGTTCTTGTATTTATGCTTGTTAAGAAAAAATGGTTTTTCATCTCTAGGAATTGTGCATTGGCTGTCAATTTCTTCTTCACTCACGACCTTTCCTTCATTGTCCAGGGTTAGCAATATTGATATTTGGGGTGCCAAGTTCGTAACCTTGTAAATGGCGTCCAATATCTTTCCCTTAGAAAACTTCTCGAGGGACTTTCCAAGAAGAATAAATGTATTGAGCTAGTCCCAAAGAAATCGGTGTCCTTAAAATCTTCAGAATAAGCAGCCCTTAATGATGAGCGGACAAAACAGAAGTAGGCTGCAAAAAAAAATTATACTGGAAGAGGTCAGGATAAGAGTAGTGCTTTTAGTAGAAGCCAATAAGTTGGGAATCTCCTGCCGTAGTGGAAGAATGAGAGGATCGCAGAGGCTGCAGATGTCGACACGATATATCACTTGGTGAAGTGGAGCTGAATAGATTAAAGAGAATGGGAACCCAAGAGAAAATTTCCATTGGACATTCGGATTCATGGAATCTCTTGCTGGACAAAATAGGCCGATAACATCCCGTCGTTATGACCAAATTGAGCACTATCTGATTTTTATATGCTTCGTGCACAACTAACATGGTAAAGACAAAAAAAAAAGGTTAATAAGTAAATTCTTTTCATCACATAAAAAATTAAAAGATTATATTTAAGCACTATGGGACTTTGTTACACATTGGTTTTATCATGCTATTTCATCTAGAGTATGGAAAAACATTTCTTATAAGGATCTTTGTCTATATGTAAAGTAGCCTCATACTTGAACTTGAACTTTAATATTGTATGCAAAAATTCGATTCTACACAAAAATTGATTTAAGAATATAAAGATACCTTCTTCATATATTGAAGATTTCTAAATAATATTTAAGTAATATAAGATTTTACCACTTTATTATTAACATCTACAAGCCTATAAACTGCAACATCAAGAGAGTCAAAATGGAGAGGTTGAGATTTTGGGTGCTTCTTCTGTTGGTATTGCTGTTATTTTCTAGATCCGAACTCACCTCTTAATCCAAATATGAGGGGCAAGAACTACGATATTATTTTGTTATTATATTGGCTATTATTTTTAAAATGACATGTTACAGTTATATTATAAGTAATTAACTTTTATAACTTTTAATTCACCAATGATATTAATTTTGTAATACAATAATTTATCATTTATCTTTTAACTAATGTTAAAATTTACTTTGAAATAATTTTAGGTAACATAGTATGCTGAAGGTGCATCAGTTTCACCGCGATGAAGTTAAGCAATAGAGGGTAAATAAGAAAGCATCTATTGCTTTTCGTGGTGTAGATCAAGCGCATTCAATGGATTTGATTACATCATGACAAATTTTCCCTCCATTAAGTAACCATTAAAAATAGAAGTGGTACTAAATGAACAATTGGGATGACATAAAAAATGACATGCAATAACACCCTACATTCCCAGTTCGGAACCTAGGCTACAAGGATAATGTTCTTTTTTTTTTCCTTCTTCAGATAATGTATTGGTTTTCTCTCTTTCAACATAGAACAATTTTTAATTGAAAAAGTAACTAATCATTTTTCGCTTTCTGATTGTTATCTGAAATGACCAATCCATGCAACGGAAAGTGAGCATTCAGAGAAAAGAATTTCCTTTTATGCCGAGTCAATACCAAACCTTGAAGAACACAAATTAATGCCACAAAAGCCACTTAAGCGGATCATTTTTTTATTACTCCTGCTTGTAGCACCATGACACGGGATTAAATTGCCTTAATAATGTAGAAGTCTTTTTGTCATTTTAAACTGAAAGAAAAATGTCTAAAGAAATCTATTTTCTACCTTAAAAGCAGGTTTTTTTTATGAAGGATAGGCTCACAAAAAAATAAAAATTCTAACGTTAGCCTTAGGAATGTGAGACTAAACATCTACTCTGTTAACGAAAGTGAACCAAAAGATTACCGTCAACTTGGCGTTTTCAAACAGAGTATTTTCAGATCCACTGGGAAGATTTCTTTACACCTAGCCTATATGTTACGTATTTTTCTAGTTGAGGTATAACTTTCTTCCCTAAAGGGTGTTGGGGCGGAAAAAAAAAATTCTAGTGCTTGGAGTTTGTACGTTGTGGGTCAATTGCATTCCTCATGATTAAGCGGTTGTAGGCGAGCGACATGACGATATCCTGATGAGTGTGAAGTAGGTATCAAAAGTCGAACAATGCCATTGGAGGATCAAAAGGAAGACCATTCTTGCAGACCCATTAGCCTAATGGACATTTCATATTGATTCCAAAGTCCAAAGCGGTTGTCTTATTTTGCTCTCTATGAAGACTCAAGCCGCTATATAACAGCCATCGTTGCGTCTGAGAACCTCCACACCAGCTCTTTCATAACCCTAGGAGAGAAAATAGCTCGCTCAATGAGCATTGGACTTTCTAACAGAGCCTCGCCTTGTTAAGCTACGTACTGAGACGGGCAGTTCTGTGTTGTTGCTAAGCTACGTAACGACCTGCTTACTTAGTTCTTAAGCAGCTTCTCGGTCATCGAGATGGAATGCTCTGCATGCCCCGGATCTGTCGAGAAGGCCATCAAGCGGCTTCCCGGGATACTTGAGGCCGATATTGATCTTCTGAACAACAGGGCCCTTGTTCTCTTCTATCCGAGTCTTGGCAGTGTGAGTTGAATTACTAGCACTTTAGGTTGCTTATGTATAGTTTATTCTTAGAGGCACTTACGAAGGAAATGTAACTTTTCTTTAGCTTTTGCCCGGACCAACTCGATGGTAGCGGGAAATTTCTTCTTTTACAAGTTTGTTAGCATACTAATTATTAAAAATACTGATGTTTCATGTCATCTATATCTTAGCATGGTATCATTAATATGTTTATGCTTCATATTCTTTTAATGATTGATTTTTCAAATGGGATGTTGAATAATTTTAAGTATAATATCAAAACATAAGTTCAAATATTTCACCTTATTATTTATAGATTAGGTCTATGTCAATTAACCATATTGTTCCATTACTCATAAATTGATCCTTGTGATTTTTCTATGCTTAAAACTAGGAAGCATGTTAAAAATGTGGTAAACTTACATTACCAATTTCCTAGGTTGGTATTCTTCCTATATTCCAAATGTCTCCTTCTCTTAATGAGTAATTTTAAAGGAGGAAGCTTGACTATTTCTAATACCAACAATTTTCTACTCATATTTGCAAACACCCAATTATGTATAAACAATTTTGGTAAAGATAGGATTCGATGACTCTTTTAAAGTTTGTCTCTAAGATAACAAAAGAAAAAAGAAAGTGTTATTTCTTTGTAACTAGACTAGTGAACTAGGATATTGACATAGACTCATATTAAACATTACTTCAAGTTTAAGAAACCTTTTTAGGTGGGTAAAATGAAAGAGTTCTCTATGTACAAGAGAATTGTCTTTTTTATTTATTGGCTTTAGAGAAAAAAAAAAAAAGAACTTTCTAACATACTATTAGAGTAAAACAAAAAAAAATAAAATAAAAAATAAAAAAAGAAGCTCTCTCAATAGCATAGAATCTTATATACAAGTGAGATCTTATTGTGACTTATAGTTTACATGTAGAATCTTTTGTATAATATTACTCATAAAGTTCACAAATTTACCTTACAATGGTTGTGAAGAAAGATTGAAATGTCTTACATTACGTGTAACATGTTTTGGGATATTCTATATATAAAAGAATTATTTCCCTCCTAACAAGTCAATTTTAAAGAAGAAATTGTTTTTGAAATAAATTTAACTTCCAATTTTTCCATTTCCAACTAGTATTTCCCTAACAAAAGTTCCCGCCAATAAGTCTTATCCTAACTATACTTATTTTCTAATTAGTGGTACTCATGTTAGGCACTAGTAAAAGCTTCTTTTCCAAAGTACATGCTAGTCATGCTTTACCTAATGCTGAGATGGAAGACTTGGATTGTAGAGTATTACTCAAGGTTATTGAAATAATTTCTAAAAGTTATAGTGATATCCTATGTATCTTGGCAAGAATCAATTTAACTCCTTGGTCATATAAAATGGAAAAACTTGAGACCATTTATAATTAAATTTGTGTATGCCTATTTTATTAATGTTATTTTAAATGAAAGGAATAATATGAACGTTAAGAACATTGCTAAATCTAGATGTATCACTCTTGAACTTATTAAAAGGCTTATAAGAAATTGGTTTTACCGTGTTAAAAACAGTTTCCAAAGTAATTGATTTATATATCATGTGATCATGGAAATAATTTCATAACAAAAGTATGCCTTTGGTCTTATCTTGCATTGATGGTTGTTATATTTGCATATGTACAATAACTTAAAGAATTAAAAAAGACAAGGTCTAAGTTGCCGTTGATTTTAACATTTTATAGGAGGAGACCATACGTGAGACTATTGAATGTGCTGGATTTCTAGCTGTCAAAGAAACCAGCCAAAAGCATGGCCAGCGTAGTGGACAAGCCTGCCGAATTCACCAGGAATCAGAACATAATGCACAGCGTGCTCAGCTTACCCTGCGTAAGTTCCTGCCTAACCCAATTACTGTGTTCTACTCGCAAAACAATGTGCAACCAGAGACTGTTCTCCATGCACCTCGTCCCGTGCATGGCCATGTCAGCTTTGCGAGCTCATCAAGCCACTCCAGCATCCAGATAGGCTCACACTTCGAAAAATCAGCCTTCAATAAGTACCAGCGTGGACCAAATCTTGAATGCCCTGCTTCAGCTATAGTGAGAGTTAGCGCCCCTCCACCAAACCATCCTCGCAACCTTGGCTGGAAACATGGAGCCAGCCCATAAGAATGTTCTCCCACCAAGACAAGGTCAGTGGTAGCAGTACCACCATTGGAGAACGAGAGGCCACTGATCCACCGTCCGATTGTAGTAACTAAAATTTCTTAGCTAGTAATATATCTAGAATGTATAATCAGGTTGCTTGCTCTATAAAAGGCTAGCTAATGAGCTCAATCTTTTGTCACTATAATTGAACCTTTTTGCTACTCTAATCAAAGAATATAAAGCCCTTATTAGTTATAAACTCTATCCTCTGAATGGAAGACAAAAGTCTTATATTGGAAATTAAGATCTATGAGATTAAATATAAATTAAAAGAGAATCATCCAATTCTTAAATTAACTTTTAAGTTAGGCCTTTGGGCATTTAACTTGGTATTAGAACCTAAGTTGAATCTATTCCTACTTATGCAACCTTGAACCCAATAATGCTCGTATTGGTCTTAAATATAAATGCAGTAGCAAGGATCGATGCTTCTATGAGTCGAGGGTTCAAGGGTAGTGTTTTTAGTAGAAGCCAATAAGTCGGAATCTCCTGCCGTAGTCGAAGATGAGAAGATCATAAGGGATGCAGATATCGACATGACAAGTCACTTGGTGCTGTGGAGCTGAATAGATTAAAGAGAATGGGAATTCGGATTCACGGAATCTCTTGCTGAACAAAATAGGCCGATAACATCCTGCCGTTGTGACCAAATTGAGCACTATCTGTTTTTTATATGCTTTGTGCGTAGCTGACTTGGTAAAGACAAAAAGAAGTTAACAAACTGTAAACAACCGATTGTGCTCTTGGCAGTTCTATTCTACCCAATTGGACTGATGAAAAAGAGAACAATGGCTATGGTACCAATATATATAACCCCATCTAGGGCCATTCTTACCGAAAAGTTGAGCTAAAATGGATAGATTATTTTCAACACAGAAGATTCTCAGATAATATTTAAGTACTAGGGACTTTGTTACACCGATTTTAACATGCTGTTTCACCTAGAGTATGGAAAAACATTTCTTAAGGAGATATTCATTTAAGAGTAAATTTGGCCTCATACTTGAAGTTTAACTTCAATATCAAGTTCAAAATTTCATTCTCACACAAAAGTCGATTTAAGAATATGAATATCCTTTCCTTACATATAGAAGATTTTCAAATATTATTTAAGTAATATAAGACTTTACCACACTATTCTCAACATCTACAAGCCTAAAAATTGCAACATGGAGAGGTTGAGATCTTCCGTGCTCCTTATATTGGTATGGCTGTTATATTCTAGATCCGAACTGACCTCTTAATTCAAACATGAGGGGCAAGAACTGTGAAAGTTCATTTGGGAATTGGTTAACTGCATGGAGTGCTAAAGGTTTTCACATAAAACTTTCTATGATCAAATTGTTTCACTTAGCGGCACCTAAGGAACAACCACTGATCTAAGACGACTTCTTCCTGATAAAATTGTCCACGGTGCTTATAGAGCAATCCTTTCTGCTACCAAATATAACCTACTAACACGAGAAACTACAGAATTTCTCAATGAGGTTTGGTATTTCTGAGTTCATACACATGAGAAGAGATGTAATTTCATGGCTAGTTACCACCTCTCCCTTAGCTAATTATGCTTCCAGTTTTGGAGGATCCTGGAGAAAATTAGAGTTAGACAAGCGCAGAGTTGGAGAATTTGTGATAGTTTGACTGGGACATGATTACGTATATGTCAAGAAGGAGCCCCTGCTTGAGTCCGAGTCTTATAATAAATCATTTAACTTTTCTTATAGGATGAGGAAGCTTGGTGGAATGTGATGCAACCTTGAGTTTGAAACATTACCCATTAGATATTGTATTGCTAGAAAGGTTTCTGCTTAAAGAAACGCAGAAGTCATAAGCACGAAATTCTTTTGTTTAAGTAAAGAATTTTATATATAAGAATTCTGGTAGTACATTGATGGAAGCTGACGAAGACTTATATAGTATATTATCTTACGATATTTTCCTTTGTCTGTTGAAGTGCGTTTGAGATTCTCTCTCCACTGAAGTGCCTTTTATCTCTGAGTACCAAGACTTTTTAGGTCATTTCCGATTTCCTGTTATCACTGCATCTAGGAGTTTTTCATACTGTTTTGTATCATTGTTGCTGTTCTATACTTCTTCCCCTTCTTGGCCCATATACATATATATAGGCTTTTCTTGTAAGTGACGATATCATAGCATTGCTACTTCTTAACATTTTCTTTTTGTTCTTTCAAACGACATCGATAAGGGCTTTGTTGGGTGCAATGGTTATTTAGCAATCCTATTTTAAGTCAACAGACATTTTTCAAACAAATAATAACTAGGACTAGTTTAATAATATGCTTGAAAACATTTAGAGCCATCTGGAGGCTTTACTACAAGGGTGATCAGAGTTTGGACCTGCTCCTCTTCTAATAAATTCCCTAAGTTCCGAAGATGGGTGTGTGTCTTTATAAAAAGGAAAAAAATCTTAATAGGCTAATTATTCACATTATAGGAGTCTCTGTAATGACATGTTACACTTACATTATAAGTAATTAACTATTATAACTTTCAATACACCAAAGATTTTAATTTTGTAAACAATAATCATGTATCATTTATCTTTCAACTATAATGTCATACAACGTTTCTCTAACCACATAAGTGTTGTGATTTCATTTACTTTGGGAGAATTCTAGAGAACAGAGTATTCTGAAGATGCATCGTTTCTACGTGGGTAAATAAGAAAGCATTTATTGCTTTTCATGGTGCAGATCAAGCGCATTAAATAGATTTGATTACGTCACAAGAGATTTTTCCTCCATTAAGTAACCATAAGAAGTTAGCTAAGTGGTACTAAATGAACCACTGGGATAACATAAAGAATGATATGCAATAACACCATACATTCCCGTTAGAAACTTAGTGCGATTTTTAATTGAAAAAATTACTAATCACTTTTCGCTGTCTGATTGGTATCTGAAATGACCAATCCATGCAACGGAAAGTGTTCATAGAGAGAATAGAATGACCTTTGATGCTGAGTCAATGCCAGACCTCGAAGAACCACATATTCATGACATAAAAGCCACTTAACCAGACCATTTTTTTATTACTTCTGCTTTTTAGAACCCTGAGAGCACGATTAAATTGCCTCAATAAAGTAGAAGTGTTTTTGTCATTTTAAACTTAAAAAAAATATGTCCGAAGAAGTCTATCTCCTAGAGGGTGTTTGGTCGGAAGAAATTTCTAGTGCTCGGAATTTATTCGTTGTGGGTCAGTCGCATTCCTCATGATTAAGTGGTTTTGGGCGAGAGACATGACGATATCCACGGTGCGTGTGAACTAGGTATCAAAAATCGAACAACGCCATTGGAGCACCAAAAGGAAGATGATTCTTGCTGACCCATTAGCCTAATGGACATTTCATATTGATTCCGAAGTCCAAAGCCTTTTGTCTTATGTCACACACACTAAATGAAGATTCAAGCCCCTATATAACAGCCATCGTGCGTCGGAGAACCTCCACACCATAACCCTTGGAGAGAGAATGGCTTGCTCAAGGTTCTAGTTGTCCGTCATTCCTTTGTTTTACGTACTTTCTATCTGAACCTCGCCTTATTAAGCTACATACTGAGACGGGCAGTCTAGCAATAACATACCAACCTTTGTTCTTAGCCCTTAAGCAGCTTCTGTGTCATCGAGATGGCATGCTGTGCATGTCCCGGATCTGCCGAGAAGGCCATCAAGCGGCTTCCTGGGATACTTGAGGTTGATGTTGGTCTTCTGAACAACAGGGCCCAAGTTCTCTACTGTCCGAGCCTTGTCAACGTGAGTTGAGTCACTAGCACTTTTGGTTTTTAATGTATAGTTTATTCCTAGAGGTGCGTAAGAAGAAAATATAACTTTTCTTTTAGCTTTTGGCCGGACCAACTCGATACTGCCGAAATTTCTTCTTTTACAAGTTTATTAGAATACTAATTATTAAAAATAGTGATTTTTTATATAATCTATATGGCCATATCTCATATTCTTTTAATGATTGATTTTTAAATAGGATGTTGGATAATTTCTAGTATAATATCAAAACATAGATTTAAATAATTGCCTTATCATTTATAGATTAGGTCTTTGTGATTTTACCATATCATTCCATTACTCATAAATTGATCCTTATGATTTTTCCATGCTTAAAACTAGGAAGTGGGTTAAAAATGGTGGTTATCTACTAATTTTTTTAAGTTGGTATTCTTCATATATTTCAAATGTCTCTCTCTTAAAGGAGAAAGTTTGACTATTTCTAGCACTAACAATATTCTACTCCTATTTACAAACACCCAACTAAGTATGCACTTTTGTTTGTAAAGGATAAGGCTTGATGACTCCTTTTAAGTTTGTCTCTAAGATAAACAAGAGTGTTCTTTCTTTGTAACTGGACCAAAGAAAGAGGATATTGATATTGACTTATACTAACCATCATTTCAAGTTTAAGAAAGCTTTTTTAGTGGGTAAAATGAAAGAATCCTCTATTAAAGAACCATATCTTTTATAAATTAGGTTTAAGAAAAATAAGTTTCTAATATCATATTAGAGCCAAAAGGCTTTCTCACATGACATAAGATCTTTCATATAAGTAAGATTTTGTTACAACTTATAGTTTATATGTACACATAATATTACTTATAAAGTTTATAAATTTACCTTACAATAGTTGTGAAGAAAGATGTTAAAATGTTTCATATTACTCGTAACATGTTTTGGAACCTTCTATGTATAAAAGAATTGTTTCTCTCTCAACAAGTAAATTTTAAAGAAGAAATAGTTTCTGAAATAAATTTGACTTCCAATTTCTCTATTTGCAACTAGTATTTCCCCAACAAAAATCTGGTCAGTAAGTCTTGTCTTCATTATATATATGTGTGTTAATTAGTAGTAGTCATGTTAAGCACTAGCAAAAGCTTCTTCTCCCAATATTAGATACAGTTTTCGCTGTTGTTGCAAATCCAAAGATGAGTATTAAACATATGTGGTTTCGTCACCCAACTCATGAAAATTAACATATGATAAAAATCCTTAATTGCATATAATGATATAAACTGTTGAAAGAATAAAGAAGTAATTTCCGAAGTCCATGCTAGTCATCCTTTACCGAACACTTAGATTGGAGATTTGGATTGTAGAGTATTATTTAAGGTTATTGAAATATTGTCTTAAAGTTACAGTGATACCCAACTTATCTTGGCATGTCAGAATTGGTTGATTCCTTAGTCATATAAAAGAGAGAAACTTGAGAACATGTCTAATTAAATTTGTGTATGCCTCTTTTATTTTTGTTAATTGGAATAAAAAATAATATAATTGTTAAGAAAACTGCTAGCTGTGGAGGTATCACTGTTTAAGTTATTAAAAGACTTATAACAAATTGATTTTTTTGTATAAAAAATATTTTCAAAATAGCTGAATATTTTTATTAAATATATTTGGTGTGTCTAAAGACTCAAAGAGACTATATTTGATATGATATATTCTTGTAAATGATTTCACAATAAGTATGCCCTTGGTCTTGTATTTGATGGTTGTTATAAATATATATATATATATATATATTTATAATTTTTATAAACTTAAAGAAACGGAAAAAGACAAGCTCTAAGTTATCGTCATTGATTTTAAACATTTTGTAGGTGGAGACAATATGTGAGACTATCGAACGTGCTGGATTTCCAGCCACGTTGCTCAAGGATTACAAAAATGGGAGCTCCACTCAAAAATGCGAAATTCACATATATGGAATGAGTTGCAATTCTTCCCCCGCCATTGTATCAGCAAACGAAGAAGCGGAAGTTAATAATAGCCCCGAGGCCGTAAGCTATGCTCAACCACTGCAAGCCAGAGAAGACGCTGGATTTGAAGCCGAGCATTTTAGTACTGAGGAAGACGTAAGAAATATAGAGCTTAAAGTTGATGATATAGACACTGATCACACCGCGAGGATGATCGAAGAGTTCCTCCAAACACTTCAAGGCGTTCAAGAGATAGTCATATCTCCTGAACTCAACAAAATTTCCATTTCTTACTTACCAAGTATGATAGGTCCCAGAACTTTTATCAGTGTTATTGAGTCGATTGGGAGTGGGGATTTGAAAGCAACGATCTATCCCAGAGGAGGAAGGGAAGCTCATCGACAGAAGGAAGTTCAACGATATTATATAACCTTTTCTAGGAGTTTGGTTCTTAGAATTGTGGGGTTCTTAACATCTATACTTCTGATGTATATCCCTGTAACTAAACATGTACTGGATACAAAACTAATCAACTCGTTGAGTGTTGGTATGGTTCTCAGGTGGGTGCTGTCTACTCCAGTTCAGTTCATTACAGGGAGAAAATTGTATATTGGAGCCTACAAGGCTTTGTGTCATGGTGCTGCTGATATGGATGTGCTGATAGTCTTGGGAACAAATGCAGCCTACTTCTATTCTGTCTACATATCATTAAGGGCTGCTTACTCTAAAGATTTCAAGGCCACCGACTTCTTTGGGATTTGCTCAATACTTATTACATTTATTCAACTGGGGAAGTCCCTAGAGGTTTTTCCCAACGGAAAGACATCGGAGGCCATATCCAAGAGTATCAACTTGGCACCTGAAAAAGCAATATTGTTGAATCTGGACGATGAAGGAAATGTGATAAATGAGCAAGAAATTGATAGTCGGTTAACAGAAAAGAATGACACCATTAAATATATCCCTGGAGCCAAAGTAGCTTCAGATGGTTATGTTCTGTGGGGGGAAGGCCATATAAATGAGAGCATGGTAGCAGGAAAAGCAAAGCCCGTGGCAAAAAGTAGAGGAGACGGTGTGATTGGAGGAAGTATGATAGAGTATGGCGTATTTTACATCCGAGCAACACAAGCAGAATCAGAGAGTGCTATTTCACGGATTGCTCGACTAGTTGAGTTGGGGCCAGTGCCAAAAGCTCCTCTCCAAAAGTTTGCAAACCGCATTTCCAAATACTTTGTGCCTCTGGTAAGGATTACAACACATGCTTTATTATTATTATTATTACTTTTTTGGTAGGGGGGGGGGGGGGGTAGGTTTCTGACAATAGATGTCATCAATGATAGCTTTATTTTGCAGGTCATGATCCTCTCATTTTCAACTTGGTTTTCATGGTTTTTGGCTGGCACGTTGCATGGTTACCCAAAATCTTGGGTACCATCTTCCATGAGTTGGTTTGAATTTGCACTTCAGTTTGGAATCTCCGTCATGCTCACCGCCTGCCCTTCTGCTCTAGGCCTAGCTGCTCCAACTGCTGTTATGGTTGCTTCTAGAGTTGGTGAATCTCATGGAGTGCTGATTAAAGACAGCCAGGCTTTAGAAACTGCACACAAGGTAACATGGAAATTCAAGCTAAAGTTAGAGACATTAAAAGAAAATTTTGAAAATAGGGTTCTATGAATATTGAATATTTAGCATTCAACTTCCAACAACCAACTTGATCTAAATATAAATATATTAAAGCAACGAGAACTGCTTCTCACCATTGCTTCCCCAATACTTTTACCCCTTTATAAGTGAAAATTTTCTATTTTTAGTTTCAGTGGCCAATAACATGAGAAAATGAAACCAGTAATTTTGAAACTACTTGAACTAGGAGTACTCCTAGGTTATGTTCGTCCAGAGTAATTCATGGTATCCATAAATTTCAAATCTACGTACTTGAGGAAAGTATCTTCCCTGCATATCTAGCTACGAAGTTTGCAACTCAACAGTCTTAGATTTGGTTCCTATGTGGCTGGTTATCTTGTAGGTAAATTGCATTATATTTGACAAGACTGGGATTCTCACTATTGGGAAACTAGTCATCGTCAACACACAACTCTTGAAAGACATGGTACTTCGAGAATTCTATATACTTGTTGCTGCAACTGAGGTATGCCTTTTTTTCCTTCACCCTGCATTCGCTTTTCAAGAGAGCTTGTCTTTGCAACCAAAGCGCCAATTGACAATGTTTCCGTATGTCGGTCTTAGGTAAATAGTGAGCACCCAATAGCCAAGTCCATAGTGGAGTATGCCAAGAAATTCTTGGAAGATAAAGAGGATCCTATCTGGCCTGAAGCACAAAACTTCATCTCCATTGTTGGCCATGGAGTTAAAGCCACTGTTCAAGACAAAGAAATAATTGTGGGCAACAAAAACTTGATGCTGAAGCACAACATTTCCATACAATCGGATGCAGAAGAGAAACTTTCAGAAGTTGAAGGGATGGCTCAAACTGGCATCCTAGTGTCCATAGACAGGGAAGTGGCTGGAGTTTTAGCCATATCTGATCAAGTTAAACCAGGTGCTAAAGAAGTCATTGCCACTCTAAAGTCTATGAAAATTATGAGCATAATGGTGACGGGTGATAACGAGGGAATTGCCCATTCTATTGCAAAGGAAGTTGGAATTGAAACTGTTGTTGCAGAAGCCAAACCAGAAGATAAAGCAGAGAAAGTAAAGGAGTTTCAGGTATGTTTCTCATTGAATTCAAGCACGCGTAGAAGCATGGTGGACACCTACCATAGTTGTCATATCCTACAGGACCAACCTAAGTTTTCTCTTGAGATATCCTAGAGGTGTTGACTCATTCAATTATATTGTCTTGTTAAGAATGAAATTAATAAAAGACCATATCTCTACTGCCATGAATATCTTTTCGCTACTTCAGTCCATATGTTTTATATCAAGAAGATGACACTTCGGACAGCCATAGGCCTAGTCCGAGTGCAAGTGTACCAGTATGCTCAGAGACTTCAGTTATTGTAAAACATATAATTTCTTCGTTTTCATCCGCAGGCTTCAAATTACACCGTGGCAATGGTAGGAGATGGCATCAACGATTCTCTAGCACTTGTGGCAGCAGATGTTGGACTGGCAATCGGAGCAGGCGCAGACATTGCTATTGAGGCGGCTGACATTGTTCTCATGAACTTGGAGGATGTGATAACAACGATCGACCTTTCCAGGAAAACCTTATCAGTTATTCGTCTAAACTACTTTTGGGCTTTGGTATACAATCTACTTTGCATCCCAATTGCTGCCGGGGCCCTTTTCCCATTAACTGGTTTTCGTGTTCCGCCATGGATAACTGAAGCTATCATGGCCGCATCTTGTGTCAGTGTTGTTTGTAGCTCCCTCATGCTGCAGAATTTCAAGACACCCCAAAAAGTTATATAACCTAGAGATACATGGAATGACGATCGAGTAATCATTAGACTGATAGTATCTCGATTTATGAAAGAATTATAAATAATGTGATTATTTGGTTGGTATTACACGTGTTCATAAGAATAATTGGTCTTTTCTTTAATGAATTGTTTGATCTAATTTTTGTCATAATCACATTGACTTTATAAATACACTAGGGTCTTCAAGGAGTAAAACATTTCTTTTTATCTACAACTCTTTTTAAGCGACTCTTAGTCATAAATCTTTGGAATCACCATAGCTTCTTAGTGTCAATCATTGTATGAACCAATTGACAAAACATTTTGAAGATGATAGTCAAATTACCAATATTTTATAAGTAAATTATTAGTTAACATTATTTTTAAAATTGAGAATGTTTTGTTCTAGTTAAAATTATTTTTAAATTAAGAATATTTCGTATCCCAATAAACATGTGAGCTCTTTCTTGCTTTTGAACTATTAGTGCAAAGTGTCAATGTTGTACTTAACTATGACAAAGTAATCACATTTATGTATATTATTTTACAGATATGGAGAGATAACCAAGTGTTATGGTTATATCTAATCTTACTCTATCTTATAATACTGGGTCTTATAAATAAACTTATGATCCAGATTATCTTTCAATGCCCCATTAATACTATATAATTTTTTTCTCAGGAAAAAAAAAAGGGACATTTTCTATATGCACCTTTTCTCCTTTCCAATAATCGCGCTCCAGCCTATGGCTGTGTACGTTTTATCGTCACGGCCTGCATTCAGAGGACATTGCTGTTCTTGAATTTAGGCTTCGTAAGAAAGCCTGTAGTTTCAGTTCCAACTGGGTCAATATGACGATCACGACTGTTATTATCTCAATTACGTGATTGGCTAGTGATTATGGACTTTGAAGCCTATAATGTGAAGAGGTTGCTATAAAGAAAACAAAAACCAGGAAGGTTTAATTTAATCCAGAAAGGGTTTTGGGCCTACAGGAAAGCGCCCACTGGGAGTTGCTGTTTCCGTTCCAAACTGTTTCCATTCCTTTGAGAACCTCTTTTTCTTTCGTTAGGTTTTGTTTGGAACATCTATTACTTTGAGAAGAAAATTCAAAAGAATCCTCTATTACTTTGATTAAGTGTTGTTTGGAAGTGAACAATAAATTTTTTTTCTTTAAAATCATAATAGTGTTTGCTATTTTTGATATTTGTATAATCAACTCCACTGAATACCAATTAATTAATAATGTTATTTAAATTTATCTTTATCAATTGAGTCACTACCAACATATCAATGACTATCATCACATCTTCCTTGTTCTTCTTCAACGTCAGTTGCCTCAGTATCAATCTCTCTGCAGCTCCAATGGTCATTAATGAGTGAGGTACGCAAAATTTTCTGTTGGGTCCCCTTCATAGGGGAGAGAAAACTTACGTTTCGTATTTAACGAAGTATTGACAGTCATATTGAAAATTGGGAGGGGAGAGAAAACTTACGTTTTCTGTGCTTTCTGATACTTTTTAGTTGTGCTGGATTTGCTTTTCCCGTCTTGTTTCTACGAATTCTTTCATTTTTGCCTGAAACGACACTAATTGTTGGTCATACTTTGCCCTGGATGAACTGACAAAATTACCCCTATGTTCTTTTATGGATTTTTTTTTTTGAACGTTGACTTTAGAAAAGCACTTGCAAATGTGAATGGGTATTCCCGATTGCACAAATTCCAAGTGCTGGTGGCTTGTTCTTTTCTGGGTCCCCTTCATAGCGGAGCCGCGTGGACAAGTTGTGTCTTAGTTTCGCTTTTAACAAAAGTATTCGGTCACATTAAAAGTTGGCAGGGGCTTTTTTTTATTTCTTCCTTTAATTTTTTTTTTTTTTAAGAAATAATAGCGTGAGTGAATTTGAACTGCTAACCTCAAGCGAGGTTAAAAGCTAACAGCTTTGACATAAGTTATTATCTCCAATTCAAAATTTATTTATTTGTTTTTTAAAATTTTTAGTTACTTATTTATTATTAGCACTTCTTTAGGCTGAAGAATCTTCTTTTCATAAAGTTAAAATTTGGACTTCTTTAAATCATTTTCCCCAAAAAAGAGTGGAATTATAACCTAATGAATTGGAGAGATTCTAGTTAGAGTTTGATTGGTTTCAAATTAGGAGTTCTTTTGTTATTCTAACTTAGAGAAGAACTATTAAGAGGAAACTTATTCGGTTGATCAATTGAAAGATGATAAAATCAAATAATTAAGTAACAAGAAGAAAATCAAGTAGTTAAACATTGACCTAAGATTGTTTTTCCTTTCTATTTTTCTTTGACTTATCAAGAGTCCTCACAAGTCAACAAGCTAAGTTACAAGCTAAGAATGACTTAAAGCTAAAATCTAAATTATAGAAGAGAGAAACTTTTGGCTTACATGACAAGAAGACAAAGAAGTAAAAAGAAACTTACTAGGAAAAAAGGAAATGCTAATCAAGTTGAGAAGGATAAACAAATTGAGGATGACCTTACTAAGAAGATTTATGTTATCCTAAATTGCTTTGATGTGACAAATGGACATGTTTGACCCAAAGTTAAAAGAAAAATGATATCTCACAATATTATGGATCATAATTTTCGTGCTGATATGAGATTAAAGTATCCTAGTGAGGTAGTTATAACTCAAAAAATTAGAACTTAGTCCTCAATACTAGATCATGATCATAATGATTCATCATTCAATTTCACAGGTGGCATACCTAATTCTATCCCAAATTATTCTTCAATGTTCCCTCTTAAATGAGTAACTAAAATATAAAGTTGAATGTATTTGATCTTATCTTAAGGACCTTTTTTCCCCCCCTTTGTTTAGAGGGATTAAGCTTATATCTTGCTCTTTTATCCCAATAAGATATAATATTTCAACCCAACCTTTATAAAAAAAAAAAAAAAAAAGTGCTTGTGATGTGCTTTGTAATTTTTTTTTTTTTTTTAACAAATGTGAGCTACTTGTCTTGATTACATGAGTTGATTCCTTTTATCTTGATGAATCGAAGATAAAAGAAGACATTTCATATCAATTTTGCTGATTTTTTTATAATTATTAACCTCAACCTTACTGTTTTTATTTCCGTTGGGACAATATTACTTAGACCTTAATATCTATCTTTTTTTCTAACGCAAAAATATTGATATTGTTTTTTGAAATTTTCTCTTTGATTTTATAGTAAATCTATTTGAAAATAATTTTGTTTTTTATATTAGTTACATTTACTTATTCTTTATCATTAGTCATTGGGGATTGATATTGACTGACTCTATTTCAGCATTTTTGTGATACTAAAAGGATAAATCATAATTAATAGTGACACTGTATTATTAACTCGAGTTTGTCATAATTTGTAGAATATATATACACTTTTGATAAGTAAGATAAGGCCAAACAAATAGGTGAATTCTTATTAATATAAAATGACATTAGAAATCACAGTAACGTTCATCTCCAATTAACCGAATCGGCCCATTTTGTCATGAGCTAATACCATTTTTATGACTGGACTTGGACATATTTAACCAATCGCCAACCATTGGTTTGTTTAGACAAGTTCAGTAAAAGTAAACTTAGATTTCCGCATCCCTTCGTAGATTGCGGCAGGTGCGGGCATAGACGAGCATTAGGGCAATAAGAAATCTTATTGCCCTAATGCTCGAGCAGCAGGAAGAGAGAGACCTGGAGGTGACGAAATTGCCCTTATCTAGAACACTATCATATTGAAGGGCAGCGCCAATACACCAAGCTACGCCAAGCTAGAGGATTATAATGTTCAGGGCAGCGCCAGTCCTCTGCCCTTCAGTACACCAAGTTACGCCAAGCACGAACATTGTAATTATTAATATTATAATCTTGGTCTTGGAGAAAATTATAATATAATTATAATCTTGGAATTATAACATCATAATTATTCTCGGGAGTCCTCTTAGGTTATATTAGTAGTTGTCTCGTTGACAAAACAAAACCTCTGTCTGTAGGAACCAAACTTTTGTACACGCCTGTGCCAATAGTAGATTAAGTGGCTTGAACTGTTCTCTCTAATCTTCCTCTTTTGAAGGTGTAAGTCAAAGAGGAGGCAGATAGTCCGGTCGATAAGCGTCAGTATTCTAACCTACGGAGGTGATTACCACGATTGATTAATATGAATTATAATTACTATAATCCTCCCAACCCTTTGATTATAATATGAATTCCCTTTTGATTATTTTTTGGTTTGATTATAACCGGTTAGGATGGATGGTTAGGATGCACTAATTTGAATGGTTAGGATGGAATGCTAGGATGGAGTAATTTGAATGGTTAGGATGGGGAGTAATTTGATGGTTAAGATGGACTCAGCAATGGAGTGGGGGAGTAATTTGAATGGTTAAGATGGACTCAGCAATGGAATAGGGGAGTAATTTAAATGGTTAGGATGGAATCGCCAATGGAATGGGGGAGTAATTTGAATGGCTAGGATGGCGGAGTCGGGATGCTTTGGGGGTGATTGTAGTCGGGTGAGATTTGTTTAATGGCGCTAGGATGTGATTGTGAGACTCTGAGATTTGTGAACGGCTAGGATTTGGGGGGTTGATTATGAGATTTTGAACGGCTAGGCGGATTTAGGGGGGTGATTGTGAGATTTTGAAAGGCTAGGATGGAGTCGAAGTCGGGATGCTTTTGGGTTGGGAGGGGGGGGGGGGGGGGCCCAAATTACGAACGGCGAGGATGGAGTGGGGGCCCGAAATTTTGAACGGCGAGGATAGGAGCAATAGTTTTGAACGGCGAGGATAGGAGCGAGGAAGGAGTTTTGAACGGCGAGGATATGTCGGTCGAAATGCGCCCAACGATGCTCCCAACGGCGAGGATGGAATGGGGGCCCGAAGTTTTGAACGGCGAGGATATGTCGGTCGAAGTGAGCCCAAATTTTGAACGGAGAGAGTTGGACGAAGCGAGGGCTAGGATGAATTGGACGAAACAACCGTTAGTTTGAACGGCGAGGATAAATTTTGAACGCTAGGATGGAGTGGGAGAGAATTGGCTAGGATGAATTGGAACGAAACATGCCGTTCACTCGGACGAAGCGAGGGCTAGGATGAATTGGACGAAACATGCCGTTAAGGTGAACGGCGAGGATATTTCGATCGAAGTGCGCCCAAATTTTGAACGCTAGGATGGGAGTGGAGAGAATTGGACGAAGCGAGGGCTAGGATGAATTGGACGAAACATGCCGTTAGGGTGAACGGCGAGGATATTTCGATCGAAGTGCGCCCAAATTTTGAACACTAGTATGGGAGTGGAGAGAATTGGACGAAGCGAGGGCTAGGATGAATTGGACGAAACATGCCGTTAGGGTGAACGGCGAGGATATTTCGATCGAAGTGCGCCCAAATTTTGAACACTAGTATGGGAGTGGAGAGAATTGGACGAAGCGAGGGCTAGGATGAATTGGAACGAAACATGCCGTTAGGGTGAACGGCGAGGATATTTCGATCGAAGTGCGCCCAAATTTTGAACACTAGTATGGGAGTGGAGAGAATTGGACGAAGCGAGGGCTAGGATGAATTGGAACGAAACATGCCGTTAGGGTGAACGGCGAGGATATTTCGATCGAAGTGCGCCCAAATTTTGAACGCTAGGATGGGAGTGGAGAGAATTGGACGAAGCGAGGGCTAGGATGAATTGGACGAAACATGCCGTTAGGGTGAACGGCGAGGATATTTCGATCGAAGTGCGCCCAAATTTTGAACACTAGTATGGGAGTGGAGAGAATTGGACGAAGCGAGGGCTAGGATGAATTGGAACGAAACATGCCGTTAGGGTGAACGGCGAGGATATTTCGATCGAAGTGCGCCCAAATTTTGAACACTAGTATGGGAGTGGAGAGAATTGGACGAAGCGAGGGCTAGGATGAATTGGAACGAAACATGCCGTTAGGGTGAACGGCGAGGATATTTCGATCGAAGTGCGCCCAAATTTTGAACACTAGTATGGGAGTGGAGAGAATTGGACGAAGCGAGGGCTAGGATGAATTGGAACGAAACATGCCGTTAGGGTGAACGGCGAGGATATTTCGATCGCACGATGAATTGGACCCCCACTCCCTATATAACCTTTCCCCGGGGACCTGCTGAACGCGGGGAACGCGGTGTGCCTATTCTTATAAACTCATTTATTTCTCTTTTTGGCCCCGAGGTGGGAGGGGGGTTCGTGTGTGGGGTTTGTATTGCGGAAGAGAGAGACCTCGACTGGAGGTTGAGCAGAACGAGAGACCTCGATTGGAGGTTGAACAGGACAGAGGCGGTGGCTGAGCACCCAACAGGCGTCCACCAAAGAAAACAAGTTGTAGAGGTCCATGGCCCTCTTCTCCACCACCGAAATGAAAAGCTCCAGCTGCGCAGGCGAGAACAAGGATGACAAGCGGCTTCAGGAGATGCATGTTGATCTTTCGAGCAAAAGGGCCCAACTTCTCCGCTCCAAGAATCTCGGCGAGGTGAGTTGGATTACTACATTTTCTAGCTCCTAGCGTCCTTTCTTATGGTAGTGACTAGTTCTGTGACTTCTCGTCGTGAGAGTTCCCATCAGAAGGCGCAGGTTTTGATGAGAATCCTCATCAAGACCTGACTTTTTACGGAAGTCATCCCAGATGAAGGATCCCATTCCTCTGCAGATTCACTCATTTGCAGGATCCCGGCCGGCAGAAGCGACTACGCAGTCATCCACGGATGTGATGGTCTGCAAATTGAAACGGGGGTCGCAAAAACGGAGTGACACCGTGGCTGGGAGCACACGATGACGACGGGCATACTACAGTTGAACCTTTTTTTCCTTTTTTTTTTTTTTTGGGGTCATTGGGTAGCCGTGCGGACAAGTTCTGTCTTAGCTAATAGTTTTGACACTACGTTATTATCTCTAATTTAAAAATTATTTATTTGTTTTTAAATTTTTAGCTACCTATTTATTTGTGTATACCTTCTCTAGGCAGAAGAATCTTCTTTTCAATAAGTTAAAATTTGGGCCTCTTTAAATCATTTTCCTAACAAAGGACTAGAATTATAATCTACTTATTATTATACTTGATTTTTAAGAGGTCAATGTCAAAGAAAATAAACAAGACGATTTTTTGGGATTCAAGGTTGCATGACAAGAAAAATTGACAAATTTTTTAGATTCGTTTAAAAAAAAATTCTTTTGTTCTTTTACTTCTCTCTTAGCTCAACTCTATCTGATCATTCAAAATAGAAAGATGAGAATTGATAAGTTTTGATATTTAACGTTATATTTTTTAGCTAATCACAACTTTTTTTTTTTTTTTGGATTCATGATGTGCATGAAAAGTTAACCAACGTTTTAAATTCGTTAAAAAAAAAAGGAAAGAATTTTTTTTCTTTTGTACTTTCCTTTTTCTTTTATCTCTACTTTATCTAATCATTCAGAATATAAAGACAAAATGATAAGTTTTGATATTTAACGTGATATATTAGAATTAATCCTATATTTTATGTATCTTATTCAGCAAACTAAATGTACCCATTATAGGTATAATTTATTGTTGATATTGCAAATCCAGAAGATAGATGCACTAAACAATGCGTTAACGTTGAAATATTACAAATTTGCAATCACTATTATAAAAACGAATACTAACATACGCTAAAACACTTCAGTCCATATACTTCCCTAAACTGTTGAAGTATTGACTTTTTCGAAGTCTATGCTGACCATTCTTTACCAGCGTTTAGCTGGGAGATTTGCATTGCAGTGAATTGCTTAAAGTTATTGAATATTGTCTTAAAGTTGCATTTACGGTCTCTTAGTGATTTTCGTTTTCAAACGTTTTACAGGAGGAAGCCGAACGCGAGACTGTTAATGAAGCCCCATTGACAGGGAATAACATAGGTGGGACCCGCGAAGTTCGCACAACTGGAAAGAATAGCACTGATCCTTCTTGTTCCGCCGCCGCTGAATCAGCTTCCCAATCAATATCTATTTCCGGAGAAGCAGAAGTTCATCATAATCACGAAGGAGGAGGAAGGGAAATTCAGCAATATTATATATCCTTTTCTTGGACGTTGGTCTGTAGAACTGTCGGGTCCTTAATTGCCATGATTCTGATGTTTATCCCTGCAGTTAAACATGTATTGGATAAAAAAGTAATCAACACGATGACTGTTGGTATGATTGTGAGGTGGGTAATGTCCACTCTCGTACAGTTCATTACAGGGAGTGAAATGTATATTGAGGCCTACAAGGCTTTGCGCGTTCGGGCTGCTAATATGGATGTACTGATAATCTCCGTAACAACTGTGACCTACTTCTATTCTTTCTACTCATCGTTAAGGGCTGCTTTCTCTGAAGATTTCAAGGGCACGGATTTCTTTGTGACTAACTCAATGTTTATCACATTTATTCTATTGCAGAAGTCCCTGAAGGTCATTGGAGTCACTCAGAATGAAAATGGAGTGTTGCACATAAATGCAATACCACCGGCTCAGTCATTACAAACGGATGAAGCTCTAGTCCAAAAGTTTGCTGATCGGATTTCCAAATGCTTCGTGCCTTTGGTAAGTATTTAGTCCAAATGCGTTATCTTCTTTCTGGAGTTGTTTTTCTGATATTTCTTGATATTAGTATCGTGACAGTAGAGTTCATTAATAATAGCTTTATTGTGCAGGTCACTATCCTTTCATTTTCTACTTGGTTTGCATGGCTTTTGGTTGGCATATTGCATGGCTACCCAAAATCTTGGCTCCCATCTTCCATGAGTAACTTTGAGCTTGCACTTCAATTTGGAATTTCCATCACTCTAATAGCCTGCTCTTGTGCTCTAGAACTGGCAGCTCCAACCACCACTATGGTTGCTAATGGAATTGCTGAATTCCAAGGGTTAATGATAAAAGGTGGTGAAGCTTTAGAAACTGCACATAAGGTAATTTATAAAATTCATGTCAAGTTATTCTACTTGTAAATGGAAAAAAAAATAGCTAAAAGGCTCTATTATCACTAAAGATCACTTCAAACAATCAACTTAAGTTTGAATTTAGAATTTAAGCATGCCTAAATTTTATATCATTTCATGTTAAGAAAATAATAAAAAGATAAATTCAATATACTCTTTCCATTCTTTTTTTCTTATGTCAAGTATGCCTAAAATTTATGTGATGTCATATTAAGAAACTATAAAATAATAATAATAATAATAATAAGATGAATTCAATATGCACTTTTCATCCTTTTTTCTTACATTGGAAGGACATTTTAGATTATATTCATCTCAATTAATTCATCATAGTCATAAAGCATCTTTAGGTGACTTAAGGAAAGTATCTTCCTTACATACCTGGATATTGCAAACTTGCAATTTAATAGCCTTACGGTTGCTTCTGAGAAGCTGTTCATTCTATAGGTGGACCGCATTATATTTGGCAAGAGAGGGATTCTCACAAAACCAGTAGTCGACGACGTAAAGCTACTAACAAACATCGGTCTTCAAGAATTCCTTTTCCTCATTTCTGCAATTGAGGTAGGTCTTCTATATCTCAGCAAAACACTTACTCTTTGTGACCAATTGTCTTTGTAATAAAGCGCTGTTATGTAGCTCTGATATTGATAATGTCTGCATATATCACTCTTAGATGAAAAGTGAGCACCCAATAGCCACGGCCATAGTGGATTATGCCAAGAAATTCACACTTGACAAACAGAACCCTGCCTGGCCAGAAGCAGAAGCGTTTGAGAATTTCCCTGGCCACGGAGTCGAAGGCAAAGTTCAAAACAAGGAAATAATTGTGGGCAACCATAGATTGATGTCGCGGAAGGGCATTGATATTCCATCTGATGCAAGAACGGAACTTTCAAAAGCTGAAGAGATGGGCCAAACTGGCATCCTAGTGTCCATAGATAGGGAAGTGGCAGGAGTTTTTGTCATATTTGATCAAGTTAAACCAAATGCTAGAAAAGTCATTACCACTCTAAGGTCTGTGAACATTAGGACCATAATGGTGACAGGTGATAACTGGAGAATTGCTGAATTTATTGCCAATGAAGTTGGAATTGAAACCGTTGTTGCAGATGCCACACCTGAGGACAAAGCAAAGAAAGTGAGGGAACTTCAGGTAAATTAGAAAAACATTGCTTAACGAAACTTTTTGCACTGAATTCTCTCTCACGTGGAATCATAGTAGACATGTGCCAAAAGCGTGTCATGCTAGAACATAAAATTTCCATGTCTTCATTCTCAGGCTTCACGCTACACCGTGGCAATGGTAGGACGAGGCATCAGTGACTCACCAGCACTTGAGGCAGCAAATCTTGGAATTGCAATTGGTGCTAATGCAAATGAGGCAGCTGATGTTATTCTCAAGAAGTTAGAAGATGTGATAACAACCATTGATCTTTCCCCGCAAACCATACCATTTCTCCGTTTAAACCGTCTCTGGGCTTTGGTATACACCCTACTGGCCATCCCAGTTGCTGCTGGGGGCTTTATACCATTAACCGGTTTTCGCTCAGTACCATTGATTTCTGCAGCTGGAATAGCATCCTCGTCTGTGGGTGTTCTTTTCAGCATTCACATGTTGAAGAAGTACAAGAAACCCCGGAATCTAGACATCCAAGAGCTGCGTGAGATAAAGACGGAGTTATCAACAATCAGGAACAAGTAATTTGTGGATTGAATAATAGTCTCCATTGATGAAATCACTTTGACTCGTGTAATTGAGGTTAACGTTCGTGAAGCCTTGTGAGCAAGACCTTCAATGGCCAGGATTATTTCTTTGTCTTTTAGCTTTTGCCTATCTTCTATGTACTAGGCTCCCTAGGACTTTTCCTTGTTCCAGAAGCGCCCTTCTGTTTGTTGACGATGAAACTGGAACCAGTCCGGAAAGGACCGGTAGACGTGCGACTTTGGTTGCCTTCCAAAGATAAGTGTTAGCTTTTCTGTTGCTTAAATAGAGCTGATCGTTTGTAGAATTCTAAGTGAGTGTTTTCTGAAACTTTGAACTCTTGCTATCACCCTATGCAATGAAGTATTGTTTGCCAATGTTGTTCTATTTGCGCTTTTGTTAGATCTTTAGCTGCGTTTTCGCTTATGTGGTTGGAATCCTAGAAACTCTACGTGCTAGAATCTGTGAGGGGGTTTTGGTATTAAACATGTAAAGTATCAGCATAACGATCATTTTACATAACGCAATTTGTTTCTAACAAATTCACAACAATCAATGTTTCCATTTTTTTCTTAGAAAAATTCTTTGTAAAAGGGATATTCCCATGGATGCCAAAGGATACAAAAAAGAAAGAAAAAATTCCAATTTCACCTACCTTCTTAAAATCACCGACAGAAAATAATTTCAAACCCATACATAGAAACTAATTTTTTTTCCCCCAAAAAAAATCACAAAAAGGGTAGAATGGTTCTAAAATCACCCAGTTGAAATTTATATTTACATATTAATAACTTGAATAAGAATCCTTTTTATTGTAGGATGTCCTTTTTTTTCAAGGACTGATTCAACGAAAAATGGTAAGTTTTTCTAACATTTGAGAAAAGGGATGTGATAAAAAAAAAAATATGGATTCATTTTAGCATAACTTACGGTCTGGAGCTACGATAAAACAAAACTTACACCTTATTGCTCAAGATACGGAGGACAGTCTCAAGTCCATCAGGAAGCCTCTTGGTGACCTTCTTCAAGGATCCGGCGAAAAGTGTGGAAGCAGCGATAGCTTCCCCTGAGCTTTTTGGCCTGTGAAAACCGATGGCAGCAACTCGGTTAACCTCTTATGTCCGAACGTGTTCTTGATTTCCATGTGTATATGCCTGTCTCTCCCTCTCCCTCCAGAGGGTGTTAGAAGGTTGCTGGTTGAAAATCTTCAAGCTCTCTGATTGAAAATGGAGTAAGATTTCGATAAGAAAGGGAGGGAGGGGAGAAATTAAGTCTGAAGAGTTGTTTAAACAACCACGAAAAGCTCTTGTGATTGGATCATGACTAGTGACCGATAGAATAAAATATAGTGCCATTTTCTATGTCTATTTTTTCTATTTCGTGGACCAGTGACCCAGAGAACAAAATATATTGTCATTTGCTATGTAGTCTTTTTCTATTTCTCAATAATTGTACCTTTCCTTGGGCTTTGCGGGTTTTGCCGGGATCGCTGGTCTTGAGTATGGGATCGCAGGAGCTCTTACCGCTTGACGATCTAAATGGGATTGTTCAGTTCCAGCCAGGCTCAGCCAGCAAACAAAACCAAGAAAGTTTATTTTAGTCCGGAAATGACTTTTCAGCCTAAGGGAAAGGCCATCACTCGTTGGGTATGAGATAAGGTTTGACAATATGTGCTGGAAAGTTGACGAAGACATTTTTCCTTTCCTTTTGAACCTCTTCTTCTTTGGATAAGTTTTGTTTGGAACATCTATTGCTTTTTACTTTAGAGTTCTATTGTTGTCTTATGGAGTATACATTATGCACTTAAAGATAGTCATTTTCAGTAACCTAAGTGAATGGAAAGATAATGCTTTTCGAAGTGAACCATGTTGCTGGATGTGTACAGTTGAAAGACCTGGACGTTCTATAGAGCACACTATTAATTCTAAGGACTGAATTTTCTAAGGTAATTTAAATAGCATGATTATGTAACTGTATTCCATGTACTGACTTGAAGAATTTGTTTGTAGTGAATAAATTCATCTAAACTATCTTTTGTTTATGATAATGATGTTGACTTTAGCTTACAAACAATAAAAACTTGACACCTTAAATAATAGTACCATGACATTGAACAAGAAATTGCTAATTGTTTTAGAGAACACAAAATTTTTTCTAATTGAGTAAAATTTCTTTCTATATGAGCCATTCAATTTTGGCTACAAATTGTTGTAACAAAATATTAACACCCCTATCCAAACAATTGATGAAAGTGATTTTAAATGGAAAAACTTGAAAGTCACTTCTTTTATAAAACAATCAATTTTTTTTTTTTATAAAGATGCAAAAAAATATTTCTCTTCCTTTTAAGTGTGCCTTTACCCATCCACTACTCCATGATTAAAAAAAAAAAAATGACTCCATGAAAAGTTTAAAAATCTACTATTCCCCTAATCAATGTCATACTTATCTCTATTACGCTATTTTAACAATCAATCATATTTAATGGAAACCTTTCTCTTCATAAACAAATGCAAAAACTCAAAAAAAAAAAAAAAAAAAACTACAGTTATTTAGAGTTGTTCAATAACCAACTTACAGTCACGAAGGTAGGATAGAACAAGCCTCCGCCCCATCTCCATATTGATTTGTATCCTTTATTAATAAAATCTTTTAGAGATGATAAAATTTTAATATCATTTCAATGGAAATGCCATTGTAATATCTAGTAAACTTTACACAGAAAAGCACGATCCGACTGTTAACCAAGCCCAAGCCCAAGCCCAAGCCCATGTCCGCATCACCTTTACATGAAATCAGCCAGGTGGCCCATTTTAGTAATTGTATCAAACTAGCATTATTGTGTGTTTTTATGTTGTATATGAAATTAGAACCAACCAACACGTAAGAAATATAGAACTAGTTTGAGCCTAAGCCCAGCCCTTCAATTTGAGATAACACTACTATAATTTAATTGTCCCTCATCCCCAACAGTAGCAAAAGCCTTTTGTTGTTCCGGTCTGCGTTCAGAGGACAGTGTTAAATTTGGGCCTCGTAAGAAAGTCTGCAGTTTGTCAGTTCCAACTAGGCCTAGTTGACCTCAATTACGTGATTGGTCGGTGATGATCGACTTTGAAGAACAGTAACTGGTTGCTGTGAGAGAAAACAAAATAAAGAAAACCTTGAAGGTTAAGTTTAATGCAGAAAGGGTTTTAGCCCTACAAGAAAACCGTGCGTCACCTGCTGTCAGGCACCATTGAGAATATTAGGGGTCAGGAAAAGTTGTCGTCCCACACCGCATGCGTCAGACGCCCAGTCCCATGATCACACTGCCTCCGATCCTATGATACGAACTACAAATCTTGCCTCCAGTCCCATGATGCGAAATACAAATCTTTTAGTTTTTTCCGTTCCTTGTGCCTGTATATAATAAACCCAAGAAGCAGGGAAAGCTCACCGAATTTTAACAGGACGGTGGCCGAGCATCCAACGGACGCTTCCACCGAACAAAACAAGTTAAGTTGGAGAGGCTCCAGGCAACGGCCCCTTTTCAAATTAGTTTTAAAAAAACAATTTGTTTTTTTTTCTTCTTTTATTTCTCTTTTATAGCTCGACTCTATCTAATCATCTCATTTCAACTCAAAATTCGTGCCATAGTTTTCTTCCTCCACAGCGGTAGATTGAGTGCTGCGGATTTCATCGTCCCTGGAAAAAGAAAGCCTTGGCGAGAGCCCCTGAAGCTTCCGTATGATTCTTCTTGTACGACGTAGAACTTCTCGCCGGGCATCAGCATCGTCTCCGGTGCAACAATAGCCCATGGCTGTTGGAACACATGTGGGTAGGCGACGCAACTTGTTGGGTTGCGGTGCATGACCTCCGCTGCCAGGATAGGCTTCTCGTGGAACTCAATGCCGCCACCAGGATGAACAATTTTGACAGCCATGTTCTTTGTGCTGCTTATGCACAGCCAGCCTGAAATGGTCGTAGATTCTGTTCCACGAGGAGAGGGAAGGGGTGAGAGTAATTAGCACTTGCAGATCGAGCCATAAGTAGCTGTTCTTTTCTCGGGACGGTCGAGAATATCCCTTAGGATTCTCCTGTTGCTAATTAGAAATTTACTTTTATCCCACGGCTTCTTTAGGCTCTGTCGTTGCAACAATGTCAGCTTTTGGAATACGGACGACTTTTAACTTTACAAGATTTGGCTTTACTTGCATGTTTGATGTTAACAAAGGTAGTGACTTTGTTCTTATGTCAGTGTGACCAAGCAAGCTACTCTGGTTTCTGAGTTATTTATTTATATGCTCTTGTATTTGTCAGTTTCAATGTCTGCTATAGGTCTTAGATGGCTGCAATTTCATACTTATTTCTCTCACGGGTATTCTACTGTTTGTTCGATAAATGCTCCTCCTGCCGATTATTGGCTACTTTAAAAAGCTGTTCACTATCCTACAGGTCTACCTGTCAATAGTAATGATTGATGCCCAGTTTATCATTACGTTTTTCTTCGACCAGTTAAAAAGTGAAGAAGTTCTACGTCGACAGGAGGAGTATTTAATGCCATCAATTCAAATGTTGCTTTTTTATATTAACTATTCTCATAGTTACTATATGAATGTAGGTTTATATCAATATACATTAAATTTTTTTTTCTTATTATGATATATTAATACAACTATCAATTGATTTAATAAAGTGACAATATATTCTCATTATATCTTAAATATGAAAATATTAGTATGAAACAATGCTTATTTAATAAAATTGTGATGAGTTAAACCTATTTATGTAGTATATGAGTATTATAATTAAGTTTTCTTTTTAACTTTTAACTATGCACGTATAAATCACGTTAAAAATAAAAAGAATTAAGTTATAAGCCTTTAAGGAATTTGGGTTTGTTGTGAGTTTCTGGGCCCATAAGGGCATTTTGTGGGCACCATATGTGCTGATGCTGACATGTGTGCACAACCATATCTACTGACCACTGCCTTGTTGTTTATAAAACACGTTTTTGGTGGCTTACGTAGAGAGTGTGCAGAACACTCCAAAACAAACAGGCAGCAGACCAAGAAACCCACCAATTCAATACTTGATTCTTGAGTGGTTTTTAAAACTGTTTCATCCAGCTCGTGCTTAAGGAGAGAATAGGGAAGGTAAAGGCCATATGAAGATCATGGAGCTAAATATGAGGTACATTTTTACTGCCCTTAAAGAAATTCCTGTGTTTTATGATGACTAAAATTATCCTATGGGTTTATAGTCTCGTTTGAGACTGAATTTTCCCAACATTTTAATCCTTTCGGTACTTTGATAGGCAAAGCTAGAGGGGAGAAGCAACCTAAATTGAAATTTACATGCCTTTAAAGCTTTCAGCTTGTCAAGTGCAAATTACCTAAAACTTACTATTACATTTATACAACAAAAAAGGAAATCAGAAGCAAAAACTTCCTTTCTAGCATAACCTTACTGAATTGGACTTTAATACGTGTTTAGAGACATCAAGTGCTACTGCTTTCAGTAAAGACTGAGGCTGACGTGAACTGGAGTGCTGCAACGGGCACTGTGGGTTGTCCGATGCACGCAATTCAGCGTAAGAGGCCATGTCGACCACGTTTGCCGTAACCATCTTTTATATTCAATTTATTACATTTAGTCGCATTTAAATTTTGAATTCCAAATGGCATCGGCCAGAAGCAAAAGCGGTTAGAGCTCTGAGGATTGTCCGTTCTCCTGAGTCTACCCATTTCATTCGGCAGTCCATGGCTTCTCCCATTCTTCCTCTCTCTTTCTCTGCCGTCCCGGAACTCCCAACGTTCTTGTTTCTGCTTGAATTAGTTGCCTCTGATTGTCAAGAAAGCTTGTTGACGGGTTATTCAGGGAATGGCAGGAAGACGGTCGATCATTCAAAATACTCCACCGCAATGGTGCCTGTGAGAACTATCTGCATTAGGAATGGTTCTTCTAACCGCATTTCGATAATGGAAGTGACTGTAAGTTCCAGATTACCTTCCTTAATCCAATGTTTCAACTAAATTGTTCTTGTATTTCTTAGCAACGCTGCTTGATTTGCTATCCTGTATCTGCAAGAGAGTTAAAGCGACTCAACAGGCTCTTACGGACGCGAAGGTCTTGTCCGTGTTCTTAAGTGGCGGAAACCCCCACAAGATGGCCATGTTGGCTTCAGGGTAATATATCTCTGTCTGTGTATTCCTTCTTCTGCATGAATACGTAGGAAACAGATTCTGGGATGATTTCTCGGCCTGGTACACAAGTTGACAAAAAAAATGAAATCCTTTTCAGTATAAATCGTGTGAGAAGGAAAATTCTTATAGATTTTCCTGTGCGAGTATGAGGCCGTGAGATACAATACGGGCGATCTCTGGGATAGTTTCAACCTTTTGTGGTAAATGCTTTTAAATTTTTTTTTAAATGCAATTTCTCGAAAGGCTTATTGTATATACTGACAAAGTTTTGGTTTTCTAATTTGGGGTGATAATAGGCTGCCCTTGGGTTAACCAAGCTTTTCCCATCAAAGAAAAGTTCAATCCAAGTTCTGCGTAATGTGAGTGGAATAGTGAAGCCCTTAAGGTATTCGACCTTTTTCTTAATTTACCACGGGAATTTTTCTTTCTGACTTATTTTTTCGAGGTGAACATCCTCCCTGACAGACTGACATTGGAAGGGTAGGAAAGTTTCAAGTCGTGATTCAAGTTTCGACAGAGACGGGCGCAAGTGAGGAAGACTTAGGAGGGGGAAGTAAGAGTTGACAAAAAAATGAGTCAGCTCTCACGGGCATTTGATTTTTAACGAATGCTATTTCTCTAATAGAATGTGAGGTCAGTTTTCCAACATGTTCTGCGAGTTTCCCCTGTTCTTTTTGGAAATTGCGTGCTGTTGCTTTTTCTGCTTGGTGAAACTGTTTCAAGAGATGGGTCATGCTTTCTGGTCGATGTTTTGAAATCAATAGTTGTGGTAGACAAACATTTTCTTTATATAGTTGGAGACATCTATCTATATGATGCTTACAATGATATTACTTTGAATAAGTGATTAGGGAAAGTAAGCACTTATCTACAGGTTGGAATGATTTGAAAATAGTTTTTCACACAGGATGAAATAGGACAGTGATGAGTAATGCTTGGGATCCATTGACCAAGTTTGGATATTCATAATTTAGTCGAAACTCAATCCCAATGCTGGCTTTAGTCGTTCAAGTCACTCTATTTATTTCTCAAACTTTAACAGTTATAGAAATAGAAAGGGAAATTATGAATTCTTTCTTTTTCTGGGAGGAGGGGACTGTAGAGAAAAGAAGAAATTGAAAGCTTGATTAAATGATGAACTTTGATGAATGATTATGCTGGGAAGCTACCTTTCAGTTTCTTTTGGTGTTTGTACAGTCTCTTACTTTTCTTTTTCAGCTAGTTTTGGAATTGAAGATTAAACTATGTGAACATCAGTTATAATTTTGAAGATCTATCTATTTGTTGCAGCACGAGGAAAAGTACCAGAGGGAGGTTGGAAATACACAAGTAATAGGTGCGCAACTTAACACCTTCAATGGTTATCTCATAAAGCTTTCTGAAAAAGTGACCAAAAAAACCCAAAAAGAAAAACAAAAAGAGGAGAAAACAGAAGAAGGATGACAACGTTAGAACAAATATGACAAACCTATTCAGGCAGCCTTGAATAGCAACCCAACAGATCCACCAGCCAGCTGTCTTCTTTCATCTGTGAAGCCTCTTCCTCTTGAATTATTAGCTTGGTTCAGCAGTCCACACCAGCATGAGGTGTAAAAATTCAACTCCTCTTGACTTTAACTGGTTGTGAATAAATGTTATTTTCTCTGAATAGGACTGTGCTCTGCAATGGAGGAAGAAAAGGCAGCTCCTTTTCATGAGAACAATAGATTTCTTGGCCTTGAATAGCTTGCTCGTGGAAGACAATATTATGAAAAGGTAGTCCTCTTCTTTACTTTTCTATAAGTTGATCCAAAGAAAAGAAGAATAAAAAACCCCCTCAAGTTATTTGAATCTTTCTTTTCTATGGTTAACATACATTAAAATAATAATAAAATAATAAAATCCTTTTAAAATTTACTTATAAGAGGACAAGGAAGAAATAATTTTTTTTTTCATAAAAGAGACTTCATAGAGTCAAGTGATAGAGAAGTTCACAAGTAATTTCTCTTCATCTCTTGCACGATATGATTATAGTAATATTTTTATATTATTCAATTGGAAATTGTTGTTAAGTTCTTTATCTATGGATCATGCACCCATGAGAATGATACAACAATAAATGTTCTATATCTATGCCAAATGCTTGTGGAATTTTTTGTGCATGCTAATTATTACCTAGCATTTTAGTGTCAATTTGTACTTTTTGCACTTACCAAAAGAGATATTATTAACAATTAATCCATAAGTATGATTGGTTTTATTGGCACACAAATTCATTTTCATACTTTTATTATAATGTTGTGATTAATTAATTTACTTTCAGAATTGTATGACCAATAAAATATTGTGGGAAGTATATTACAACTTGTAAACTGTAACCTACTGTTACCAATAATCTTATTGAAGTCTTTTTTAGAAGGTTTGCTGAAAATGAATTTGGTTCTTTGACCTACAAATGGTGCAAAATTAATATTCATGATTGGATGAAGATTCCCCAAGTAGCATCTCAAGATGACGTATTTTTTGTACTACTCATGTAGATGATATTTGATTTCAATGTACAATTTCCATCTTAGAAAGGCAATCTAAATAGATTCCTTGGTTTTGTATGTTTTAATTATTTCTTCTATTCTTTCAGATTTGTAGAAATCATGGCACCTGTGTTTTCCTAGGAAGCTTGGCGTTTGTTTGGCTTATGACTCAGGTCATGTTTTATGTTGCTAAATTCTTGCTCTTGAATAGATATACGAACAGTTTCCTTTGAGTGCTGTGCTTGTTCAGGCCAATCTAACCAAACGCTTTCATTTCTGCCTGTAGAATGATTTGGTGCCTGGATGGGGATTGGATTTTGCTCTCGGGAGATGCGTAGAGGTCAATGGGCTTTTCTTTCTTTCTCGCTTCCTGTCTTTGTTTCTTTCTCTCATTTACTTTCGTGCCTTTTCTCGTTATATGATCTAACTAGCGTTTGCTTGATATCCTGATAGCCTGGTCACTTTTTATTGCTTTCTTTTCTTGTGTATTTTGCAAAGGACCCAGGTAGCCTAGTGAAGGTCTGTGGTAGTAGTGCCTATTAGGATTTAGAGTCCCTTTGTTGGTGGATTGCTGTCACTATCGTCATTTTCATTTAGTCATTAGAGAAATTCTTATATAAAGATTGTCTTTCTTGATTGTGATCTTGAATCTTGCACATCAAAGTGACAACAGTTTTTTGGTCCTGGTAGTCTGAACAGGGTTCCAACATTTTCTTCTCGTCCTTGTGGACTATCACTCTGTAGGTTTTGTGCATCTTTCATACATTGTCTGCTTTTGGTTCTTGTGGATCCTAAGTGTTTACTTTCTAACCATTTAAGTCAATTTCTCTGTGTTTTGGGAGTTAAGAATAATTGATGAGTTTGTATCTCCAGCCATTGTCTTTGGTATTGAGTTATTTGGGATTCTTTTTTGGGCAGGTCACTGGTTTTGTTCTTTACCTATGGGCTTAGCAGTGAAAGACAAGTAGCTGTTATCTTACATCGCAGACATCTAATATTCAGTTCATATGTTCATGTGTCCCCTCCCTCTTAACAACCACTAAGCAAGAAATTTGGTTCTTTTTTAGAGATACAATGAATAAATAGTTCATTTCACTCCTCTGTTATTTAGGTGAGGATCAGGAATTATAGTTAGAACAATATCTGAACTTCTATGCACTCCAGCTTTTGCATCTCAGTAAAATTAGTAGCTCTATAGAGGTACAAGGTGGTTTAGGAGCACCAAGGTTAGAAATTCGTTTCTTGTATTTGGTTGAATGCTGCTAGTGAACTTGTTGAGGTTGGTCTTTATTGGGATGAGCCTGGAAGATCAATTTGGTTTTTGTATCTCATGTCTTGAACTTAAAATGAGGTTACTTATACATCAACGATCAGGTTCATTGAAATGGGATCTTTAACCCCACCCTCCCTTCCCCTCCTTCTTCAAGATAAGAGTTGGAAATTTTGCAATCTTGCTTCATGTGCAAGATGTCTAGACATGAATAGATTCAACTTGGCTTTCCTTACCTTAATGGTATGTATTACATATTCAGTTTTGGAACCTAATTCTTTTAGTTTTTATTTTTTGAGCAGCTTGGAGCCTAGTTATTTATTTATTTATTTTTTTAAATAATGATGAGGTTACCTTATTTCTATGTTAAAATTCTGTGCTAGGGTTGTTGATCTAACAATTTTGGTTGAATACAAATTGTTTTTGGTGGTTATGGTTTGAGATTGTTTAAGGTAAATAGAACACATCCTTGTTTCTTCTAATAGGAGTACCATGTTATTGTTTTTACTATTTATCATATTGTGTTTACTTTTCTATATTTGAATTTTCAATTTTTAGTTGGATTCTTTTGTGCATTATTTGAATATAAAGAAACTAATGAATTTTTCGATGATGAAGCTACTGCATCTTGATGGTAAAATTGCATCCAAGGTGTTTGTGGTAAGAACTTAGCATGAACACACACACACACAAAAAGGCATTTACATGCACGCATGTAAGACTTGAATCCATATTTACATTCATGCATACTTTCATATGTATATGCATACATATATGTATATAGACTTGCATAGATCCATACATGCATGCATACATACATAATTGCATCCATATTTGCATATATACACATATAATTCCATACGTGTGTGCATGCACGAATTTCCTTAGTTGCATATATAAATATATACATTTATTCATCCTTGAATACTTACCTGCATACATGCATGCACAAATACATACTTGCATCTGTATACATGCATATTTGCATCCATACTTGCATAGAGACATATATATTCACATAGACACATGCATATTTACGTGCATGCATGCATACATGCAAACTTACATTCATAGGCATATACATACTCCCATCCACACATACATACTTGCATATTTTGTGTATCTGCATATTTGCATACACACTTATATACTCACACACACACACACACACACACACATATATGCATATACACATACTAGTGCACACACATACTTATATGCATGCATATTCAAATACTTACATATATGCATAGATGCATACATATTTGCATGGATGCATAAATGTTCACATACACACATATGCACTTGCATATTTCACATATAAAAATATTTGCATACATGCATACATATTTGCATATACGCATAGATACATGCATACTTATATACACCTATATTTGGTTACACTCATACATACTTGCATATTTTGTATATATGCATACTCACATGCACAAATACTTGCATCCACTCATCCTTGTATACTTGCATTCATACCCACATACATGCATACATACATACATACATGCATACATGCATAAATACATACTTGCCTTTATAAATGCATACATACATGCATATATGCATCCATAAATGCAAACATATGTAGACACATACAAACATTTCTACAAATGTATGCATACAAATATACACACATATTTACATAAATGCACACGACCTTGTTCTTGCATGCTAACATACACACACATATGCGCTACATGGATCCATATAAGTTTGTACCCATGCAAAGATGCACAAAAATGCAAATACACACACATAATGAGATACTAGCGTGCATAACAACCTCCACTTATATATACATACATGCTAGAGCTTGGGTTGAATGCAAATTAGCTGGTGTGTAAAGATGTGAGGCATATGAGATATAACTTCAAGTTATAGATTGTCTAATGGGAATTTTCTTTTGCGTTCTTTCAACTCTAATCATCTTGTTATAGTTTTTTGTGTTGTAATTCTTAGGTTCTAGTCAAAGAAAATAATGATATTTTCAATGATCATAGTACCCCATTCTTATGTTAAAATCCAATTGGAGGGCTTTGCAGCAAGAGTTTGGTCGAACCCCAATTACATGGTATGATTGATACTTTGAATTATAACTATGTTACATTTACTTTTTTTTATTTTTTATGAGATTACCCTTTTTGCTCTTTTTACTCTTTGGTCATATTGTTATAGTTTTGTTTGTTTACTACCTTCATGCAGTATTTTGATTTTAAGGGACTAATGATCTTTTTCATAGTTATGTTACCTCATTTCTATGTTGAAATTTGCCCCAAGATTATTGATCTACCACTTTAGGTTGAATACAAACAGCATTTGGAAGTTATGGTTGGAGATAATATTTGGTAAATAAAATACAAACTCAGGTAATCTCTTCTCTAACGGAATTATTCATCATCTTGTTTTATTTTTTTATCTTTAAACTTTTAGCTTTTAAACGGATGCTTTCGTGTATTACTTAGACCTAAAGAAAGAAAGGAACTTCTTGGTGGTGAAGTTGCTACACCTTGATGATAAAACTCGTTGAAGGGGCTTTATGGTAAGAATCTAGCATGAGTACAAACACATGCACACATACTTGCATATTTTCATATACACATATATGCATACATGTATACATACAAGCATAATGCATACATATTGCATGCATGCATGCTTGCAAGCACACATATTTGCATATATGCACACTCACATACACACCAACACACATATTCTCTTATATGCATTCTTGCATACATGCATATTCCCATATACACATACTTGCATAGACACATACTTGCATACCCACATACCTACATACATGCATACGCACATACGCACATTCACACATACATATGCATACATGCATATTCCCAAACACACACACACACTTGTATACACAAATATTCACATACTCGTATACACGCATACATGCATACATGCATATTCGCATACCCGCATACACGCATACACACATATTCGCATACTTGCATACTCGCATACACGCATACACACATATTCGCACACTTGCATACCCGCATATATGCATATTTGCACACTCACATACACGCATACACTCATATTCGTATACGCACAAACACGCATATACACATGTTTGCATACCCACATATTCACATACCCGCATACACGCATACATGTATACCCGCATACATCCATACTCGCATAGACGCATACTCGCATACTCGCATACTTACGCATACTCGCATACTCGCATACTTACGCATACTCGCATACTCGCATACTTACGCATACTCGCATACTCGCATACTTACGCATACATGTATACCCGCATACATCCATACTCGCATACACGCATAGACGCATACTCGCATACTCGCATACTTGCATACACGCATACTTGCATACTCGCATACACGCATACTGGCATACTCGCATACTAGCATATTGGCATACACACATATTGGCACCTTGCATACTTGTATACATGCATATTCACATACATGCATCCATGTCCATACATGCATACTCACATCCAAGCACACTTGCACCCGTGCCATCATACCCATATACATGCATGCTTGCATTTGTATATTCACACATGCATGCATGCATAGGTCATACTTGCAAACATATGTTGCATAAATAAAAGCCTACACATGTTCTTGCTTTGTGCAAATACATACAAATTTAAACCCATACAGATATACTTGCTTATATGCACATACAAATTCAAATAGATGCGCACATAACAAGATACATGCATATGTAAAAACCAACACATGTATATAAATGCACTTTAAGATACACATTTAAGATAAGATATGTTTAGTTTAGGGTGAATGAAAATTAGTTAGTATTTGTCCTTGTGCTCTTTTAACTCTAATTATCTTGTTCTAGTTTCTTGTGCTGCAATTCTTAGGTTAAGAATCTTTTCAAGATCATAGTACCTCATTTTTATGTTGAAATCCTCTTGGAGGGCTTTGAAGCAAGAGTTTGGGTCAAACCCCAATTACATGGTATGATTGATACTTTGAATTAGACCTTAGTTACATTTTGTTTTTTGAATTATAACTTAGTTATATTTACTTTTTATTTTCTTTTATGAGATTACCCTTTTTGCTATTTTTACTCTTTGGTCATCTTGTTATAGTTTTTTGTTGACTGCCTTTATGCATTATTTTGAGTTTAAGGGACTAATGATCTTTTTCATGGTTATGTTACCTCATTTCTATGTTGAAATTTGCCCCAACGTTATTGATATACCACTTTAGGTTGAATACAAACAGCATTTTGAAGTAATGGTTGGAGAGAATATTTGGTAAATAGAATACAAACTCAGGTAATCTTTTCTCTAATGAAATATTCACCCTCTTGTTTAACTTTTTTATCTTTGAACTTTCAGCTTTTAGATGGATGCTTTCATGTATTACTTAGATCTAAAGAACAAAGGAACTTCTTGGTGGTGAAGTTGCTACACCTCAATGATAAAACTCCGACGAAGGGGCTTTATGGTAAGAATCTAGCATGAGTACAAACACATACACACAAACTTGCATATTTTCATTTACACATATATGCATACATGTATACATACTAGCATATATGCATACATATTGCACGCATGCATACTTGCAAGGTACACACATTTACATATATACACACTCACATACACACCAAATCACATATTCTCATATACGCATTCTTGCATACGTGCATATTCCTACATACACATATTTGCAAAGACATATATTCGCATACCCACATACACGCATACTCACATACACACATACACATATGCATACATGCATATTCCCAAACGCACATACTTGCACACACACATATTTGCATACTTGCATACATGCATACTTGCATATTTGCATACTTGCATACATGCATACTTGCATACACGCATACTCGCATACACGCATACTCTCATACACGCATACTCTCATACACGCATACTCGCATACACGCATACTCGCATACACGCATACTCGCATACACGCATACTCGCATACACGCATACTCGCATACTCGCATACTCGCATACTCGCATACTCGCATACTCGGCATACACGCATACTCGCATACTCGCATACACGCATACTCGCATACTCGCATACTCGCATACTCGCATTCTCGCATACACGAATACTCGCATACACGCATACTCGCATACTTGCATACTCGCATACATGCATATTTGCATCCACGCCCATACATGCATACTCACATACAAGCATACTTGCATCCATGCCATCATACCCATATACATGCATGCTTGCATTTGTATATTCACACATGTAGGCATGCATAAGTCGTACTTGCAAACTTATGTTGCATAAATAAGAGCCTTACACATGTTCTTGCAGTGTGCAAATACGTACAAACTTAAACCATATAGATATACTTGCTTATATGCATATGCACATACATATGCACATACAAATTCGAATAGATGTGCACATAACAATATATATGCATATGTGAAAACCAACACATGTATATACCTGCCCGCTTTCATAATAGCATACATGCAATTTAACATATACATATAAGATATGATATGTTGGGTTTGGGGTGAATGAAAATTAGTTGGTATTTGTCCTTGTACTCTTTTAACTCTAATTATCTTGTTGTAGTTTCTTGTGCTGTAATTCTTAGGTTAAGAATCTTTTCAATGATCATAGTACCTCATTTTTATGTTGAAATCCTCTTGGAGGGCTTTGAAGCAAGAGTTTGGGTCAAACGCCAATTACATGATATGATTGATACTTTGAATTAGACCTTAGTTACATTTTGTTTTTTGAATTATAACTTAGTTACATTTACTTTTTATTTTCTTTTATGAGATTACCCTTTTTGCTATTTTTACTCTTTGGTCATCTTGTTATAGTTTTGTTTGTTGACTGCCTTCATGCATTATTTTGAGTTTAAGGGACTAATGATCTTTTTCATGGTTATGTTACCTCATTTCTATGTTGAAATTTGCCCCAAGGTTATTGATCTACCACTTTAGGTTGAATACAAACAGCATTTTGAAGTAATGGTTGGAGAGAATATTTGGTAAATAGAATACAAACTCAGGTAATCTTTTCTCTAATGAAATATTCATCCTCTTGTTTAACTTTTTTATCTTTGAACTTTCAGCTTTTAGATGGATGCTTTCATGTATTACTTAGATCTGAAGAACAAAGGAACTTCTTGGTGGTGAAGTTGCTACACCTCGATGATAAAACTCCAACAAAAGGGCTTTATGGTAAGAATCTAGTATGAGCACAAACACATACACACATACTTGCATATTTTCATTTACACATATATGCATACATGTATACATGTATACATACTAGCATATATGCATACATATTGCACACATGCATACTTGCAAGGCACACACATTTACATATATACACACTCACATACACACCAAATCACATATTCTCATATACGCATTCTTGCATACGTGCATATTCCTACATACACATATTTGCAAAGACATATATTCGCATACTCACATACACGCATACTCACATACACACATACATATATACATACATGCATATTCCCAAACACACATACTTGCATACACACATATTTGCATACTTGCATACATGCATACTTGCATACTTGCATACTCGCATACTCGCATACTCGCATACATGCATACTTGCATACACGCATACTCGCATACACGCATACTCGCATACTCGCATACACGCATACTCGCATACTCGCATACACGCATACTCGCATACACGCATACTCGCATACACGAATACTCGCATACTCGCATACACGAATACTCGCATACTCGCATACACGAATACTCGCATACTCGCATACACGCATACTCGCATATACGCATACCATACACGCATACTTGCATACCCGCATACACGCATACTTGCATACACGCATACTTGCATACCCGCATACACGCATACATGCATACACGCATACTCGCATACACGCATACACGCATACTCGCATTCTCGCATACACAAAAACTCGCATACTCGCATACTTGCATACATGCAATACACCCATATTTGCATACTCGCATACTTGCATACATGCAATACACCCATACTTGCACACACGCATACTCGCATACTCGCATACATGCATATTTGCATCCACGCCCATACATGCATACTCACATACAAGCATACTTGCATCCATGCCATCATACCCATATACATGCATGCTTGCATTTGTATATTCACACATGTTGGCATGCATAAGTCGTACTTGCAAACTTATGTTGCATAAATAAAAGCCTTACACATGTTCTTGCAGTGTGCATATACGTACAAACTTAAACCCATACAAATATACTTGCTTATATGAATATGCACATACATATGCACATACAAATTCGAATAGATGTGCACCTAACAATATATATGCATATGTGAGAACCAACACATGTATATACCTGCCCGCTTTCATAATAGCATACATGCAATTTAACATATACATATAAGATATGAAATGTTGGGTTTGGGGTGAATGAAAATTAGTTGGTATTTGTCCTTGTACTCTTTTAACTCTAATTATCTTGTTGTAGTTTCTTGTGCTGTAATTCTTAGGTTAACAATCTTTTCAATGATCATAGTACCTCATTTTTATGTTGAAATCCTCTTGGAGGGCTTTGAAGCAAGAGTTTGGGTCAAACCCCAATTACATGGTATGATTGATACTTTGAATTAGACCTTAGTTACATTTTGTTTTTTGAATTATAACTTAGTTACATTTACTTTTTATTTTCTTTTATGAGATTACCCTTTTTGCTATTTTTACTCTTTGGCCATCTTGTTATAGTTTTGTTTGTTGACTGCCTTCATGCATTATTTTGAGTTTAAGGGAGTAATGATCTTTTTCATGGTTATGTTACCTCATTTCTATGTTGAAATTTGCCCCAAGGTTATTGATCTACCACTTTAGGTTGAATACAAACATCATTTGGAAGTTATGGTTGGAGAGAACATTTGGTAAATAGAGTACAAACTCAGGTAATCTTTCCTCTAACGAATTATTCATCCTCTTGTTTAACTTTTTTATCTTTGAACTTTCAGCTTTTAGATGGATGCTTTCATGTATTACTTAGATCTGAAGAACAAAGGAGCTTCTTGGTGGTGAAGTTGCTACACCTCAATGATAAAACTCCGACAAAGGGGCGTTATGGTAAGAATCTAGCATGAGCACAAACACATACACACATACTAGCATATTTGCATACATATTGCACGCATGCACACTTGCAAGGCACACATATTTACATATACACACACTCGCATACACACCAAATCACATATTCTCATATACGCATTCTTGCATACGTGCATATTCCTTCATACACATATTTGCAAAGACATATATTCGCATACCCACATACACGCATACTCACATACACACATACACATATGCATACATGCATATTCCCAAACGCACATACTTGCACACACACATATTTGCATACTTGCATATTTGCATACTTGCATACATGCATACTTGCATACACGCATACTCGCATACACGCATACTCTCATACACGCATACTCTCATACACGCATACTCGCATACACGCATACTCGCATACACGCATACACGCATACTCGCATACTCGCATACACGCATACTCGCATACTCGCATACACGCATACTCGCATACTCGCATACACGCATACTCGCATACACGCATACTCGCATACACGCATACTCGCATACTCGCATACACGCATACACGCATACTCGCATACTCGCATACACGCATACTCGCATACTCGCATACTCGCATTCTCGCATACACGAATACTCGCATACACGCATACTCGCATACTTGCATACTCGCATACATGCATATTTGCATCCATGCCTATACATGCATACTCACATACAAGCATACTTGCATCCATGCCATCATACCCATATACATGCATGCTTGCATTTGTATATTCACACATGTAGGCATGCATAAGTCGTAATTGCAAACTTATGTTGCACAAATAAAAGCCTTACACATGTTCCTGCAGTGTGCAAATACGTACAAACTTAAACCCATACAAATATACTTGCTTATATGAATATGCACATACATATGCATATACAAATTCGAATAAATGTGCACCTAACAATATATATGCATATGTGAAAACCAACACATGTATATACTTGCCCGCTTTCATAATAGCATACATGCAATTTAACATATACATATAAGATATGATGATATGTTGGGTTTGGGGTGAATGAAAATTAGTTGGTATATGTCCTTGTACTCTTTTAAATCTTATTATCTTGTTGTAGTTTCTTGTGCTGTAATTCTTAGGTTAAGAATCTTTTCAATGATCATAGTACCTCATTTTTATGTTGAAATCCTCTTGGAGGGCTTTGAAGCAAGAGTTTGGGTCAAACGCCAATTACATGGTATGATTGATACTTTGAATTAGACCTTAGTTACATTTTTTTTTTTGAATTATAACTTAGTAACATTTACTTTTTATTTTCTTTTATGAGATTACCCTTTTTGCTATTTTTACTCTTTGGCCATCTTGTTATAGTTTTGTTTGTTGACTGCCTTCATGCATTATTTTGAGTTTAAGGGAGTAATGATCTTTTTCATGGTTATGTTACCTCATTTCTATGTTGAAATTTGCCCCAAGGTTATTGATCTACCACTTTAGGTTGAATACAAACATCATTTGGAAGTTATGGTTGGAGAGAACATTTGGTAAATAGAGTACAAACTCAGGTAATCTTTTCCCTAACGAATTATTCATCCTCTTGTTTAACTTTTTTATCTTTGAACTTTCAGCTTTTAGATGGATGCTTTCATGTATTACTTAGATCTGAAGAACAAAGGAGCTTCTTGGTGGTGAAGTTGCTACACCTCAATGATAAAACTCCGACAAAGGGGCGTTATGGTAAGAATCTAGCATGAGCACAAACACATACACACATACTTGCATATTTTCATATACACATATATGCATACATGTATACATGTATACATACTAGCATATATGCATACATATTGCATGCATGCATACTTGCAAGGCACACATATTTACATATACACACACTCACATACACACCAAATCACATATTCTCATATACGCATTCTTGCATACATGCATATTCCTACATACACATATTTGCAAAGACGCATATTCACATACCCATATACACGCATACTCACATACACACATACACATATGCATACATGCATATTCCCAAACACACATACTTGCATACACACATATTTGCATACTCACATACACGCATACTCGCATACACGCATACACGCATACTCACATACACATCACATACACGAATACTCGCATACTCGCATACTCCCAGACACGCATACTTGCACACACGCATATATGCATACTCGCATCCATGCATACTCGCATACTCGCATACATGCATGTTGGCATCCACGCCCATACATGCATACTCACATACAAGCATACTTGCATCCATGCCATCATACCCATATAGATGCAGGCATGTATAAGTCGTACTTGCAAACATATGTTGCATAAATAAAAACCTTACACAGGTTCCTACAGTGTGCAAATATGTACAAACTTAAACCCATACAGATATACTTGCCTATATGCATATGCACATACAAATTCGAATAGATGCACACATAACAAGATATATGAATATGTGAAAACCAACACATGTATATACCTGCCCGCTTTCATAATAGTGTACATGCAGTTTACCATACACATATAAGATATGATATGTTGAGTTTGGGGTGAATGAAAATTAGTTGATATTTGTCCTTGTGCTCTTTTAACTCTAATTATCTTGTTCTAGTTTCTTGTACTGTAATTCTTAGTTTGAGAATCTTTTCAATGATCATAGTACCTCATTTTTATGTTGAAATCCTCTTGGAGGGCTTTGAAGCAAGAGTTTGGGTCAAACCCGAATTACATGGTATGATAGATACTTTGAATTAGACCTTAGTTACATTTTGTTTTTTCAATTATAACTTATTTACATTTACTTTTTATTTTCTTTTATGAGATTACCCTTTTTGCTATTTTTACTCTTTGGTCATCTTGTTATAGTTTTGTTTGTTGACTGCCTTCATGCATTATTTTGAGTTTAAGGGACTAATGATCTTTTTCATGGTTTTTGTTACCTCATTTCTATGTTGAAATTTGCCCCAAGGTTATTGATATACCATTTTAGGTTGAATACAAACATCATTTGGAAGTCATGGCTGGAGAGATATTTGGTAAATAGAATACAAACTCAAGTAATTTTTTCTCTAATGAAATATTCATCCTCTTGTTTAACTTTTTTATCTTTGAACTTTCATCTTTTAAATGGATGCTTTCATCTATTACTTAAATCTAAAGAAACAGAGGAACTTTTTGGTGGTGAACTTGCTACATCTTGATGATAAAACTCTGTTGAAGGGGCATTGTGGTAAGAATCTAGCGTAAGCACAAACACATACACAATACTTACATATTTTCATATACATATATATGCATATATGCATACATACTAGCATATATGCATACATATTGCAAGCATGCATACTTGCAAAACACACATATTTGCATATATGCACATTCACATACACCCCAAATCGCATATTCTCATATTTGCATTCTTGCATACATGCATATTCCTACACACACATATTTGCAAAGACGCATATTCGCATACCCGCATACACACATACTCACATACACACATACACATGCTTACATGCATATTCCCAAACACACATACTTGCATACACACATATTTGCATACTCACATACATGCATACGTTCATACTCGCATACACGCATACGCGCATCCACGCATACTCGCATACTCGCATCAACACATACCCGCATACTCGCATACTTGCATACCCGCATTCTCGCATCCACGCATACTTGCATACCCGCATTCTCGCATCCTGCATCCATGCCCATACATGCATACTCACATACAAGCATACTTGCATCCATACCATCATACCCATATACATGCATGCTTGCATTTGTATATTCACACTTGCATGCATGCGTAAGTCATACTTGCAAACTTATGTTGCATAAATAAAAGCCTTACATATGTTCCTACAATGTGCAAATATGTACAAACTTAGACCCATATAACTATACTTGCTTATATGCATATGCGCATACAAATGCACATACAAATGCAAATGGATTTGCACATAACAAGATACATGCATATGTAAGAACCAACACATGTATACATGCACGCTTTCATAACAACATACATGCATTTAACATATACATATAGGATTTGATATGTTGAGTTTGGGGTGAATGAAAATTAGTTGGTATTTGTCCTTGTGTTCTTTTAACTCTAATTATCTTGTTCTAGTTTCTTGTGTTGGAATTCTTAGGTTAAGAATCTTTTCAATGATCATAGTACCTCATTTTTATGTTGAAATCCTCTTGGAGGGCTTTGAAGCAAGAGTTTGGGTCAAACCCCAATTACATGGTATGGTTGATACTTTGAATTAGACCTTAGTTGTATTTTGTTTTTTGAATTATAACTTAGTTACATTTACTTTTTATTTTATTTTATGAAATTACCCTTTTTGCTCTTTTTACTCTTTGGTCATCTTGTTATAGTTTTGTTTGTTGACTGCCTTCATGCATTATTTTGATTTTAAGGGACTAATGATCTTTTTCATGGTTATGTTACCTCATTTTTATGTTGAAATTTGTCCCAAGGTTATTGATCTACCACTTTAGGTTGAATACAAACAGCATTTGGAAGTTATGGTTGGAGAGAATATTTGGCATATAGAATACAAACTCAGGTAAATTTTTCTCTAACGAAATATTCATCATCTTGTTTAACTTTTTTATCTTTGAACTTTCAGCTTTTAGATGGATGCTTTCATGTATTACTTAGACCTAAAGAAAGAAAGGAACTTCTTGGTGGTGAAGTTGCTACACCTTGATGATAAAACTCCGTTGATGGGGCTTTATGGTAAGAATATAGCATGAACACAAACACATGCACACATACTTGCATATTTTCATATACACATATATGCATACATGTATACATACAAGCATAATGCATACATATTGCAAGCATGCATATTTGCAAGCACACATATTTGCATATATGCACACTCACATACACACCAACACGCATATTCTCATATAAGCATTCTTACATACATGCATATTCTCATATACACATACTTGCATAGATGCATATTCGCATACATGAGTATACACACATATACACATGCTCGCATACACATAGTTGCATACACGCATACTCGCATACACATAGTTGCATACACGCATACTCACATACACGCATACATGCATACATGCATACACGCATACACGCATACCGGCATACACGCATACTCGCATACATGCATACATGGATACTCGCATACACGCATACTTGCATACTCCCATACACGCATACTCGCATACTTGCATACTCTCATACTCGCATACTCGCATACACGCATACACGCATACCCGCATACTCGCATACATGCATTCAAGCATATGTGCACACTCGCATACTTGTATACATGCATATTCACATACATGCATCGATGCGTATTTGCATCCATGCATGTACATGCATACTCACATACAAGCATACTTGCATCCATTCCATCATACTCATATACATGCATGCTTGCATTTGTATATTCACACATGCATGCAACCCATACATGTATATTTTCTTATATACATATAGAATTTCAAATACATGCACACATAACAAGATGCATGCAGATATAACAACCAACACATGTATATAAATGCACACTTTCATAACAACATACTTGCACTTTAGCAAATACACATATAAGATATGTGAAGTTTTGTGTGGATGAAAATTGGTTGGTAGTCATCCTTGTGTTCTTTTAACTCTAATTATCTAGTTGTAGTTTTTTGTGTTGTAATTCTTAGGTTCTAGATTTAGTGGAAGCAAGGATCTTTTCAACAATCATAGTACCCTATTTTTATGTTGAAATCTTTTTGGAGGGCTTTGAAGCAAGAGTTGGGGTTGAACCCCAATTATATGGTATGATTAATACTTTGAATTAGACCTTAGTTACATTTATTTATTTTTTATGGGAATAAACTTTTTCTACTCTTTTTACTCTTTGATCATCCTATTATGGTTTCATTTGTTGATTGCATTCATGCATTATTTGGATTTAAAGGAATTAATGATCTTTTTCATGGTTATGTTACTTGTTTCTATGTTGAAATTTGTCCCAAGGTTAATGATCAACCAATTTAGGTTGAATACAAATGGCATTTGGAAGTTAATGGCTTGAGAGGATACTTGGTAAATAGAATACAAACTTGGTTACGTTTTCTCTAACAGATATACCATGTTCTTTCTTTTAATATTCATCATCTTGTTTTACTTTTTTATGTTTGAATTTTAAGCTTTTAGATGGATGCTTTCGTATGGTGAAGTTGCTACATTCTAATGATAAAGTTCCATTGAAAGGCTTTCATGGTAAGAATTTGGCATGAACATAAACACATACACAAATACATTCCTATACGTATATGCGCATTCATGTATATGTATTAGCATCTATGCATACATGTCCCATGCATGCATACTTATAGGCACGCATATTTGCATAGACACAAACATGCACATTCTCATATATTCATTCTTGCATACATGCATACAATGTATATATGCATATTCCCATATATGCATACTTACATATTTGTAGACACGCATATTCGCATTCATGCATACACATATCCACATACTCATATACATGCATAAACATATACTTGCATATTCGCATACACGCAAACATGCATACTCGAATACATGCATTCATGCATATTTGCATATATGCATATTCAGATATAGGCATACTTGCATTTGTACCATCATACACACATACATACATGCATGGATAACTTGTAATTTCATGTTAACGTTTGTGCCTACATATGCACTATGCAAATATGTACAAACTTAGACCCATACAAGTGCACTTGCTTATACACATGTACAAATTCAAATACATGCACACATAACAAGATACATACATACATAAAACCAACACTTGTATATATATGCAAGCTTTCATAACAACATACATGCACTTTAACATATACATATATTAGTTGGTATTTGTCCTTGTGTTTTTTTAACTCTAATTATCTTGTAGTTTTTTGTGTTGGAAATTTTTTTTATTCAAAGGTTGTAAGGATCTTTTTAACGATCATAATACCCCATTTTTATGTTGAAATCCTATTGGAAGGCTTTGAAGTAGGAGTTTGGTTTGAATGCCAACTACATGGTATGTATGCTTTGGAAAGATGATAGATAATTTGAATTAGACCTTAGTTACATTTACTTTTTTTATTTGTTTGTCAAAATACAGTTTTGCTGCTCTTTTTACTCTTTCATCATCTCGTTTTAGTCTTTTTATGATGATTGCTTGCACGCATTATTTGGGTTTAAAGGCACTAATGATCTTTTTTATAATTAAGTTACCTCATTACATTGAAATTATGTTTCGTTGATTTAACATTTTGGGTTGATTTTTTTTTTTTTTTTTTGTTATTTTTGTAGCTATGATTTGAGATGTTATTAGGTAACTAGATGAATACTTACATGCATACATTTTGCATGTATATATACATACTTGCATGCATATAAGCATCATACTTACATTGATATATTCATACTTGCCATAATTATATACTTCCATTTTTTCATGCACATATGCATATTTGGATGCACGCGTGCTTGTATATAGGTACTTTGGGGCTTTGATAAAATAGTCTCCAAGGGGCTTTGCCCTAAGATTTTACCATTTCCAAGTAATTAATATATGTCACTGATTGTATAATTATAATATTCTTATTTTCACATAATTACGATTTTAGCATTTTTCATCTAATTATGACTTTGCCAATTGATAATTATCATTTGACGATTTGATTTAATTTCGACTTTACCACCTCCTATAATTATGATTTTAGCAATTCATGTAATTACCATTTTCTCTAATTACGATTTTACCACTTCTATGTAATTACAACATTTGCCAATTCGATAATTACAATCTTACTATTATATATAATTACAATTTTATCCTTTTAATGTAATTACGATTTTACCATTTTCATGTAATACAATTTTAGTTTCTATGTAATTGGAGTTTGCCAATTGATAATTACGATTTTATCGTTTTCATGTAATTAAGACTTTACACTTTCTGTAATTACTATTTCAACATTTTCATGTAATTACGAGTTTGCAAATGATGCAATTAGAATGAGAGAGATAATTACGATTCTATCAGTTACGCGTAATTATGAGTTTACCATTTGACTTAATTACGATTTTGCCATTTCATTTAATTACTATGTTACCACTTTTTCTGATTACAATTTTACCATTTTCATGTAATTAAGGCCTTACCACTTACTCTAATTACAACTTTATTATATTCATGTAATTACAAGTTTTTCAATGAGGTAATTACAATTTAGTATTAGATGTAATTACGATTTTACCATTTTAATGGAATTACGATTTTTCAATTGAAGTTAATTACCAGTTTGGCAATTCTGCAATTATTACCATTTGATTTAATTACGACTTTGCTACTCTCGCAATTACATTTTACCATCATGTAATTACGGTTGTTACATTTTCATTAAGTCACACGTTGCCAATTCCATATTTACAATTTTACCATGATATAGAAATACGATTTTACCATTTTAATGAGTTGCGTTGTTACCATTTCAATGTAAAAGAAGGATAAAACCATAAGATAAATAATTGTCTTGTGTTAAATCTATTATAGATATCCTTGAAATATACTCTCACATAGTATTTTCTCAAAATCTTCTCGAATGCCATGGACACTTTTTTTTTTCTTTTTTCCCCTCTTCTTTTCCATGGAAAAGGCCTTTATCAAATGAATGACATTATTTGGAGGGCGCCCATAATCTTAACAGTTCTAGAATTGACGTGATCTTTAGATTGCGTTAGTGAGCACGTTAAACAAGAAAAACATGAAACCAATTTACCTTGGTGTTGAAGTCCTCGACCTCCCAAAATTCCACAAGGCACCATCTGGAAGAAGCGCAGACTTTAGAAAAAACTAAAATGGAAATCTTTAATCCATAAATCGATATACATAGTTCGATAGAGACGGTGTTCCCTTGTGAAAGCTCCTTGTTATCTCGAAAGATGCGAATTCCGACTAGAATCAAGGTTTTTGTAGAAGTGATCAGTGAAAGTGTCGCAAGTGTCTTTACCATTACCACTGAGGAAGATGTCTTTACCATTGTTCTGCCGGTCTGTAGTGATCCAGAGAATAAAATATATTGTCATTTGCATGTTCTCTTTTTCTATTTCTCAATAATTGTGCCTAGCCTTGGGCTTTGAAGGTTTTGTGGGCATCGCTTATGTTCACAGAACAGTCCTGCTCTTGAACATGGGCGTCGCAAGAGCTCTTACAGCTTGATGAACCAAATGGGATTGTGAATTCCAGCCAGACCCAGTTGATCATCATGCCAATCATTATCTCAATGTGTTGATCGTTTATTAAGGCTAAAAAAATACTACCCAAAAGGTATAATATAAAGACTGCAAATGGGAGTTGCTAAAGCAAACAAAACTAAGAAAGTTTATTTAGTCCAGAAATGGCTTTTGGGCCTTTGGAAAGGCCACCACTAATTGGGTATGAGGTACGGTTTAACACTATGTGCGGGAAAGTTAACATTCATTTTTCCATTCCTTTTGAACCTCTTATTCTTTGGATAAGTTTTATTTGGAACCTCTATTTCTTTTCACTTTAGAGTTTTATAGTTCAATTCCTTAAAATTTCTTTTCTTATGGAGTATACATTATACACTTAAAAATAGTCTTTTTCAATAATCTAAATAAATGGAAAAAGATACTTTTGTATTTGAATTTTTATTAATAACCTTTACCCAAAAAAGATAAATAAATAAGATAATGTTTTTAAAAGTGAACCATGTTGCTAGATGTGTTAGAGAGCACTCTATTAATTCTAAGCACTAAATTTTCTAAGTTAACTTAAATAGCATGATTATGTAATTGTATTTCATGTACCGACTTGAAGAATTTGTTTGTGGTGAATAATTTCATGTAAACAATCTTTTTTCTATGATAATGATGTTGGCTTTAGTTTACAAACAATAAAGACTTGACACCTCGGATAATAGTACCATGGCATTGAACAAGAAAATTTGCCAATTGTTTTACAACACAAAAAATTTTCTAATCGAGTGAAATTTCTTTCTAACAACACAAAAAATTTGCCAATTGTTTTACAACACATTTGATTTTCGTTACAAATCCTAAAGTACGTAATAACGCAATACTAACACTCCAATCCAAACAATTGATGAAAGTGATTTTAAATAGAAAAACTTCTTCTACACAACAATCAATTTTTTTTTATAAAGATGCAAAAAATATTTCTCTTCCTTTTAAGTATGGCTTTACCCATCCATGACTCCATGGCATAAAAAAAAAAAAAAAAAAGACTCCATGAAAAGTTTAAAAATATACTAAGCTCCTAATCAGTGTTATACTTATCTTTATTATGCTATTTTAACCATCAATTATGCTTAATAAAAACCTTTCTCTTAGAAACAAAAGCAAAAACTCAACCAAAAAAAAAATCTTGAAGTTATTTACAGTCATGAAGGTAGGATAGAAGAAGCCTCTGCCTCATCGCCACGCTGATTTGTATCTTCTTCATAGATAAAAATGTTTAGAGAGGATTATAATCTTATTATCATTTTCAAGAGAAGAGCTATTGTAATATCTAGTAAATTCTGCAAAGAAGCACCCAATCTGACTGTTAACCAAGCCCAAGCCCAATCCTATATCCGCATTACATTACATGAAATCAGCCTAGTAGCCCATTTTAGTAATTGTATTAAACGTAACCTTATTGTGTGTTTTTACATTGTATATGAAATATAGAACCAACCAACACAAAGAAATGTAGAACCAGGTTGAGCCCCAGCCCAGCCCTTCAATTCTTCCTCTTGTGAAGCCGAATTTTCACAAGAAACAAACAAGAAATAGAATAAAACACAGAAAGCTTTTCCCTCTACAGTTTGAGATAACACTCTCTCCTGCGATACAATTGTCACTCATCCCCAACAGTCGCAAAAGCGCTTTTAATCTTTCCATGTAAGGATGGCTAGGAGTACGTTAAAACCAACTATTACAATATTAGATCATAGGTTATTTGAGCCATTTGATAACGGTTCAATGTTCAGCAAATAAAATAAGATTTAAATAGTAATAAATTATTTTAAGACAACCCAAATCCAATGAATAAATTTTAAAAAAATCTCATAAACAATTAGCCGACATTAAACTGACAACCAATAGTTGTTAACCCACTTCCATCCACATCTTGAATTGTAGATTAAGTCGCGGATTATCCGAGTCCAAGATCAAGAAACTCCCACGTCATGGTTATGGCATTTCGTGTACCAGTTTCACCGAAAATCCAATCCATCGTGCGTGACAGCATGATTCTCCAGAGGAACTGTGATCCATTAACGGCAAAAAACAACTGGCATATGAATGTTGTTACAGTCGTTCAAAGTATATGTGGACTTGAATTCAATCGACTACAACTGACCCACACGTTTCTATGATTTGACCACACATGTATGTAATGGGTTCTGCCGACCACTTTTAGGCACTAGATTTAAGCTCCGAACTTGGGTACTTTGGCGGTGGAGATTTGGGCAAGGAAATGCTCTGCTACAAGGCGGCGCTGAATCTTCCCGGTGGCAGTTTTTGGAAGAGAGTCGGTGATGAACACTTTCTTGGGAACCTTGAAAGCTGCCAGATTCTTCTTGCAGTATTGCAGCACCTCTGCTTCATCTATGGTCGCCCCTTCTCTAGGAATTATGGCACAGTTTATCTGCAGCATTAAGTACCACCACACTTAATCAGTAATTTTTAATACCCCATTCCCAGTCATCAAAGACTTCAAACAGATTAAACAATATCTTATTTTGTGAAATTTCTCTTAAATATTTTGGAGAGTCATCATGATCATCTTCTCACCTCTTCGCCATATTTGTCATCGGGGACTCCAAAGGCAACAGCCTGACCAACGTCCGGATGAGCCAAAAGCACTGCATCTACTTCAATTGGTGATATCTTCTCACCTGCACAAAGGAAACGACCATACCAATGTAAGAAATTATTTGGTAAAAGGGGGTTTGGCAAGAATTCAAACAATTTCTAGACAAGTTTTTAAAACTAAATAATTATTAAAATGTGAAACCAGTACCTCCACGGTTAATGAGTTCCTTGATCCGGCCGACGAGATGCAAATACCCATCGGAATCGAGAAATCCAACGTCTCCGGTGTGGAACCAGCCGAAGGAGAAGGCCGACTTGTTAGCCTCCGGATTGTTCTTGTAACCCTTCGTCACGTTGGGCCCCCTAATACACACCTCGCCGCTCGCATCTGCTTTTTGGGGTATCCCATTGTTGTCCAAGATAGCCATTTCCAGACCCACGGGTCTACCCACCGACCCGGGTTTGTGCCCGCGGTCTTCTGGTAGCGGGTTCGTTGACATCTGATGAGAAGCCTCGGTCATCGCATAAGCCTCCAGAACTGGGGCGCCGAACGCTTCCTCTAGCCGAGCCAGGACAGCCGGAGCCAGCGATGCGCTGCAGCTCCGGATGAACCGGAGCGCCGGGTAGGCCGGCTCGGCCTGCTTGAGGTGGCGGTCCAAGATGATCTGGTGAATGGTTGGGACAGCGGTGTACCACGTTGCGTTGTAAGCCCTCATGTCCGCCCAGAACGTTGTAGCTGAAAATCTGCCGGCGGCAGGGAGCGTCACGGCGGCTCCGGCGACGAGCGAGCTCAGCAACCCAGCGATAAGGCCGTGGACGTGGAACAAAGGCAGGACCACCACGGTCGAGTCCTTCTCACTGAACTTGTACGCCGAACCGATGTTCCTCACCGAGGAGGCCAGGTTAAGCTGCGTGAGCGGGACGCCCTTGGGCCGGCTCGTGGTACCGGAGGTGTGGAGGAAGAGTGCCACGTCGGACGGGTCATTGGAGATTCCCGCGATCGAGTTCGACCCAGCGGTTTCTTCCGAGGGGGGAGAGAGAGAGAGTTCCGACTCGCCGTCGTTGAGCGTGGCGGTCAAATGAGGTATTCTGAGCTTGGAAGCCGCTGATTCAGCCGAATTGATTCCTTCATTCCCCGTTATCAGAAGTTTGGCCTCTGAATCCGAAATATAGAATTCGAACTCTTCTGCCGTGTAAGCAGCGTTCAACGGCGCCGCCGTAGCTCGGCAACGAATCACGGCCAAAAACGCCACCACAAACTGCAAGAACTCCCGTAACGAATCATCAGTCAACATTCAACCATAAAAACACTGTAACAAATATCAATCATGTTACAAGATTTTAAAAATCGCTCACAGTTAAAGATTCGGACCACAGAAAAGGTGCTACAATTTGGGATGGTAGCTAAAAGAAAATCTGTACTTTCAACCGGGAAAAGGTTTCGCAGGTAAAATTTAAATTTCAATCATCAATGATTGGGAATGAACAAAATTTATATCGTATGACACCATAAAATATGTTTGTTTTCACGAGAGGAAACCATGCATTGAAAAGAAAACAAAAAGACCAAATCTTTGGGTAGTTTGGTCGGTTGGAAACCGAGAGAAAACAGACGCAAATCCATTACTATAACAATCATCTCCAATGTTCACAGGAAAGCGAGAGCCAAGCCATACCTCGGCGGTGTTTGGGAAGGTAAGGGCAACAACATCGCCAGGAGCAACACCGGCGGCGAGCAAGCGAGAGGCAGCATGATCGACAAGATGGTTTAATCGCGCATGGGTGAGATCGAACCTTCCGGAGACTGAGAGAGCTCGCCGAGATGGGAACTCCGACGCCGCTTTCTGCAGCAATCCTGTAAGAGTGAGGCTATCCATTTCAGAGGCTGTGAATTTAGTTGTGAGCAGCGAAGGGAGGGAGGTGGATATTTATATGCAGAGCAGAGGGCCTGCCTGGAGGGAGGTTGCCACGTCGACATTTCCGACGTTGATTTTTCGTACTTTTTGGCCGGTCTGTATCTGTGTGCCGTGTCTCCGTATGGCAAATGCTTATACGCTTCTTCTTGCTTTTCTCTCTTCTTTTTTTTTTAAAAAAAAAAAATATTTATGATTTTTCTCTCCAAAACAAACATTCTCGTCTAATTATTAGCATAAAAAATAGGAAACCTTATTAGTCAAATAATATTTTACTATAACTTTGTCAATTTTGAAGAAAACTAAGAAGAAAAATTAACAAGATTTCTGATATGTCAATTTTGGTATCAATTTTCATTGAATAAAAAAGAAGAAAAAGTATCAAAATTGCATTATTCTTTCTTCTCAACGTGGGTGACTCAATTATTGCTTACAGATAATTGACCATCAATTAAAAAATTGGGTAGGCCTATGGGTGTCCTAGAATCATAATTCGTGACAAAATTTTGCTTTCCAACCTTGTGATATTGATCCATATTCCTTAACGTTCACGTGTTTGTTTGAGAACATATTAAAATATTATATCATTTTTTAAAATTATTATTTCAACTTAATTAGCTAACACACTAACTTTGGCTTGGTTATTGAACTCAAGCCAATAGTCTAGTAATCAGTATTTCAACTTAATTAGCTAACACCTGGCACAGGTCAGTGTTGAGATTCCCCACATCCTCAAAATTTCCTTAATGTCTTCTCTGTTGTCCATTCTTACTCTACATTCTTAGATTTCACGCAATGAATCTCCCACTTTTAAGCTCTTTCGAACATTTGGTATTAGCCACTCAAGTGACATTGATCAATCAGTGAATTTCACTTTCAGAATAAGCTTTTCAAGCATTTGGATACAGCAATTGAGAGTGTGGCTGATATTAAGAGAGATAATACTTGAACTTATACAATAGTTATTATTTTATTATTTTAAATGCTCTTTAATTTTAAACATGAGCTAATCCATGAGTAATGTGATAGAACAATGAGGAGATATCATGGATACATTATCTAGCATAGGATATTATATTTAAAGTTAAAATTTAACGTAACTATTTAAAATCAATTTTTAGAAAATAGAAACCGAAACATATAAAGAAAAAAGACATTGGAAGACATCATACCATATATTTGTGATATCAGACAATTATTGATTTTGACATTGATACTTACAATAGCTTTCCAAATATTTGGATTTACTCAATGATAGGTATCATAGACAAGTTTTTTTTGAGGTGATTTGTCTCATCAAATTATTGTATCTAATTTGAACTATTTCCTGGCTTTGTACTTGTTAGAACAAGTTCCCCCGCCTACTTTGGTTGATTGCAGCATAATTTTTATGGGGGGGAAAAACGAAGAACTAGTTCACTCATTGTAAGGATTTATGATTAGAAGAAGTACAATTTTCATTAATAATGGGTTCTGAAAACATAAATACACAAAGAACAGATATTTTCAACTCATCCTGCTGTACTCATACTTCTGGGGTTTAATATCTGAGAGTTGGTCATCTGTGACCACTCAAGGAAGAGCTGGAAAAAGATCAAAACAGTGATACATTCACGCTTCAAAGTAAACATTCTGCCTTCTCATAGACCTCCTTGAGCTTGCATGAACTCCCATTTAACTGAGAAAGAAGAAGCATGAAATGCTTTTTCTTGTTTTTTTCTGAAGCACTTTCAAGTAAGCATATTCTGTGTCATCATTGTGCTTTTCGTTGTCGATCAGTAACGGTATCACTCACTGCAAGTAAGGATACATGAACTGAGCAGAAAACACCAGAAAAAGATAAGGACAGCTTGTATTTTAGCTTCTGAGTGTAATACAGAAAACCATTGCCTACTTATAGTGATCATTAAAAAACATAAAGAAGATCCAAATCCAAAAAATAAGTTTAGATTAATATACAGAAAGGTAAATCGTCATCGTCTGATATCAATGCATATACTACACAAGTTCCTGCGGCATCCATGACTGATATAAAAATCGAAAGGAAGGATCCATGGTTGGCTATGGTAGGCCAGAAGAAGCTGCTGAGAGGCTGAAATCTAAAGAGCTGGGGATGCAAGAAAACAAGCACCTAAAATCGAATTCCGAAAGGGTCAGGAATTATTGATCGTGATATTAACGTCACAGGTTGGGTGTAAAGTTTAAGGAATTCTCGCTTTCTTTATGCGTGTTCCTCTTTGGTAGGGTAGAAGAGGGTTTGTGGGGGTGATATTCAATTTCATAAAAGCTCAATTGGTCATGTGTTCCATCAAAAGAATGCATAGTTGCTTCCGTCTGCACTCGCAATTCCTCATGATAATTCCCTCAAAATCATTTTCTAGTTTCAGTTTCTGTTAGATATACGAAGAAAAGTACCCAGAGTAGCGTCGCTGTCGGTATATTGTCTACTCTTAGTTGAAAATTCTTTTCTTATAAGTTGGTTCTTTTTTAACTTTCTAAATACAGATCTTGTACTTCGAAGTGATTTACACTTAAATGAAAGTTCTACATAAAAGATAAAAAATTTAAGATGAAATTTAAATGAAAACAGAACTCTAGTTAGCTTTTGAGTTTTCAAGTGTAGTATTAGTACTAGTTATTCTTCTGTGTGATCTAATCTAATTCTACAAATCAATTAGTCATCTGTTAGCTAAAGCCGGAGCTTAGGTCGAAAAAAAAAAGATTAGATAATAGTCCTATGTTAAATAAAGAATACTTGTAATATATGTTATAAACTTTGGTAATTTCTTCTCTTAATGAAGTATTTTAGGAAAAGATGAACTATGCTTTTCTTACAAAAAATTGTAACTTATGTTGATTGTAAGAAAACATGTTTAAAACAATATAAATGTTTCAAATTGTTTCATTCGTATTTAAAAATTCTCTACAAGACAAAATACATGTTCATGAAATTTTGAACGAGAAACATTAGTAAAATAAAGTTTGGAAGATATCTTAGCAAGTTGGAATACCTTTTAAGAACCGCTTTCTGCTTTGCTTCCGACATGTTTCGGATCTTAATCCCGCCCCAGAAAGAGGAAGCACCAGTTAACGTCATTAGGCAAATGGAGTTACACTGCAACTGATATCCCTAAATGATCCCATGTGCCTCGTGGATTTTATTATTACGAGTGGAGGTCCCAAAGTGTTCTAGCATAATTGCTGAGACAGCCACCACCAGGCAGTTCTTTCTTCTCTTTTGGGGTTCTTCTTTAACGTGCTTTCTTTCCTGGCCATTCCTTCTTCGGTCATTGTCTCTCTTGGGACGGCTTTTTCTTGGTCCATTCAGAAAGATCTTTCTGGTGTACTTGTGTGTTTCACTGGATTTCAAGCAAGTTTTACATATTTAACACTATAACACTATCTTTTGGAGTCATTTAGATTATCAAAAACCTGTATTTTATGACAAAGTGGCTGGAATGCACGACCATTTTCTTGTTAATCTATAAGATGACGTATTCCCGTATCAAAGAAGATTATCTTGTCAGGCATAATGTGCAGTTCATACGGAAAAGAAAGCTCGAGGAATAGAAGAACATATTCTCTTCCGCTCTCAGAACTCAGGTTTTGAGGTTCACGGGTTGGTAAGGTTCGGCCAACTTAGCACGAAACCTGGGAGCTAAAGCAAGCACTGCCGTGCTCGTCAAGCTAATTAGGAGTCCTCGGGAGTGATGTGGCTGTGAGACACTACGATTGGGATATCCAATCGTAGTAAGGGCAGTAAGCACCTGCCCCAGTTATAACCTGGGCTCATGAATCACGCACTTTGACTGACAGTGTCTTGTCAAGCCAATGGCGGGCGGATCAAAAGTTTGAGGATTTGTGGATATAACAAGAGATCAGGTCATTTTCTTCTCATTAAATGGACTTATTTATGCATTAACATGGTTTATCTAGTGATAGATTTGGCCAACTCTGTCAAGTGGCCAAAAACGTTCATGTAAGCTCAAATCTGCAGATCCTTTAGAGTTGCAGACACCACCAACCAGGGATCCCAACGTAACGACAAGATTTAAGGGTTGGTTGCACTCTGCCCAACTTGCTGCAAAATAATATGTTCGAAGCATAACAATACAGAACCATGCAGCTCCCAGTATTGAAGTTTGTTCGTTTTTTACATATCACATCACCAAAGTGCCTGATTAAATTGCTATGGTGGACAAAGAATCTATTTTGTCGAAATTCTTTTGTTATCATGGATTTCCACGTCAATTATGGGCCAACTAGGAGAAGAAAACCAAGATATTGGGTACGACAAACACTGAACGTTGTTAATATATTAGAAGCAAAAGGTGGCTATAGAAGCCTTACAACACTTCACACTAGCTTTTTCATGAGCTTTAAGGATACAATACACTCCTTATTTATAGGATTTACACGACAACCATCCTAGGATAACTTGGAGTGACCAGCACGGCTTCAGAGAGCACAATTCAGTTTCTTCTTCTTGTAAAGTTGACCACCGACCTTACTGGAGGATGGCTCTTCTGCAATATCATTAATGTTCTCCTTGGTAGGACCAGAGTAGCCGCCTAGGTAGCTTGTTGAGCAAGTGGCATTGTCATAGTTGAGATCATGTTCTGATCTTGCAGAGGTCAGATATGATGTCACGGTCCCTCCTGGTTCATACCTTGTGAAGGCTGACACGAAGGCTTGTCCTTCATTTCCTTGGGCTCTCTGATTTACGCTGATATGGTTATGTAAGAGCCCACGGGTTCCTACTACATACAGGGCCGTTGCATCAACACTCCCCCGCAAGGTTGGCTCCATCACGCCAAGCTTGGTTCGCATGTCTTCATATTTGGCTTGTGACAAAGGTTTAGTAAATAGATCAGCTAACTGTTGGGAGGATGGAACGTAGACAGTAACTATAGTTCCTTGTGCCACTTTTTCTCTCACAAAATGAAAGTCTACATCCATGTGCTTGGTGCGGTGGTGCTGAGTTGGGTTAACGCTCATGTATAAGGCAGCTAAATTATCGCAAAACAGTTTTATGGGAGCTGATTGTGTAACTCCCAAGAACTGTAACAAGTGCAGTATCCAAACAACTTCTGCAGTACCCTCAGCAAGTGCTTTGTATTCTGCTTCCGCAGAAGATCTTGAAACCGCTCCTTGCTTTCTGGAACACCATGAGATGCAGTTGGCTCCAACGAAGATACAAAAACCGGTTGTAGATTTCCGAGAGTCATTGCATCCTGCCCAGTCCGAATCTGTAAACCCATACAAGTTTGCATTGCTCTGGCTTGATATTTTTAAACCATGTTTGATTGTACCTTGGAGATAACATAAAATACGTTTTAGATCATGAAAATCTTGTAGAGTTGGTCTGGACATTTTTTGGCAAAGTTTATTCACTGGAAATGCTAGATCCGGTCTTGTTATGGTCATATGTTGCAGAGCTTCAATAAGACTTCGGAAGAGAGTTGGTTGTGCAAATACATCTTCTCCATTTGCTATCACTTGCTTTCTGGAACACCATGAGATGCAGTTGGCTCCAACGAAGATACAAAAACCGGTTGTAGATTTCCGAGAGTCATTGCATCCTGCCCAGTCCGAATCTGTAAACCCATACAAGTTTGCATTGCTCTGGCTTGATATTTTTAAACCATGTTTGATTGTACCTTGGAGATAACATAAAATACGTTTTAGATCATGAAAATCTTGTAGAGTTGGTCTGGACATTTTTTGGCAAAGTTTATTCACTGGAAATGCTAGATCCGGTCTTGTTATGGTCATATATTGTAGAGCTTCAATAAGACTTCGGAAGAGAGTTGGTTGTGCAAATAAATCTTCTCCATTTGCTATCACTTGCTGCTTGGTGGACATTAGAGTAGGAAGAGGTCTGCAAAACACCATTTCTGCACGTCGCAAGATATCCAGTCCATATTTTTCTTGAGAGAGAAATAACCCATCTGCTCCTCGGTGAACTTGCATTCCAAGGAAGAAGTGCAAGTCTCCAAGATCCTTAATAGGAAATTCCACAGAAAGACGGTCAGCAAAATCATTTATATGATGGAGAGAGTTACCTGTCACCACTAAGTCATCTATATAAACCAAGATCCAAATGTGCACTCCCCCGCGCTGGTATACGAATAGGGAAGAGTCATACGGACAGCAGCTGAAACCGTGGTCCAATAAAAACTCGAATAGTTTTTCAAACCATGCTCGTGGACTTTGTTTTAGGCCGTATAAGGAGCGCTCCAGAGCACACACATGACTTGGCCTTTGTGGGTCACGGAATCCTTCGGGTTGCTCCATAAACACAGCTTCCTTAAGTTGTCCATGGAGGAAAGCATTATCCACATCATATTGTTTGATTGACCATCCTTGAATGGTGGCTAAAGTGAGAATCAGTCTAATCGTTGTTGGCTTGACCACAGGACTATAAGTTTCAACGTAATCAACTCCGGCTTCTTGGTTGTAACCTTTTGCAACCAGTCGTGCTTTTAGCCTTTCAAGACTTCCGTTAGCTGCAAGTTTGGGTTTAAATACCCACTTGCAACCGATTATGTTCATGGAATAATGCCTTGGCACTAGTCGCCAAGTGGAGGTCTTCCTTAGTGCCCAGATCTCGTTTTCCATTGCATTTCTCCAGCCGGGATGCATGAGGGCTTCAGTAAGAGATGAGGGAATAGCAGGTATGGGGTGCACGGTATGCATGGCATAACGTGGATTGGGTCTAAGAGCACCCACTTGGCTTCGGGTAGTCATGGGATGAGAACGTGGGTGTTGTTCTTTTTCTTTTGGAGAATTAGTTGCAGTGGATGTTTGCTTTAAAGGGGAAGAGACAACGTTACTTATAATGGATGATGGGTACCTTTCTTGCACGAGTTCGGGTTGGAGAATATCTAGGCTTTGATCATCCAGTACGTCACTATCTTGCTCTAGAGGCTCTTCATCATTATCATAGGTAGTGATGTCGTTTGTAGGCTCTGAATTTTCTTCATCGTTGGTAGGATGAGTTAAGTCAAGGTTCGGCTCTGAAGAAGGCTGCTGACACGGTCCCGTGTTTGTGGGGAGCACCAGAGGAGTTTCATCACGTGTGTTTTCGTGTGAGGTTGAAGTCCGTATGCCGTCGTCTTCGGTGGTCGTTGCACGTGTATCTTTTTGTTGAGATGTGGAGTACGTCTCTAACAGTCGGGGATTATTTCTAGATATGGTGTTCATTTGAATTTCAAATGTTCCATAATTTTCTGGAGTATAACCCATCCTTCCGTGGTCCTCTCCCACTCCGTTTACTGTTTCTCTTAAATTTTGTTGTTCCTTCGTTGTACCTTCTCCTCTTTTATCTCGGTAATGTCCTGTAGCTGTAACATTATCCTTTAATATAGGAGGTGTAGCATGTTTGTGATGTCCTTCAATAATCCTTTGCTGATTTTCTGGTGTGATTTCCGTATTGTTGAAATCTTCGTATTGATTGTCTATGTCTCCGTCCTTCTTGAATGGGAACACTTGTTCTCGAAAGATAACATGCCTGGATATGAAAATTCTGCCAGTTTCGGGATGGAGACATCTGTAACCTTTATGTTTTGCGCTGTACCCAAGGAACACACAAGAAACTGATCGTGTAGCCAATTTATTTGTTGTGGTGGAACGAAGACAAGGAAAACATTGTGAACCAAAAACTCTTAACATACCATAGTTTGGTATCCGATTATATAATAATTCATATGGAGATTTATTTCCTAAAACGGTGGTGGGTAATCGATTGATTATGTATATTGCTGTTAGGAAAGTTTCTGTCCAATATTTATGAGGTAGTTGAGCATGGTTCATCATGGTCCTACTGAGTTCCAGTATATGTCGATGTTTTCTTTCTGCGACTCCATTTTGCTGCGGTGTATATGGACAAGAGAATTGTTGGATTATTCCGTATTTTGTTAAATGTTCCGTCAAGTCTTTACTGATGTACTCTCCTCCATTATCGGATTGTAAAACTTTGATTTTTGTGTTAAATTGGCGTTCTACCATGGTTTGAAACATTACAAAGACTTGATAAAATTCAGATTTTCTTTTAATAGGGTAAATCCAAGAAAATCTAGTATAGTCATCAATTAATATTACATAATATAGAAAACCTTGACAAGAAGAGGTGTGTGAAGGTCCCCAAAGATCACTGTGAATCTTTTCTAGGGGAAAACTTGACTTATTTGTAGAATTTGAAAACGGCAAAAGATGACTTTTATTTTCTTGACACTCTTGACATGAGTCTGGAACTCCACCATTTATTGTTATATATTTTTTACTTGAAAGGTACTTCAAGATGCGGAGATTAGAGTGTCCTAATCTCCTATGCCATGTACTGCCATCTGTGCTTTGTTGAAGTAGGGAGAACAATGCTTGTTCTTGTTTTTCTGGCAGTACATACATATCTCCTTTTCTACGTCCCTTGAGGAGTGTTTCCTGAGTGGCTAAGTCCTTTACCACAAAAGAAGTTTTGTCAAATATTACCAAGCATGGATAATCATCAGTTAACTTTGATATGGATAACAAGTTTTGAGTTATGTCAGGGGAAACTAAAACTGAGTTTAGTTGTAATTTTCCATTTCCAAGATTTGTTGTTCCAATATGAGTGATTGGTATGTTTTGTCCATTTCCAATCATAATACCATCTGAGCCGTTGTATGGTTTGAGGTTGTTAAGTTTACCTGGGTTGTCTACAATATGTGATGTGGCCCCTGAGTCAGCAACCCATTCTTCTTTATTTGGCTCCATTATTTGAAGTGCAGTTAGAGCTTTAGGAATTTCTTCTCTTTGGAAGGAATGGTCAAAGCGCTTCCAGCATTCTAAAGCATTATGTCCTCTTTTACTGCAAATCTGACAGGTAATGATGGGACGATTGTCAGAGTTAAAGTTATTATTATTATTATTATTACCTGTGGGTTTGTTTTGCAAACTTGGCTGATTTTGCCATTGCCGTTCTCTGTTAAAAGTGACGGATGGATTGAAGCCCCTTCCTTGGGATGAGAAGGGTGGTCCTCTGCCACGTCTTGGTCCTCGACCTCCTCTTGCATTTCGTTGAGCTACAAAGGCCATGTTTTCAGTTGGGGTGTTGATTTTGGTGGACATATACCGTTGATGTCGTGCTTCATAGGCCTGAAGTTGAGATACTACTTCACTGAAATCTGGTATTGGAGGACGAAACATTGTGGTTTTGAAAGCTTCATAGTCTCGTCCCAAACTTTCAAGGAGACGGAATGTTTTAGCCGAATCCGTGAGGGGTCGTCCAATAGAGCTGAGTTGATTTAAAAGTCCTTTAAATTCGGAAAGAAAGATGGGAAGTTGTTTTCCTTCTTTGTTTAAATTATTGATTTGGGATAGCAAATCAAATTCTCGTGCTTCTGTCTTTTGTGCAAAGTGGTTTGCAAGAGCTTCCCAGACTAAAGCTGCAGTGTCCAGCTCAAAGATGTGTCCTAGAGCTTCTTCCGATAGAGTGCTTATTATCCAAGATTTGACTAATGCATCGCTTTGTATCCAGGCTTCGTGGTCTGGATTTACTTCTTCTCTGTCTTCATTCGTAATCATAGCAGGTGGCTGAAGTGTGGTTCCAGTAATGAACCCGGTGAGTTTTTGAGTTTGTATGAGAGATTTCATTTGAATCATCCATGGAAGGTAATTTCCTTCGGTAAGTTTAATCGTGACGAAATTGCTAACATTTACTGAATTGGGAAACGGATATGTAGATCGTCGAGACATGTTGTGAAGTGTTTAGATTTTGGATCGAGTGGCTCTTTGATACCAAGAAGAAAACCAAGATATTGGGTACGACAAACACTGAACGTTGTTAATATATTGGAAGCAAAAGGTGGCTATAGAAGCCTTACAACACTTCACACTAGCTTTTTCATGAGCTTTAAGGATACAATACACTCCTTATTTATAGGATTTACACGACAACCATCCTAGGATAACTTGGAGTGACCAGCACGGCTTCAGAGAGCACAATTCAGTTTCTTCTTCTTGTAAAGTTGACCACCGACCTTACTGGAGGATGGCTCTTCTGCAATATCATTAATGTTCTCCTTGGTAGGACCAGAGTAGCCGCCTAGGTAGCTTGTTGAGCAAGTGGCATTGTCATAGTTGAGATCATGTTCTGATCCTGCAGAGGTCAGATATGATGTCACGGTCCCTCCTAGTTCATACCTTGTGAAGGTTGACACGAAGGCTTGTCCTTCATTTCCTTGGGCTCTCTGATTTACGCTGATATGGTTATGTAAGAGCCCACGGGTTCCTACTGCATACAGGGCCGTTGCATCAACACTAGGTGCCAATGGCGTGGTGCAGTCTCTAATGTAAGACACTATCATTCATTCGGTGAAACCAATAGGCCCTTTTCTTTAATGAAACTTATCTTCTAACACTATTGCTTACGAGACCTTTTCCTTTCTAGGTTATCAAAGTACCTCTCTATCTAGTGAAGGAAGCTGCTTAAACTTGGTATCTATCAAAACTTCCTCGAAGATATGATTTGGGATGCTTTGATTCTCGTTGAAAATAACCTCATCCTAGCTATTTTACTGCCCAATCAATAACATGTTTTCAATTTGCAATTTTTCATTGGATCTGTAGTCTTAAAAGAGAAAGAAATAAGAGATTCTTTCGAGATTTCTGTTTTTGACAGCCATCCACCCAGTAAGGTCCGAAGCAAAATTTGACCAAAACAAAAGGAGGTTCAAAAGGAAAGGAATTTACAGCACATATTGTCAAACGTTACGTCATTTGCCCAACTAATGGTGGCCTTTCCGGTAGGCTCAAAAGCCATTTCTGGACTAAAGTAAAGTTCTTAAGTGTTACTTGCTTTCGTAACTCAGCATTTACGGCAGGCTCTGCTGTTAGGCTTTAAACGGGACAAATGATCTTTGTAGCAAATCTGAACCATGAAATGGTACATGAACTTTAATACTAGGAGGCATACCTGACTTTAGCTCCATTAGCTTGTTCTTTTGGCTAAATCTCTCCTCTAAGACTCCTTTCTAGCACCGGCTTGTCTGTATCCAACAGCCCACATAACATTAAAACTCATATATAAGCTCCTGTTTAATACTTTTCACTTAATAAGATTCTTATGTGAAGTCTTAAAAGCCAGAGAATGGATTTAGCCTTTGCTTTATGTGCTATATAGATAGATTTAATTCATCACAGTTGTATTAGGTAGTTATTAACCCACACCAGTCCGTCCACTTTATATATCAACTGCTTAGACCAATTACTTAAAAGATAAGTGCATAAATTCTGTAATACTCATTAATATAAGCCTACATCAGTAAGCATATTAAAAATAGTAAGCATTATGGATCAACGAGGCCTGGCTGGAAGCAGTAGGCTTTCTTGCGGCCCAATCACAGGATGGGTAGGTGCCGGAGTCTTTAGTGGTTGTTTCAATAACTCTTCCCTTCCTTCTCTAAATCTTCCTACATTTTCACGAGCAAAGAGCTTCAAAGAGCTTCAAAGATTTTCAACCACCCTTTGGAAAGACTTGGCCAGAGAGGGAGAGAAGAGAAACGGGCATATACACTAGGAAAACAAAAACACGTTCGGGTATTTAGACGTAGGACACAACAGGCTCTAGACAACCGAGTTGTTGCCATCGGTTTTCACAAGCCAAAATGCTCATGGGGAGCTACCGTCGCTTCCACGCTCTTCACCGGATCTTGGGAGGAGGCCATCAAGTGGCTTCCGGATGTACGTGAGATTGTCCTCGCGGTTTCTAGAACAATAAGGTACAAGTTATGCACAACTTGTACCTTATATATATATGTCGTTGTTTTATGACTAGAAGTTGAAAGCATGATAATCTATTCAAAAATTCATAGATAATAAGAGGTATATTCTTGTCATTAGTGAGACAAAGCTCACGTATTTCTACTTTCGATATGTAATAACATGAGTTGGGGTAAATAGATTCACCTCCTTAAAATTGGTCTTTAATAGGTGATTATTTTGTTTTCAATACATCTCTTATATCAAATTTTAATACATACAATACACAACAACAAAGTTCACACTTGGCCCTTATATGGACTGCACAAGACGCCGTCTGCAGCGCTTATTTACTTAGAGTATTAGATACTTATTATCCTGATCGCAGGGAGCTTAGCTTCAACAGTTGTCCACCTCTTCTTTTCCCTTGGACACTGGTTGCTTGCGTGGAGGATTGGCAGTCACTGAGTTATGGCATTCATATCTTCGGTAGACGTGGAGAACACCTGATCATGGGTGTTTCATGAATTGCCCTTTTCTGTATGTTTCTACGTGACATTTGATTTGAAATCGGTGCTGATGCAAATGGAGGATTTGATTGATAACTTTATATTTATAGAGTTATTTTGCTTACATTAGACAATAAATAATCTAATCTTTGTGAGAAAATATTTGTATTTTCTTTTATTTATTTGAATTGTCTTTATTTATGTAGTATAAGTACACATTGAAAAAAAAAAAGATAAGCATGAAGAATAATGCTTTTGAGTGACAAAATATAGTTAGAATGTCAAGATGGGGGTGTCAAGATTAGGGGAGTCAAGATGGCTTGGGTTTTGGGTGATTATTATTAAATTTTATATTGTTGTTGGATTTTTTAATTAATAGAAAATTTAGTCATGTTAGAAATTCAAAGTCTAGTCAATATAGGAATTCAAAACTCAATTGTTTTTTAAATTTAAAACCCACTTATTCTAGGATATAAGATAGGTCTAAACCCTAAACTTTATTTAAGAAGAAAGAGGAGCTAAAAGAAAAGACGAAGGAAATTTAACACAAACCAAAAGAGAAGCTAAAAATTCAAGAATTTCTTGAAAAAAAAAAGACAAAAGGAGTGATAGACTTATTGTTCTTTAATTTAAGATATCTTGTTTAGTTTCTATTATTATTCTTATTTTTTATTCTATTATGTTTTAATTTTCTTTTGTTAGAGCTACGATATAACTTAACTATAATGATGTAAATTTCAAGTTTTATGTGCTTTGCAAGAACTTTTATTCATATGAATGATATGATATTGTACTTAATGCTTTTAGATGATTGACTACCACTTAAATTATTTAATGTATGTATTTAAAACTAACATGTGATAATATGTAGTTACTTCTTATAATATATAAATATAAATTAAATATGAATAGACATATATTATGTTATTTATGTAACTTTTGTTGATAAAGTACTTGAAAGATTTATTTTCAATAGAGAATTTCATAAATTTTAATGAATTTTTGTTTATTTTAATTCACATAGAAATATAGTAAATGAATAAATTGAGTAACTTTGTTATATCTAGATATAAGATAATAAATAAAGTAAAAAATTCTACAATTATATAGGCACTATCATTATTGCAAGCATAAGCCATTAAAATTTATATCTAATTATTATAATAAAATTTGATGCCCTACCATATTATTTTGATTGATTTGTTTTGAAAATTATTGATTTTAATTCATTATCAACTTTATTAAAAAAATAATTAGCAATAATATTTAGAGCATCCATTTTCACTATAATTACAATATATGAATTTCAATAGTTTATGTCTGCAAGAATAATAATACTTATGTAATAGTAAATTTTTTTAATTTATTTACTATTTTATGTCTAAGTATAACAAACAAACTTAATTTATTAATTTACCATATTTTTATGTGAATTAAAATAAGTAAAAGTGTATTAAAATCTATGAATATTCTCAATGTATAATGAATCTTTTGATCAATTTATCATCGAAAGTCATACAAATAATATGATATATATCTATCCATATTTAATTTATAATTAGATGTTATAACTACATATTATCACTTTTTAGTCTTAAATACACACATCAAATCATTTAAGTGGTAGGCAATTATCTAAAAATATTAAGCACAATAATATATAACTCATATAAATAAAATCTCTTACAAAGTATAAAAAATCATGAAATTTACATTAACATAATTAGGTTACTTCATAACTTTAATAAAAAAAATAAAAAATAACATAATAAAAATTAAATAAGATATTTTGAATCTTAAGTGATATTGAGGCAGCTTATGTTGTCCATAAGAAGGACAACTTGAAGGACGTGATAATTGTCCTTGATTTGTCCAGGAAAATCAGTCTACGCCGTTTTTGGGCTTTCTGGTGCAGTATAACTGGCATCCTACCTGGTGATAGTTTACTAGTAATTGGCCTTCGCTCTTTACCAAGGATTTGTATTGCTGTATTGGTAGCTCCGTTGCCTAGTGTTCTTTCGAGTTCCCTTATGTTGAAGAAATACAACCCAGAATCTGGACATCCAAGACATGGTGTGATATGAGGACCAAGTAATCTATAATTAGAATCGACCAATCCTCTGGTTGAATAAATATCTCGATTAATGAAAAAAAATTTAATAATGTGTTTGGCTAGTTAGATGTCCACGTAGTTACAAGACTGATTGGTTTAAATAAAGTTTCCCTATGATTATCATATTAACTTCGTAATATAACTGATAAATGTTCTACTTGTTGGATAATGATAACCCAAAATCTATATATCTAATTAAGCCAAAATTTGTTTCTTTCTAATGGCACATCGTACCATAGTCTTACATCGTAATACTAAAATGAATCAAAACATGACGATATCATCCAAAATTACTTCTACAGTAAACACATTAAGTATGAAAATACCAATCATTTCACATAACGCATTTTAATTGTACCAAAGTAACAAGAATCAATTCTTCCATTGCTTTGATAGAAGAAATGGAAAAGAACAAAAAATCATTTTATTTTTCACCTACCTTCTTAAGATCAACTAAGAAAATAACTTTAAACCCATATATAGAAAGGAAAGCTTTTTTCCAAAACAAAAAAATGAAGAAACCAAAATGAAAAAATGGAGTTTTAGGAATATTTTACAAGTAAGAAGTGAACTCACACAACTAGTGACGGACTCAGAATACAATATTGCTAAAAGTTATGTAGCACTAAGAGAGAACAGAGAAGATGCCAAATGGGCAACACTTGTTTGGAAAGAAGGAGTACCAAAGCATAATTTTATTTGTTGGATCACTTTGAGAGACAAACTATCCACAGCAGACCGGGTGGCTAAATGGAATAGTTCAGTGGATCGACAATGCAACCTCTGCCAACAAGAAGAAGAATCACAGGAACATTTATTTTTTAAGTGCAGGTTCACAAACTACATCTGGAAGGCTTTGTTAGGCATGAATGGATTAACTCGAAGAATTGAACACTGGAGAGCTGAAATATGTTGGATGATCAAGACTGTTAAGAAGAAGAGCTTTGCAGCAACTTTGCTTAGTATATCTTTCAAGGCCGTATTGTATCACATTTGGCGCGAAAGGAATAGAAGAAGATTCAGCAATACAAGTCTAGAAAACTCAACCATTATTGCTAAGATCAAGAAGGATGTGAGAGGGAAGATTTCATCTACCAAAGGAGTCAAGCTTACAAATTGTAATAAATTTTTACAAGAGCTTTGGAATTTGCCAAGTGCAATATTTGAGCTTAGATGATGATATCTTGTAATCAAACAATCTTGTAAATTTTTTTTACGAGTGATATATAATTTGACCTTTCACCAAAAAAAAAAAAAAATGAAGAAACCATTTTTCGCAAAATAAAATAAAATAAAATAAAACCTACGAAGGTTACCACCTTATTAAAAACAATGTAAATATGTATCTTACATTATTAATATCTTAATTCTGAATTCTCCCATAGGCATCCTTTTTCCTAATAATTAGTACAATGGAAAAGATAAATTTGTTTAATATGACATTTAGATTTCAAGTACAGTACACCATTACTCATGCAATGTGTTCATAGAACATATTTTTTTAACACCTGAGATAAGAGATGTGTTGAAAACAATATCATCGGCTTTGAAAGATCAAATTTAAGGAAGTGACTGAATTCATTTACCACAACTTAATGTCACGAAACAATGATAAAACAAGCCTTGCACCTAGTCGTTGAAGACACCGAGGACAGCCTCACGTACATCCGTAACCCCTGTAATGGCTTTCTCCGAGGATCACACGAAGAGTGTGGAAGCGCAGTAGCTCCCCTTGAGTGCTTTGGCTTGTGCAAACCTATGGCAACAACTCGGTTGCCAAGAACCTGATATGTCCTCCGTCTAAATACCCGAACCTCTTCTTGTCGTCCCATGAGAATACACCTGTTTCTCCGTCTCCGCCCAAGTCTTTCCAAAGGGTGTTAGAAGTTTGTGCTTGAAAATCTTCGAAGCTCTTTGCTCAAGAACAGTAAGATTTTAATACGCAAGGGTAGGAAGCCGAAGTCAGAGACAGAAGAGTTGGTCATGAAAATTCATTTTATTTTAAGTACCCTCAATTCTGGGCCATGACAAGTGACCCAAAGAATAAAATAAAATGAAGTTCCATATTCTTTTTCTAATTCCCAATAATTGCGGCTAGTCATGGCCACTGCAGGTTTCGTCGTCAATGCAGTCCTGGAATTTGGCAATTCCTGGCAGGCCCAGTTGATCCACCACACCCGTCATTGTCTCAGTAACGTGATTGCCAGGGTTGCCTGTCTTGACCCCGGAAAGGGTATAATATTGAAGAGCCTACTGTAATTGCTGAGATACGAAAGCAGGCAAAACTACTGGAAATGGCTTTTGGGCCTCCGAGAAATGCCACCATTAGTTGGGTAACAAGGCAACATTTGACAATATGTGCTGCAGGAACCACATGTTGAATGGGAAGTAAAGTAGCATGGATGAAGTTATCTCCAACTAGAATCAAAGGATTCCGAATCAGATCTTCGACGAATTTCTGATAGATATCACGTTTAGGCAGCTTCCTTCATCATAATGAGGTAATTAGATAGTTTAGAAAAGAAAATGGTCTTAGAAGAACTGCTATTAGAAGACAAGTTTCATTAAAGAAAGGGGCCTTATTGGTTTCACAAGATTAATAATAGTGTCGTACATCATAGAGATAAGCCTTTACTCCAAAGAGAGCTGGAAATCCAATTACTTGGTTGAATGACGATCATGATAGTTGACATGGAAATCTTCGACAAAATAGATTTTCTGTCACGCCTTCCCTTTCTTCACCATAGCATCTTAATCAGGCATTACATTACCCTGTTTTTGTTGATTGATTTTGTTGGTGGAAGCGACATATAAAAAATGAACGAACTTTAATACTGGGACCTGCATGGTTCTGTATTATTATTATAATACATTGATCATAAGGACATCGATTTTGCTGCAAGTTAGGTCAGGGTGCACCAATCCTTGCCTCTTATCATTATGTTGGCATCCGAGGTTGCCGCTGTCCGCTACTCCAAAAGGACCTGCAGTTTTGAGCTAAATCTATCACCAGATTGAACCCCCTAAATAAATCCATTTAAGAAGAAAATGACCCGCTCTGTTGTCACATCCACAAATCCTAACACTTTTTGACCTGCCCGCCGCTGGCTATGTAAGCCGCCGCCGGTCAAAGTGCGCGTTTTATGCGTCTGGGTTACAACCGGGGCAGGCTCTTCCTGCACGCTTTTTGTCCGTGGAATTCGAGGCCGACTTGGTTTTGGATATCGAATCCTTAGTGTGCAACATCTCCCGAGGGCCCCTGATTAGCTTGCCAACCGCGCCAAAGGTTGCGTTAGGTCCTAGGTTTCGTGCCAAGTTCGCTGAACCTTACCGACCCGTGAACCTAGAAACCTCAGTACCATACTGTTGATAGTCTTGATACTCCAACCAGTTCGTCATAAAATACAGGTTTTTCAGTAATCTAAATGACTGGAAAAGATATGTTATAGTGTTAAAAACTATCATCATGGTGTGTAATAATTGCTTGAAATGTAGTACACTAGAAAGATTTTTCTGAATGGAAGGAGAAAAAGCCGTTCCGACAGAGAAGAATGACGGAAGAAAGAATGGACAGGAAAGAAGACACGTTAATGGGAGAACCCAAAAGAGAAGAAAGAACTGCCTTGTGGTGGCTTGAATATGAAGCAAAGGACAAACTGGCGGTCTTGGCAATTATGCCACAAGACTTTGGGACCTCCACTCGAGATAATAAAATCCATGAGCCACATGGGGTCGTCTAAGGATATCTGTGGCAGCGTAACTCCATTTGCCTAATGGCGCTAACTGGTGCTTCTTCTTTCTGGTGGGGGGTTTAGAGCCGAAAGATGTTGGAAGCAAAGCAGAAAGCCGCTCTTAAAAGGTATTATTAAATTGTTTAAGATATCTTCCAAACTTTCTTTTACTAATGTTTCTCATTAAAAATTTAAACAATTTTATACAATTTAATTCTTAAAACATCTTTTTACAATCAACATTAGTTACAAGTTTTTTACCTAAGTTAATACATCTTTTTTATACTAAAAGCCTAAGTTCACCTCTCCTCAAAATATCTTGCTAAAAAAAAAAAGTATCTAAATTTATAAAACATATTATGAATATTTTCTATCTAACAAACAATTTTATTATCTAATATTCTTTTACAATCTAAGCTCAATCTTTTCTTACAAAATGGTTGGTCCATTTTTGAGATTAGGTTGAATAATAAAAAAGAATAATTAACTCTAATACTTTGTTAAACAACGTAGCGGTCCAACTTAAAAAGTAATTTAGGATTGAGCAATTATGTTTTTTGACCTAGGACTCTTGTATAAGTGTAAATTACTTTGAATAAAAAGATTTGTATTTAGAATCTTAAAGAAAAAACAACTCCAGACGGAACCAACCATGCAATCTTTTGACGGAAAACATGACCAATTGAGCTTTTACGAAATTGAATATCATCCCTATAACCTTCTTCTACCCCACCAAAAGGAACTAGCGTAAAGGAAGCCAGAATTTCTTAAACTTTAAACACAACCAGTGACGTTAGCATCACGATCAATAATTCTTCACCCTTTCGAAATTCGATATTAGGTGGCTTATTGTCTTGCTTTGGGACCTTCGTGGTCCTATCGTAGTCTTTGCTACCCATGACACGTGGTCGGCGTCCTCAGTTCTTTAGATTTCAGCCTCTCATTGCCTTCTGGCCTACCTTAACCAACCATGGAAGCTTCCTTTCGATCTCCAGACCAGTTATGGGTGCTGCAGGATCTTTTGTATTGTATGCTTTGGTAGCAGATGATGATGCTTTACCTTTCTGTATATTAATCTACGCTTATTTTACGGATTTGTATCTTCTTTATGTCTTTTAATCACCGCTACAAGTAGGCAATGATTATTTATATTACACAAAAACTAAAATACAAGCCGTCCTAATCTTTTTGGCGTTTTCTGCTCAGTTCATGAAACCCTACTTGCAGTGAGTGATATCATTAATGATTAACAACGAAAGCATAAAGATCACAGAGAATATGCTTACTTGCAAGTGCTCAAAATTAAAAATTAAAAAGCATTTCATGCTTCTTCTTTTTCTCAGTTAAATGGGAGTTCATGCAAGCTCAAGCTAAACCTCTAGAAAGCAAAAGCTTGGAACTTCAGACGCTGACTATTACAAGTTTGGAATGTTTACTTTGAAGCTTGAATATGTCGCTGTTTTGATGTTTTTCCAGCTCTTTATTGACTAGTCATAGATGACAAACTCGGAGCCATTAATCCTCAAAAGTATGTAAAGAGTAGGATGTGATGGACATCTCTGTTCTTTGTGTATTTATGTTTTCAGAAACCATTGTTCAGGAAATTGTGTTTTGTCTAGTTCTTGGTCTTTTTCCTGCGCAAAAAATATGCAGAAATCAACAGGAGTAGGTGGGAACAAATCCAGGAAATAGTTCAAATTGGATAGCATGATTTCATGAGATAAATCACCGGAAAAAAACGTCCTATTCTCATTCTCAATAAAGGAACTTGTGCTCTTATAGATTGTATGTACATGATTTTACTTTGTTGTGCTATTACATTACTAATGAATTAGCTCATACTAAAAATAACAATGATTCATATCACTAATATCTTAATCTGATATCTTCTTTATATGTTCGAGTATCATCTGTTTTAATACAAGTGGCACTCTCAATTGCTGAAAATCCAAATGCTTGAAAATCTCCTACAAAAGTGAAATTTACTGATTGATCAATGTAATTCTTTGAGTGGCTAATACCAAATGTTCGAAACAGCTAAAAGTGGGGAGATTCTTTGATTGATCAGTAACAACCGTGAATGGTCAAATCGAAATGCTTGGAAAATCTCTGGTGAGTGCGAAATTCATTGATTGATCAAGTCACAGATGAGTGGCCGACCTGAAATCTAATTGGATTGCCCCATAACGTCCAGTTCAGTCCCAGAGCATATTCTGTAGTGGCTATAATAAAGACGAGAAAATGAAATGTTTCTCCAACAATAACAATAGACAACCAAGAACACATCTACCGTAGAAAAACCAGACAAAATCTCGAAACACGAGGAGCTCAAGGCCTGTTTTTTTTTTTTTTTTTTTTTTAGCTCAAACCCTTAAAAGACACATATTAGCTAATTAACTTGGAATATTGATTTTCAACAATGATTTAACATTTTAATGATGAAGTTCCATTTTTATTTTTACAAGGTCGGAAAGCAAAAAAAAAATAAATCACGAATTATGATAAGTAATAATTGATTCATCCACGTTGATGAGAAATAACAATCCAATTTTGATACTTTTTCTTATTAATTTTCTTCACAATTGAAAATTTTATATTATAATAGCATTTGACTAGTAAGATTTCCTTTTCTTACGCTAATAATTAGACGGAAAAAAAATCAATCATAAAGGAAAAAAGAGAGAAAAGCAAGAAGAAGTGTAGAAAAAGCATTTGGCGTGTGCAGACGCGGCACACACATACAGACCGACAAAAAGCAAGAAAAATCAACGTCGGCAATTTGACGTGGCAGCCTTCGCCGCGGCCTGGGTCTCTGCTCTACGTATAAATAGAAACCTCCGTCCCTTTGCTTCTCACAACCAAATTCATAGGACAGAATTCACAGCCACTGAAATGGATAGCCTCACCCTAACAGGATTGCTGCAGAAAGCGGCTTCGGAGTTCCCATCTCGTCGAGCTCTTTCAGTCTCTGGAAAATTCGATCTCACCCATGCTCGATTAAACCATCTTGTCGATCGCGCTGCCACTCGCTTGCTCGCCGCCGGTGTTACCCCCGGCGATGTCGTCGCCCTTACCTTCCCCAACACCGCCGAGGTATGGCTTCGCCCTCGCTTTCCTGCCATCCAAACAGTCCTTCGTAACAATGGAAATGATTGTTATAGAATTGGATTTGCATCTGTTTTCTCTCGGTTTCCTACCAACCAAACAGCCCAAAGATTTCGTCTTTTTATTTTCTTTTCTATGCATGGTTTCCTCTTGTAAAAACAAAAAAAATATTTTATGGTGTCATACGATATAGATTTTGTTCATCCTCAATCAGTGATGATTGAAATTAAAATTTATTCCTGCGAACGCTTTCCCAGTTGAAAGTACAAATTGTCTTTTTGCTACCAACCCAAATTATAGCACAGTTTCTGCGGTCCGAATCTTAACTGGATGCGATTTCTTAAATCCTTTAACACGATTGACTTTTGTTACTGTGTTCTGATGGTTGATTCTTGCCTGATGATTTGATTTCATATGGGCGTTCTTGCAGTTTGTGGTGGCGTTTTTGGCCGTGATTCGTTGCCGAGCAACAGCGGCGCCGTTGAACGCTGCTTACACGGCGGACGAGTTCGAATTCTATATTTCGGATTCAGAGGCCAAACTTCTGATAACGGGGAATGAAGGAAACAATTCGGCTGAATCAGCGGCTGCCAAGCTCAGAGTACCTCATTTGTCCGCCACGCTCAACGACGGCGAGTCGGAACTCTCTCTCTCTCCCCCCTTGGAAGAAACCGCTGGGTCGAACTCGGTCGCGGGAATCTCCAATGACCCGTCCGACGTGGCACTCTTCCTCCACACCTCCGGCACCACGAGTCGGCCCAAGGGCGTGCCTCTCACACAGCTTAACCTGGCCTCCTCGGTGCGGAACATCGGTTCGGCGTACAAGTTCAGTGAGACGGACTCGACCGTGGTGGTCCTGCCTTTGTTCCACGTCCACGGCCTGATCGCTGGGTTGCTGAGCTCGCTCGTCGCCGGAGCCGCCGTGACGCTCCCTGCCGCCGGCAGATTTTCAGCTACAACGTTCTGGGCGGACATGAGGGCGTACAACGCCACGTGGTACACCGCTGTCCCAACCATTCACCAGATCATCTTGGACCGCCACCTCAAGCAGGCCGAGCCGGCCTACCCGGCGCTCCGGTTCATCCGAAGCTGCAGCGCATCGCTGGCTCCGGCAGTCCTGGCTAGGCTAGAGAAAGCGTTCGGCGCCCCAGTTCTGGAGGCTTATGCGATGACCGAGGCTTCTCATCAGATGTCAACGAACCCGCTACCAGAAGACGGCGGGCACAAACCCGGGTCGGTGGGTAGACCCGTGGGTCTGGAAATGGCTATCTTGGACAACAATGGGATACCCCAAAAAGCAGATGCGAGCGGCGAGGTGTGTATTAGGGGGCCCAACGTGACGAAGGGTTACAAGAACAATCCGGAGGCTAACAAGTCGGCCTTCTCCTTCGGCTGGTTCCATACCGGAGACGTTGGATTTCTCGATTCCGATGGGTATTTGCATCTCGTCGGCCGGATCAAGGAACTCATTAACCGTGGAGGTACTGGTTTCACATTTTAATAATGATTTAGTTTTAAAAACTTGGCTAGAAATTGTTTGGATTCTTTCCCTAACAATTTCTTACATGGGTATGGTCGTTTCCTTTGTGCAGGGGAGAAGATATCACCAATTGAAGTAGATGCAGTGCTTTTGGCTCATCCGGACGTTGGTCAGGCTGTTGCATTTGGAGTCCCCGATGACAAATATGGCGAAGAGGTGAGAAGATGATCATGATGACTCTCCAAAATATTTAAGAGAAATTTCACAAAATAAGATATTGTTTAATCTGTTTGAAGTCTTTGATGACTGGGAATGGGGTATTAAAAATTACTGATTAAGTGTGGTGGTACTTAATGCTGCAGATAAACTGTGCTGTAATTCCTAGAGAAGGGGCGACCATAGATGAAGCAGCGGTGCTGCAATACTGCAAGAAGAATCTGGCAGCCTTCAAGGTCCCAAAGAAGGTGTTCATCACCGACTCTCTTCCAAAAACTGCCACCGGAAAGATTCAGCGCCGCCTTGTAGCTGAGCATTTCCTTGCGCAAATCTCCACCGCCAAAGTACCCAAGTTCGGAGCTTAAATCTACTGCCCAAACGTGGTGGGCGGTACCCATAACATACATGTCAAACTACAGAAACGTGTGGGATAGTTGTCCTTAATTGGATTCAAGCCTCCACGTTGTAGGGGCATGTGTACTTTGAACGATTGTCAGAAAATTCCTTTCCCAGTTGTTTTTAGCAGTTAATGGCTTCACAGTTCTTCTGTACAACCATGCCGTCACGCACGATGGATGGATTGTATTTTTGGTGAAACTGGTACATGAGATGCCATAACCATGACCTGGAAGATTCTTGATCTTGAAACCCGTGACTTGATCCACAATTCAAGATATGGATGGAAGTGGGTTAACAACTATTGGTTGCCACTTTAATGTCGGTTAATTGTTTATCAGGAAAATTAATTAATTCAGGTCATTGGATTTGGGTTGTCTTAAAATAAATTATTATTACTTACATCTTATTTTATTTGTTGAACACTGGACCGCTATCAAATGACTTAAATTACATATAATTTAATATTGTATACTTAGTTTATCGTAGTTCTGCCTACTCTTGTGCGGAGATATTAAAAGGCCTTTTATATGCTATTCTATTTCTTGTCTGTTCGTACGAAAATTCAGCTTCAAAAAATAAGAGGGATTGAAGCAGACTGGGCCCAAACAATAAATGCTAAATTGACTAACCAACATACGAGTAATTGACAAACAATCATTATCATACGATGTTTCTAGCAGTTGACATTATTGAATTAACAGATGAAATTTGATAAAAACTAGGTGGTCCATTTGGTGCCCACTCTTAATTAAATATGCTCCTTACTTGCATGTTAGACCATTTTTATGAGTAGGTTGCTACTCGTACAAGTTTTGACCACCTAACACCCTCGCCTTGCATATACACATACTGATTTGTTAACATAGATGTTTAGATTCTTCTTAATGATAAGTTGTGATTAATGTTGAATGTCTCGCATGATTCTATATACCTAGACATTACATGGTTAAATTAAGATGCACATGAATTTGAATCATACAATATCACTAGATATAATTTTAATTTCCAAACTTTTAGATTAGTTTATTTGTTACCAAAATAATCCAAATGGGCTTCCTTTATGTTGGAGGCTTTGGACGCAGACAAGCCCACAATCCATGAGTGTCGTCCTGTGCTCCAGTGGCTTTTCCAACCCATCATTCCAGGGCCCCCGTAAAGAAGGAAGACGAGGTTTTGTTTTCTCCTGAGGAAACTGAGTTCAATCTCTGATCAGTACTGTAAGCTCTTTAGCATCCTCGGAAGTTTGAGACTCAGTTCTTAAAATTCGTCTCTGCTTGTTGGTTGACATAATTCCTCTGTAGTTTACGTTTCAAATATGAGAGAGAATCTTTGATGTGTGTAAAACGCGGTTGAAGAACTGTGATAGTCTGCTGTTTTAGATGAACTTGAATAAACTGTTTCTGGGCATAATCTTTCATGGTGCATTAATCAATATGATTTTTTTGTTAATTTGGATTCCATGATGCGCTCATGAAATTTGTATCGAATTCAGGTTATCGGATTCACTAATAAGATTCCTTAGAGTGCCAATTTATGTGCGAGTTCAATAAGCATTTGCAAAGGAGTTAACTTGGAAAACCATTTGACCAGTGGAACACCAACATCCTCTCACGCCTTGGTCCTTTCTTTTGAAGTGTGTTCGTGCTTCTCTGGTTGATGGGTAAATGCAGACATCGATTCGCTAGAGAAGATTCCAAAATCTTTTGGAAAACCCTGGGTTTATGATGCAATTTATTTGGTTATGATTTTTTTAACAAAAAGCCTGCGGCATCAAAACTAATCAAACAAGTTTTAAGACTATGGCTAATATTTTGCCACAGACTGTATTGAGACGCAAATGCCAATCACATACCAATTCACATGTACTCACTCCACCGGAAGTTTCCAGCCAAACCCAGAACATCGAATCTTGATATGCTTGAATTTATCAAGATAAGATCTTGGCATCTCCATAGGTCTTTAGATGATATAGTTAATCTCATTTTCAAAGAGTATGTTGGTCTAATTTGAATGATGTGAACAGATTATGATAATCAAATATGTTCCACATTTTTGAACAAATTTTGCAATATCTGAATTAGGTTGGAGATATGCAATGAAGGTGACGTAACCACCCTATTTTGATAAACAGCTTTGCATTGTCACATCCTAGTTATCAACTAAAATAACATTAAGCACTCTTTGAGTGTCCTTCTAGTAGAACCACATTTTTCCTTACACAACGCATTTGTATTTCTCTTATTTCCCAAAACTTAACAATTTTCACAAACACTTCCAAACTTTTATTTTTCAAAATCCAACATCTTCTCGGTTCAAAAGGTTAAAGACATTTGAGATAAAAACTCCATTTCCAATCCTACAAAAGTGATAATCCATGTAGTGTTTCCTAGGTTGCACTCACTACTTCTCAAGATATGGACTTCATATTTGAAAGGAAAAATGATTGTTCTAGAAATAGAAATGAAAATGAGAGTACAACTACTATAATTCTAAGGCTAGAATGGGATGACATGATAATACTTTACCTTTTTTGCCTCATTTGTCATCAATGTAGGGACATGGTATATGATGGAGAAAGCCTCACACAAACCAAGTGACTTTAAGAACTCAATTTCACTGGTTCTCCCTATAACCAAAAGTTTTCTTCCTTGACAATAGAGTTCACAAGATAAACTTATATTGACTTTGGCAAGGTCATATGTTAGGGAAAAAATCATGGCCTAAGTAATTAGAAATTCTTATAGACAAGGCTATCAATAAACTAAGTTAGAAAATGTCCTGTGTATTGTAAGTTACTGCAATATGCATAAATAAGGACATATGTGCACTAAGACTTTCACAATTGTATTACATAGGATTATGATTTACTGAATCAATATAGCTCTAAATAAGATTCTTTCTCTTGTAGGTGAGTATAGCTCATCTAGTTGTACTTGGAATTAAATCTATAACATCAACCTTTACTCCATCATAAAGAAGATGTCAAAGCTTATCTCTAGCATCTCAAAAATTGCTTAAAGAGACAACAATCTCCTTATGTACCAAACACACAATTTCATTTTTTTTTATTTTCTTTTTATCTTCATATATAATAGGATCAAGGCATTAAGTAATAAATATTGAAACTATTTTTTGGAAGGTAGTGAGGTCTGATTATAGCAACTTTATACACTAATTCTCTTCATACAACAATCAAACAACTTATTAAATGGTTTCTTGAAATCAATGGTTTCTTGAATTTTTTCAAGAAGATAAATATGCAAGGGAGTTTTTGTAGAAATTCAAAGTATAAAATTTTTGTTGAGTTTGACACATTTTCTATCTATCAATTAAGGTTTGCATACCCATAATAATTAGGCACTAAGTCTCTTTTATTCCTAGTAATTTTGTTGTTTCAAAATATTTAAGGTATAAAAGATTAGAAACATGCACTTTTGTCATACATGTTCACATCTACTTCTACTTTTGTATTTGTGTTGTAAATTCAAATATGCTTTGAAGGTTGTTATTAGGATTTTATGAAAAGAAAATGATTTGATGATTGCAAATCAAAAGTGTTAAGAATTTTTTTAATGCTAATGGACTTTTATGGAGTGTTCGAGTGAGCTATTAAAAAATCTTAACAATATTTTTATGCTTAGAAATCTTTAGATAGAGAAAGGCATGCTAGGTTTATTTTACCCAATATTTCTCTTATACTTGAATGGAACTAACTGCCTAACTTATGACACTTGGCACATAGTCAAGTGCAGCACTTCATGCCCACTCATCATTTAGTGTAGGACTCTATGCTGCCAAAAGTTAGCTACAAAGGAGGGTCTAAGTGAACATGTGCAAAAGCCTTGAGTACCTAAGCCCAAAGGATTAGTATAGCTTGTGTGAGAGTGTTAAGATAATAAGGTAGTACCTTAATTATCACCAATTGTTTTTAGCCTAATGGTAATGCCTAACAATCTTACTACAATCAAGGATTACTAATTTGGAGTTTCCCATGATAAGCTCGTATTCATTATATTAGAAGAAATTTTGACAAATCTTTTAATTAGTAAATATGAGAAAAATGCAAATAGTAATGGCTATTAGACAATGTTGAAATTATATACCAGGATTTTGCCCCTTTTACCCACCTTCATGATTCACCAATTGACCTATACATAAATTGACCAATGTGAAAAAAATAGCAAATGCTTTTGGCCCAATGTAAGGCTCTACATTGCCAAAAGTTCACTGTAAAGGGGGTCTAAGTGGACTTGGTACAAAGGAGGGGCGGTGGGTTGACTTGAATACTTGAGTCCAAGTAGTTAGCATGGCCTATGTAGAAATGTTAAGATAATAACATAACATCTTGGTTATCAACAATTACTTTTATCATAGTGGTAGCCTTGATAATTCCAACACGATCAAGAATTGCTAATCTAGGATTTCTCGTGATAAGTTTGTATTCATTACATAAGAAGAAACTCTGGCAAATCTTTTAATTAGCAAATGTGTGTAAAAATGTGAATAATAATAGCTATTAGATGACATTGGAATTATATACTACTTGAGCAAAGAGCACAGAGGATTTTGTCCCTTTCACCTACATTCATGTTTAACTAATTGACTTGGACCTAAATCGATTGGTGTAAGAAAAAATAACATATACTTTTGTCCTAGTGTAGGGCTCTACGTTGTCAAGAGTTAGAAGGGGGTTCAAATGGACCCAGTGTGGAAGGGGGTCCAAGTGGACTTAGTGTAAATAGGGGCCAGTGGGCTGGTTTAAGTACATAATTCCCAAGTGGTTAGCATAACATGTGTGTGAATGTTAAGATAAGAATATAGTACCTTGGTTATCAACAATTGTTTTTGGCATATCGATAGCACATGAAGATCCTAACATGATCAAGGATTGCTAATCTAAAATTTCTCGTGATAAGCTTATATTCATTAATTAGTTGAAAATCTAACAAATCTTTTAATTATCAAATGTAAGCAAAAATGTAAATAGTCATAGCTATTAAATGACATTGAAATTATATACTACTCGAATAGAGAGTAGTGAATTTTGTCCCTTTCATCCACCTTCATGCTTCACAATTGATCCATCCAAATTTTAAAAAACAGTAAATACTTTTAGTCTAGCATGGGGCTCTGTATTGCCAAGAGTTAGCTATAAAAAATAGTCAAAGTAAACTTGGTACAAAGGGGGGCAAGTGGGCTGGCCTGAGTATTGAAGCCTAATTGGTTAGCATGATTTATGTAGAGTGTTATGATAATAAGATAATGCCTTGATTATTAACAATTACTTTTAGCCTACTGGTAGCACTTGATAATCCTAACATGATTAAGAGTTACTAATATGGTGTTTCTTGTGATAAGCTTATATTCATTATATTAGTAAAAAATTTAACAAGTCTAATAATTAGTGTACATGAACAAAAATGCAAATAATAATGATTATTAGATGACATTAGAATCATATACTACTTGAATAAAGAGCTTAAAGGATTTTGCTCCTTTCACCCATTTCCATGCTTTACCAATTAACCCATGCATAAACCAACCACTATAAAAAAGTGACAAATGCTTTTAGCCTAGTGTGGGACTTTGTGTTGCCAAGAGTATAAAAAATGAGTCCAAGTGAACTAGTGCAAAAAGGGGCTAGTGAGCTAGCTTAAGCACTTGAGTCCAAATGCTTAGCAATTGAAAATCAAAGTTTGGTGGATTTATTGAACATGACAACACATAACTTTCTGTTTCAAGTTTAAAGGGTTCTATTTGATAAACAAACTGACCCTACAAAGGAAACTTGAAGTTGAGCAATAAATGCTAAATTTTGTATCAAAAGGATAAGGAAATATAATGGTGTTAATGGCCAATAAACTACTAAAAATAAAGAGTTAGACAAAATTACAATGGAAAGAAAACTTCAGAAACAATAGAAGAAAAATAAAAAAAAATAAACAAAATGATTAGACTATAACAAAAATGGTGAGAGAGTACTCTAGAAAAAAAAACACAACTACAAAAACCAGATGCATCAAAGATAATATGTTTGACTTCATAATTGCAGGGCCATCGGCCCTGCTACAACTCTACACAAAGAGCAATATGGACTTAGATTGAATTGAATTGAATTGAAGTGAGTATTTTCCACTCTATGCAAAACATGCTACACGCCCTCTAATTATACATGAAGGAAACCATACAACTTGCTCTCACAATTAAAGTGTAAAAGACATAAAATGGTTGTAGATAAAATAAGGTTTGCAGAAGAGGCTAGTGGGATGAACTTGTAGTAACATGGGTTTCCTTTTACCCTTTTCACACTCATGGTTGATGGATTCATCATCCAAACCTACACCTCTTGGTTTGGTGTTCAATTTGGGATCTTCATCCCAACAATTGCAACTTGTTCGATGATTTGACATGAAACAACAACTTAATCGTGCAGGTTCCTTCTCTCTTCCAATTCCATATGTGTTTTTATGCATTGTAAAGCCATATATGTCTCTGCATGGTCAAAACATCCATTCACCTCCAATTGTGTATGTGCCAACAGATTTCCAAAATCATCATTATAACTTGTTACAAATAAATGGCCAAGTGAGAAAAGTTTGTTAGCATACTAAACTAGACATAAACAGCTTCCGAGAACACTTACTCGTGCACCCTCTTCCCTATAATACTCTACATCATTTTGTGGTTGCAATGACACTAAAGATCTTTCTTGATGATTCATACATGCCAAAGTTGATAACTTTAACATACCTCCTTAAACTTGGTGTGGTAATGTCAAGTTTGTATTAGCATGGCTTGTATGTGAGTGTTAAGATAATAAAGTAATACCTTAGTTATCAATAATTGCTTTTAACTAAATGATAACGCCCAACAATCCTAACACAATGAAGGATTGCTAATCTAGAGTTTCCGTGATAAGCCTATATTCATTACATTAGCATAAACTTTAACAAGTCTTTTAATTAACAAACTGTTGGAATATATTTTAATGACATTAGAATATAAGAAAAATAATGTTGAAATTGTATGCAAGAAATTGGGTTAGAATGAGCCCAGACCAAAAGTCTGACCCAGTCCAAAGTTTGACCCAATCCAAATTATGTGACCCAATCCAGAGAGATGCGACCCAGTCTAGAGAATGTGACCCAGGCCCAGAGTGTGACCCAGTGCATAATGCGCGACCCAGTACGTGACTAACTTAAATGCCCGCGACCCAGAATCCAACCCGCAATGACGCCGTGACTTCGCCGGTAGATTTGGCCACCCATTTCACCTTCCATCAAGGCGCAAGATAGCTCGTTGGAAAGCTAATGAAGAGGAAAATATTTTTGTTAAGAAAAATCAAAGACCCATTGCTCAGAGAGGATCAATTTGAAGAAATGGTGAAGCTCGTCGAGTTCTTACCCTAATTGATGAAAAGTGAAATTGGAAGCAAATTAAAGGGCTTCTGAAGACGATTTCAAAGGGTTTTTGTAAGGAATAAGATGCTCTATCAATCTATGAAGGATCCACGAAGAATTGATTCAAGATTGGAGAGAATTGAAGAAGATTTGAGTGAGACCCGAAACTTGCTCCACAGAACCCGAATTACAGAACTTTAAGTTGAGACCAAACTACGCCGTTTTTTATGGGGTTTTGAAATAAATGAAGGCAGAACCTTTTTCCCGACATTCTGTCTCTCTTAAGCTTAAAAATGGACAGAGAAGAGGGAAATAAAGAGCTCTAACATGAAGAATATTTGATGGTGCTCAGAAGTGTCAGAACGACTCTTTGAAGTGAGAGGTTAGTTGTTTTGAAGGTATTTAAGCAAGTTTCTCTTCACCATTGCAAAAGGGGGTCCAAAAATCTAAAGCAAAGAAAGCAATCTGTGAAGCATCTCATACTACTCATTCTAGCTCATCCAAACCCACGATTTTGATCTTCATTAGGTGACTAATTTCTAAGCTCATTACTTGCTTACTAGAGAATCAATTTGTGCTTCATTATACTCTATTATTGAAGTTGATTTTCTGCAAGTAGACTCTGCTAGGATTTGAACGAATTTGGGGCTTTTGTCCATTTACTCTGTATTTGAGCCTCTAGTAGTTGTTTAAAGCTTCTGAACTTGTATTGCATATCTTACAGAAGCTTAGTTTGAAATTTGTAATAAGCTTAATAAACCTTGACTTGTTGATGTGTGTTAAGACACACATTGTAATTGTAATCCTTGGTGTACGGATTGTTTGACTCCTTGAAGAGGAGTTGGAAAGTGTAGGAGAAAGTTTCTCCTAGCTTTGTAGTAAAGTGGACTTCAACCGGTTGTGTTGAAGGAGAAGAGGGTGAAAGTAGGTGAAAAAGGGCCGAACCACCGTGTAAACTTGTTTCTTGTCTCTCTTGTGTTTAATTATCTTTGAATGCTTTATTTGATTGCAAGAAGTGATTACAAAAATTAGAAGTGAATTTTTTAAAGAGAAACCTAATTCACCCCCCTCTTAGGTTGCTATAGGATCCAACACAAACATTAGCAAAATTGTGAACAATAATGGCTATCATAGGACATTTGAATTATATACCACTTGAACAAAGAGCTTAGAGGTTTTTTTTTTCCTTTTCATCCACTTTCATTATATACTAATTAACCTAAGCATCAATTGACCAATGCAGAAAAATAACAATGCTTTTAGCCTATTGTGGAACTTTGCATTGTCAAGAGTTAGCTATAATAAGGGTCAAAGTAGATTGGGTGTAGAGAGAGCCTAGTGGGCTGACCCAAATACCCGAGCCCAAGTAGTTAACATAGCTTATGTGGAAGGGTTAAGATAATAAGGTAGCATATTTGTTATCAACAATTACTTTTAGCCTAGTGATAACACCTAATGATCCTAACACGATTAAGGGTTACTAATTTACCTAAGCATTAATCGACCAATGTAGAAAAATAACAATATTTTTAGCCTATTGTGGAGCTTTTCATTGTCAAAAATTAGCTATATTGAGAGTCAAAGTAGATTTAGTCTAGAAAAAGTCCAACAATTGGCCCAAATACCAAATCCAAGTAGTTAACATAGCTTATGTGGGAGGATTAAGATAATAAGGTACCATCTTTGTTATCAATGATTACTTTTGGCCTAGTGATAGCACCTTATGATCCTTACATGATCAAAGGTTACTATTGATTTTTTGATGAAAGGAAATTGGATAGCAATAGAAAAGTGTTATTGGTATGTTAAGGGAGAAGGAAAAAAATAAAGAAAGATAGAGCTTTTGTCTTCAAGATAGTAATGAAAAGATAAAGAAAAATAAAGTAAATGGAGCCCTTAGTCTTCAAAGTAGTAGGGAAGAAAATGAGCTTTGTTTATTAATGATTTGTTGTAAGGCTACCTACACATAAAGCTCTCATGGGATACATATAGACTCTATACCAATTTTATCAACTAATTTATCAACTATTTTTCTTGACTTCTCTACCTTTGCCTTTTTTAGAATTTGCACTGACTTCCTACAATATGTGACTTTTCAACCTGATTTTGCTCTCTTCCTATAATATGTCAAAAAAAAATTATACTTATATGAATTTTGCTAAAATTGACCAAAACTTAACAAACCTTTTTAAGTTGTTTGATATGTTAAAGTTGCAATAATTTGATAGAACTCTCCAAAAAAATGCATTAATACAACGATTACTAATTTAGGATTTCTTTTGAAAAGCTTGTATTTATTACATTAGTAAAAACTCTAACAAGTCTTTTTAAATAGTAAACATGAGTAAAAATGTAAAAAGTAATGACTGTCAGATGATATTGAAATTATATACCACTCAAATAGAGAGTTTAGAGGATTTTGCTCATTTTACCCACCTTCATGCTTCACCAATTGAATCATGTATAAATCAATTAATGTGACCAAAAAATGGAAAATGCTTTTGTGCTAGTGTGGAGCTCTACACTATTAAAAATTAGCTACAGAAAGGGATCCAAGTGGACTTAGTGTGAAGGGGGCCTAGTGGGCTCACTTAAGTATCTGAGCCTAAATGGTTAACATAACCTACATGGAAGTGTTAAGATAATAAGGTAGCACCTTGGTTGCTAATCTAGGGTTTCTCATGATAAACTCTTGTTTATTACATTAGTAAAAACTTTGACAAGTTTTTCAAGTACTAGATTTGAGCAAAAACATGAATAGTAATAACTATCATATTGTTGGATCCTATAGCAACCTAAGAGGGGGGTGAATTATGTTTCTCTTTTAAAAATCACTTCTATTTGTGTTCAATTATTTTTTATGCAATCAAATATGGCATTCAAAGATATAAAGCTTAATCAGCAAACTAATCAAACACAAAGAAGATAATATACAAATTTACACGATGGTTTGGCCCTTCTCACCTACTTCCACCCTCTTCTCCTTCAACACAACTGGTTGAAGTCTACTTTATTATAAAGTTAGGAGAAACTTTCTCCTACACTTTCCAACTCCTTTTTAAGGAGTCAAACAATCCTTACACCAAGGATCACAATTACAATGTGTGTCTCAACACACATAAACAAGTCAAAGTTTATCAAGCTTATTACAAATTTTGAACTAAGCTTTTGTAAGATATGCAATACAAGTTCAGAAGCTTCCAACAGCTGATAGAGGCTCAATACAGAGTAATATGGACAAAAATCCCAAATTCGTTCAAACCCTAGCAGAGTCTACTTGTAGAAAATCAATTTCAATAATAGAGTATAATGAAGCACAAATTGATTCTATAATAAGCAAGTAATGAGCTTAGAAATTAGTCACCCAATGAATATCAAAATCGTAAGTTTGGATGAGCTAGAATTTGCTTTCTTTGCTTATGATTTTGGGACTACTTGCAATGGTAAAGACAAACTTGCTTAAATACCTTCAGAACAACTAACCTCTCACTTCAAAGAGTCGTTCTGACACTTCTGAGCACCATCAAATCTTCTTCCCATTGGAGTTCCTTATTTCCCTCTTCTCTGTCCATTTTCGAGCTTGAGAGAGACAGAATGTCGGGGCTAAGGTTCTACCTTCGTTTATTTCAAAACCCCATCCAAAACGGTGCAGTTTTGGTTTCAACTTAAAGTTCTATAATTCGGGTTCTATGGAGCAAGTTTCGGGTCTTACTCAAATCTTCTTCAATTCTCTCCAATCTTCAATCAATTCTTCGTGGGTCCTTCACAAATTGATAGAGCATCTTTTTTCTTACAAAAATCCTTTGAAATCATCTTCAGAAGCCCTCTAATTTGCTTCCAATTTCATTTTTGAGCAGTTAGGGCAAGAACTCGACAAGCTTCACCATTTCTTCAAATTGATCCTCTTTGAGTAGTGGGTCTTTGATTTCTTTTCACAAAAATATTATCATCTTCATTAGCTTTCCAACAAGCTATCTTGCGCCTTGATCGGAGGTGAAATCGGCAGTCAAATCTACCGGCGAATTCACGTCCACGAGCAGATTGCGGGTCGGGCTGATGATCCGGCGAGCTAAGTCGCGGGTCACTTAAGCTCTCACGGGTCGCAGGTTGCGAGCAAGCGGGCGAGCAGGTCGCGCATCTGGATTGGGTTGCGCCTCTGGACTAGGTTACGTTTGCACGGGTCTGGGCTGGCGAGTGTCAACTGGACTAGGTCCACAAACTGGCTGGGCTTCGTCTGCACGGGCTCTGCACAGTTTTTGGCTTCTTATTTTTCAGCCCAATTCCTGCAAATTAATCCATATTATTTTGCTTATAAAATCCTAAATAATCAAATGATAATTATAATATTTCCATATTATAATTCACATTTTTCTCATCATCAAAATGTTTATATATTCTAATATCATTAAAATATATTCCAACACATATGACATTGAAATCACATACTATGTGAAGATAGAACATAAAGGATTTTATCCTTCTCACCCGCCTCCATACTTTAGCAATTGACCCTTGCATAAATCAAGTTATGTGAAAAAGTAGCAAATGCTTTTGGCCTAGTGTGGGGCTTTATGTTACCAATAGTTAGTTATAGAGAAGGTCTAAGTGGACCTAGTGCGGAAAGGACTGAATGGGCTAGCTCAAATACTCAAGCCTAAGTAGTTAGCATAACTTATGTGGGAATACTAAGATAATAAGATAGTGCTTTGGTTATTAGCAATTTTTTTTACCTAGTGATAATGACTAACGATTCTAACATAGTCAAAGATTGCTAGTCTAGGGTTTCTCGTGATAAGCTTATATTCATTACTGCACATCAAATTATTCAAGCGATGGCCAATCACTTAAAAGTATTAAGCATAATAATATATAACTCACATAAATAAAATATCATGCAAAGTATAGAAACTTATAAAATTTACATCATCATAGTTAGGTTACATCATTGCTTTAACAAATTAGAACGTAGTATAATAACAAATCAAAACAATGGTAAAAATTAAGCAAAACATCTTAAATAAAGAAAAACAAGAAAGTCGTCCCTACATTGTCTTCTCTTTAAGAATTCTTTGCACAATTCCTACAAATCAACTAAAATCAGGAATTGTATGAACTAAAGGTAAGCTTTCATGCCTCTATCTCCCTTTTTCTTTTTAGTTTTCTCCATTTCCCTTGGTTCTAGCAATACCTTTTTCTTTTTTCCTTCTCTTTCTTTTTCTTTTCTTGTGCAGTGCCTCCGCTCTTCCAATTCACATTGCTTTTCTTTTTATGTTGTCTTTAGAGGTGTGCCCTATATTCTCTCTTCACAATTCACGCCTCTTCCTTTTTTATTTTGACTTTTTTGCCCTTTTTATTTTATTCCTCACATGCTTTGCTTGTAGCCTTTTTGCTAGTCCTTTGTTTGTCATGTTCTTTTGAGGTTTGCTGCATAAACCACAAAGATTTGAATAAATATATAAAAATTAAAATATTGTTTCACAAAAACACATTATTTGTTCCCTAAAATAGTCTAAATAACTTTATAAAAGTAGAGTTATCAATTACATTAGTAGAAACTCTAACAAGTCTTTTAATTAGTAAATGTGAGCAAAAATGTGGATATTAATAGTTACCAAATAACATTGGATTTATGTACTATTCAAAGATAGAGGGCAGAGGATTTTTCCCTTTTCATCCACTTTCATGCCTCATTAATTGTCTCATGCATAAATCAACCAATTTGAAAATAATAAATGATTTTAACCTAGCATAGGTCTTTACGTTGCCAAGAGTTAGATGTAAAATGGGGTCCAAGTGGCTCTAGTGTGGAAACAGCCCAATGGGCTAGCCTGAGTAGCCAAGCCCAAGCAGTTAGCATAGCTTGTATGAGAATGTTAACATAATAAGATAATACCTTGCGTTGATTTTAACCTAGCATAGGGCGTTGTGTTGATAAGAGTTAGATGTAAAATGGGGTCCAAATAGCCCTAATGTGGAAACAGCCCAATGGGCTAGACTGAGTACCCGAGCCCAAGTGGTTAGCATAGCTTGTATGAGAATGTTAACATAATAAGATAGTACCTTAGTTATTTACAATTACTTTTGGCCTAACGGTAACAATCTTAACACGATTAGTAACAAGTCTTTTAATTAGTAAATGTAAACAAAAATGTAGATAATAATAGCTATTAAATGACATTGAACTTATATACTACTTAAACAGAGAGAGTATAGGATTTTGCCCATTTCACCCACCTTCATGCTTCACCAATTAACATATGCATAAATCAACCAATTTGAAAAAATAATAAATGATTTTAACCTAGCATAGGACTTTGTGTTGCCAAAAGTTAAACATAAAATGGGGTCTAAGTGGACCTAGTGTGGAAGTAGCCCAGTGGGTTGGCTTGAGTACTTGAGCCCAAGAGATTAGTATGGCTTATATGGGAGTGTTAACATAACAAAATAGTACCTTGGCTATCTGCAATTACTTTTGACCTAGTGGTAGCACCTAAAAATCTTAATATGATTAAGAATTACTAAAATGAGGTTATGATAAGCTCATATTTATTACACTAGTAGAAACTTTGACAGATCTTTTAATTAGCAGACATGTGCAAAAATACAAATAGTAATGACTATCAAATGACATTAAAATTCTATATTACTCAAATAAAGAGCCTAGAGGATTTCGCTCATTTCACCCATCTTCATATTTCACCAATTGACCCATGCATAAATTAACAAATGCAAAGACGATTGTGCGCTACCAAGAGTTAACTATAAAGAGGATTCCAAATGGATTGGTGCGAAGGGAGGCTAATGGGCTGAGCAAAGTACTGAAGCCCAAGTAGTTAGTATGGCTTGTGTATGAGTGTTAAGATAATAAAATAGCACCTTAGTTATCAAAAATTGATTTTGGCTAAGTGGTGGTGCATGACGATCCAAACACAATCAAGGGTTGCTAATCTGGGGTTTCTCATGATAACCCATGTTCATTACTTTAACAAAAACCTTAACAAGTCTTTTAATTAAGAGTGATGAGCAAAAATGTGAACAATAATGGCTATTTGATCACCTACCCATCCAAAGGTAAGGATCTTGTTTAGTTTTAGCCCAACTATGTAGCCCAATCTTGGTAGTTGAAATTTACAAAGTTGGTATTTAATAAAATGGGAGGTTAGTTATTAAATGTTAAATTATATATCAATAACACAAAAAATATGAAAATAATGATAGAGATGATTGATTTTAACATTGAATTAGTATGTTTATTTTTTGTGAATTCTAATAAAGATTTATTTTCATTTAATTTTTTTTCTTCTAGATGGTTAAATTAAGATAAACATGAATTTGAGTCATACAATATCACTAGATATAATTTTAATTTTCAAACTTTTAGATTAGTTAGCTTGTTACCAAAATAATTCATAATGGGCTCACTTAATGTTGGAGTGAACAAGGCTTTGGGCGCAGACAAGCCCACAATCCATGAGTGTCGTCTTGTGCTTCCTTCACTCTTCCAGCCCGTCGTTCCAAGGCCACCATAAGGAAATCGAGGATTTGTTTTCTCCTGGGGGAACTGAGTTCAATCTCTGATCAGTACTGTAAGTTCTTTAACATCCTCGGAAGTCTGAGACTTTCAGTTCCTTAGATTCGCTTCTGCTTGTTGGCTGCCATGATTTCTCTGTAGTTTACGTTTGAAATATGAGAAAGAATCTTTGGTATGTGAAGATGCGGTTGAAGAACTAGGATAGTCAACTGTTTTAGATGAGCTTGAAATAAACTAGTTCTGGGCATAATCTTTCACACTCACTTGGTGATGAAGCCAGGTTTTTAAACCAGTCCCCATCATGGTGCATTAAATCAGTATTATTGTTTTGTTAATTTGGATTCCATGATGCATTCATGAAATTTGTATGGAATTCAGATTATGGGATTTACTGATAAGATTCCTTAAAGTGCCCATTTATGTGCGAGTTCAATAAGCATCTGGGGAGAAGTGACTTGGAAAACCATTTGACCGGTGAAACACCAACATCTTCTCACGCCTTGGTCCTTTCTTCTGAAGCGTGTTTGTGCTTTTCTGGTTGATAGATAAATGTAGGCTTTGCCACTAGAAGACATCGATTGGCCAGAGAAGGTTCCAAAATCTTCTGGAAAATCCTGAGTTTATGATGCGATCTACTTGCTTATGATCTTTTTAACAGAAAGCTTGCGGCATCAACACTAATCAAACAAGTTTTAACACTATGGCTTATATTTTGCCTGTGGATTATATTGAGATGCTGATGCCACTCACATACCAATGCACATATACTCACTCCACTTGAAGTTTGCAGCCAAACCCAGAACGTTGAATCTTGATATGCTTGAATTTATCAAGATAAGATCTTGGTATCTCCATAGGTCTTTAGATGACATGGTTAATCTCATTTTGAAAGAATTTGTTTGTGTAATGTGAATGATATGGACAGATTATGATAACCAAGTATGTTCCCAGTTAAGATGGAGAAACCCCTCAAACAAGAAGAAAGTAAATTACCAAATGAGAAATTAGACGTTTTTAAGTTTCTATTTGGTTATTAAGCTAAAACTATTTATACTCGTTTTTAGTTTTCATATATTTTAATGCTAAAGTTACATTTAGATAACATTAAGATATCCCAGGTATTACATTAGGCCTTTGTTTAGAAAAGGACAAGAATTGGTTATACACGAAGACATTGTTTTAGAGGAGTTACTGAAGTTCCCTAATCTGTTGTCTAAGTTCCTTCCCAATTTCAAAAATCCAGTATATCTTACAGGTTGTGTAAGTATGGAAGAGGAGAGCCAAATGAGGAGGGGAAAATATGTGGCTGATATTTCCTCAATCAGAGAAGCTCAAGCGCGCATTAATTCAATCATACACAAAACTCCAGTCCTCTCATCCGAATCTCTGAATGCTATTTCAGGGAGACGATTATTCTTTAAATGTGAATGTTTCCAAAAGGGGTAAAGTACTAAACATTTAGAATGGTAAACATTAGTATTCTGGTCCTCTCTTTTTCCCATTGTATTTGAAACTTCAAACTAAGGCCCTTATCCTTTTATTGTGGCTATTTAGTGGGGCTTTCAAATTCAGAGGTGCCTGCAATGCTGTTTTTTCCCTGGACAATGATCAAGCTGTTAAAGGGGTTGTAACTCACAGCAGGTTTGCTCTTGATCATTGGCAATAGTACTTCATAGTTGATTTTTATGATCTGTTTGTCTGAATATCCCCTGATTCCGCCCTCCAAAATTAGTGGTAACCATGCTGCGGCTTTGTCTTTGGCTGCAAAACTACGGGCAATCCCTGCTTATATTGTTATTCCAAAAGGTGCTCCAAAATGCAAAGTTGAGAATGTCATGCGTTACGGTGGTCAGGTTATCTGGAGTGAGGCCACAATGCAGTCAAGGGAGAGCGTTGCAAACAAAGTGATGCAAGAAACTGGTGCAGTTCTTATACATCCATATAATGATAGGCGCATTATAAGGTACAAAGGTTACTTCTAATTTGTTTACTGGACCTGTTTTCTATTCTTCAGTCAAGAGTATAATTACCTTGCCCAAAACTGCAATATCTGAAGTAATATGAGATTCGTGTGCCCGTAGAAAGGGAGTTTCTAAGTTGAGCTGAGAATGCTGTGTAACACGCTTAAATGTTCTTGCAGTGGACAGGGAACAATATCATTGGAACTTCTGGAACAAGCCCCTGATTTAGACACTTTAATAGTTCCAATAAGTGGTTCGTTTACTTACAGTTTTAGTGCCAAATTATAAATTTCAAACATTTCGGTTTCCCACATAATGTCCATTGTAGATATCTCTTTGTCCTGATTTTTCTGTGTTATAAAAAAAACGTAGGAGGTGGTCTGATATCAGGGGTGGCGTTGGCTGCCAAGTCCATCAACCCGGCCATTCGAGTTTTGGCCGCTGAACCAAGGGGAGCCAATGATGCAGCTCAATCCAAAGCAGCTGGTAGAATTATTACATTGCCTGAGACGAACACCATAGCTGATGGGCTTCGAGCTTTTCTAGGAGATTCTACCTGGTAAAAAGAAATCTCATGCTATCAAAATAATGCACCAAAGTGTAGATTCAGTTTGTGTACTAATTTCTACAGATTATTTTGTGGTGCAGGCCCATTGTGCGAGATCTTGTTGATGACATTATTATTGTAGAGGATGAGGAGATAATTGCAGCCATGAAACTCTGCTTTGAGATTCTGAAGATTGTAGTAGAACCTAGTGGAGCAATAGGCCTTGCCGCTGTTTTATCTGAGAGTTTCAAGAAAAACCCTGCTTGGGAAAACTGCAGCAACATCGGGATTATACTTTCAGGAGGTAATGTTGATCTAGCCGGGCTATGGGATTCATTTAGAAAATGAAATCCTAATACGTGTTCTTGTTCACCTGGGAACTGATGTTTTTCACACCGTCGATGAATTACTTCTACATCTGCCATTGTAGACAATTTTGCTTTTCTTCATCTCCAACTGTGGGCAAGAGGGTGGACCTACCCTGTTGTCACTGACATGGAATTAAGGTTCAATCGTTCGTTTCAGAACAGGGACCGCTGTTTCCTTATTCATCGTTTGACCAAAAAATCAACAATTAATAGCCACTTGCAGTTGGTTCTTAAAGTGTAGTAAAAGTGGGTGTTCAGAGTCCCAGTTTTACCCCGTGGACGGGCAGCTGAAATTAATGTTGCCAACCGTAAAGGGCGCCAAGTACCCTGGCTAGGGACGCAGGGACTGCAATAAGTGTAAAGGTCCTTGGGCGTGTGTGGTTCACATGGGTCATGAAAAGAGGGTCACCAACAAATGAAAGCATTAATCCAAACACAGCTATGTTAACACCAGAAAGAAAGGATGCACAGCCAAACAAGGGCAATGCGGCATTGCGTTCAAAATCCCACAAAGTTTAGAGACAGTTCAAAAAGGAACAAACACAAACTACAACCAGAGTAAAATCATTACTATTTAGAAGGCAAAACCAACACAACTTATGCTAAGCCTCTTCCTCATATCCTTCCTCCTCGTACTCGTCTTCCTCGTCTGCAGTTGCATCCTGATACTGCTGGTACTCGGAAACCAGGTCATTCATGTTGCTCTCAGCCTCTGTGAACTCCATTTCATCCATTCCCTCCCCGGTATACCAATGCAAGAAAGCCTTCCTGCGGAACATAGCCGTGAACTGCTCACTGACCCTCCTAAACATCTCTTGAATTGATGTAGAGTTACCAATAAATGTGGAAGCCATCTTCAGGCCGGTGGGAGGGATGTCACAAACAGTGGACTTCACGTTATTGGGGATCCATTCCACAAAGTAGGATGAGTTCTTGTTTTGCACATTTATCATCTGCTCATCAACCTCCTTTGTGCTCATCTTACCACGGAACATGGCTGATGCTGTGAGGTATCGGCCATGTCGAGGGTCAGCAGCACACATCATGTTCTTAGCATCCCACATTTGCTGAGTCAGTTCCGGGACAGTGAGAGCACGGTATTGCTGAGAACCACGGGATGTAAGAGGTGCAAAGCCAACCATGAAGAAGTGAAGCCGTGGGAACGGAATCAAGTTTACGGCTAACTTGCGAAGGTCGGAGTTCAGCTGACCGGGGAAGCGAAGGCAGCATGTGACACCACTCATGGTAGCAGAAATGAGATGGTTCAAATCACCAACTAACCAAACAGACAAAACGGGTTAGATCCCATTAAAAACAAAGGCAAGGTACAACTGGGTTATCTTGCAACTTCTAGCATTAAAATGGAAAAATCAAAAGGGGGAGACATCCAATAAAAAAAGAAAACAAATCCAACATAAAGCGACCTAAAAGGCTTAGGAAATGAGACCCATGTGACATACCAACTGTTTTTGCTAACAGGAATTAAGAAAAAGAAAGAATCTGAACACGTGACTCGCCTTCCTGCCAGAACTAACTGAAACTGCTAAAATATTACACCTTTGAAAAAGATTATCCTTATCTTGCTTCTGGGAATGTCCCCGCCTTCAGAAATACAGAATTCTGACCTCTGAACCATCACATGCTAGCACATGACTTAGATGTTCAGAACAAAACGTCAAATCATGACAACCGGGGCAGTTAAAAGATTACAGGGCATTACAACCACTCCAATCGTAGAAACCCCCGAATCCCCCCTTCGTCTAAACCTCAAAGAGCACGAGAAATATTCCACCAAATAATAATAATGACAATACACTCGACGAATGCACTCGATGTCATACAATCATGTTAGCAATCAAATCACAACAGTTACAATCTATATCCCTATGAACACCCAATTTTCCATTGAACTCAAACTAGATCAACCAAGAAACAAGATTGACAAAACCATTCCGCCATAGAAACAATACAACAGTAACATCAAGCAAACAATTGAAATCCAATAAGGAGAGAGAGAGGGAGAGAGAGAACTTACAGCTGGGGGTTGTGAGCTTGAGAGTGCGGAAGCAGATATCGTAGAGGGCCTCGTTATCAAGGACCATGCACTCGTCGGCGTTCTCGACGAGCTGGTGGACGGAGAGGGTGGCGTTGTAAGGCTCGACGACGGTGTCGGACACCTTGGGGGATGGGAACACCGAGAAGGTAAGCATCATTCGGTCCGGGTACTCCTCCCTTATCTTTGATATCAGCAGGGTTCCCATTCCTGACCCTGTTCCACCGCCGAGCGAATGGCACACCTGAAACCCTGCGCAATTCACACAATCCACATCATTTTCTCCAGCTATTAAACCTTGGGAAGGAAAATAAACAATAGAGACGCTCGGAAGATAAAAGCTGAAAGAAATGAAACACAAGAGGGCCTTCGTCCTTTCGTTTTTCCTCCATCACTTAAAGAGCTGAACATGATTTTAAAAGGGAACAGTGCGCAACACAGAAAGAGACTAATAGAGCACAGCAAAAATTTTGGAAATAAAGAAATAAATAGAAGACGGAAAAACACATTTCTTCATTTTCCAGAAGTATTTTCCCGAGAACCAAACAAGTTAACTTAGAAAAGACAAAACATCTCAAAAGAAATTGCTGGAAGGAAAGAACGAAACAAAATAGGAGAGAACATTTCCTTCGCCTTCATTTATTTTCCCGAGAACCAAACAGGAGTTTACTCGGGGAAAGTGCGCGACCCTCGATTGACAGAGGGACAGAAAGAACCAGAACCGGCATCGAACTCAGAAACGCGGAAAACAAAACTAAATACCAAGAAAACGCACTTTCCTGAGAAACAAGCAGAACCCTACTCAGAAAAAGTGAGAGAGCTAGTGACAGACCGAGAGAGAGAGAGAGAGAGAGAGAGAGTGAGAGTGAAACAGGATCAGAAACCACATCGAACTCAAAAATGGGAAAAACAGGACTAGATCCCCAAATAACACAGTTTCCGAGCCAAACAGGGCCTTAACCTCAGCAAAATGACAGAGCCTCACCTTGCAAGCAGTCACAGTTCTCGGCCTCCTTCCTGACCACATCAAGCACCGAGTCGATGAGCTCCGCCCCCTCCGTGTAGTGCCCCTTGGCCCAGTTGTTCCCTGCACCGGACTGCCCGAACACGAAGTTATCAGGTCGGAAAATCTGCCCGTACGGCCCGGATCTCACACTGTCCATCGTGCCCGGCTCCAGATCCATCAGGACCGCGCGCGGCACAAAACGTCCACAGCTCGCCTCGTTGTAGTACACGTTCACCCGCTCCAACTGGAGCTCCGTATCCCCCTGGTACCGACCCGTTGAGTCGATCCCATGCTCGGCGCACACCACCTCCCAGAACTTAGCTCCGATCTGGTTCCCACATTGACCACCCTGGATGTGAAGAATCTCACGCATTTTCGCAGCTTTGTTTTTCTCTTTCTCGGGAAAATGACAGAAGACCTGAGAGAGAGAGAGAGAGAGAGAGAGAGTGCGAATGCAGGCAAAGTCTGAAGAGAGGCTGAGGTTTATAGTGGACGACGTAACGATTTCCGTTCGGGGATAACGGCGGCACGATAACGGACGTTGGCTTTTTGTGGGAAACTGAAATTTTTGAAATTGAGGTGTGCTAGTGTGTTGGAGGGAGCCCTTGGAGGTTGGGGAGACTGGATACGTGGCGTGAATCTATTGGTTTAATAAATGTTAAACTTACTGTTTGACCCGTCTAATATTTATTTTTAATGAAAATAACATATAAAGTACCTAATTAGAAAAATAAATATTTTCATTTATTTTTGTACCCTAATTTAAACCAAAAAAAATTAAATTGAATTAAATTAAATAATGGGCCTTCATGGGTAAAAGGGGAAGCTAGTGATTCCGTGAGGCGTGGCGTATGGAGGACGTGATACTCGATGGGCATCACAATTTGAGAAAGCTTGTTTTCCACTCATGCAGTGCACTGAGCGACGAGGGCCCAGCAGGAAGAAGTAATCCAGGCTGTCCAAAATTTGACCGCTTGTGTTGCCGAGTGAGCATCATGCAAGCGCAGAGGTAGCGGTCATCGGAAGGTGGGAAGGAGCCTTGGGAGCAAAGCAATCCACCAAACATTTGTTCTAAAATCTAAAATGTCGCTTCAAATTTTTGTTCCCTTTTAGAAGTTGATTAATGATTTAATTTCCTCATGGCTAGTTTAACAGTTTAACACCATCTTTTATATATATATAAAAATAAAAATAATAATATTTATATGATGTAGATAATAAATCTTATACTGCTAAGAAATATATTATAACTTTTACTTATGTAACAGTAAATATTCACAGGTCAATTCTTAAAGTTAATAGACTTCTTAACATAATATTAGAGTTTAGGTTTTTGATTTAATATTTCATGAACTCCTATTGATTTGAATTTATTTATTGCCCATGTAATATAATCTCAAGATGATTTGATAATTGTATCATTATGGTAAAAAAATGTGTTACAATGTAATTAATAAGTTTCACATTATTGAATAATATATTAAAAAAAAGATAAATTTTCAACACTATTTGGCAAGGAAAGAAAAGGATCATTAGTATTTATCTATTTTTAGAACTTAAGAATGTATGAAATATTAACTTCAAAGATTTTAATCTATAGTGAGTTCACTAGATGCTTATCTAATTTGAAAGGAAAAAAGCTCCATGAACGCATAGATGAAACTTTTTAACATTATCTTCCTAAGGAAAAAAAATGTTAATTATTTATTTAAATTTTCATGTCAATAATGTATGAGATATATATAATAACCCAAAACCCCTATTAAGTTTTATTGGATAATTTAAATTGAGAAGCAATAATCCATCCTAAAGTATGCTCAAATTTAGTTAGTCATATATATTTTTTGTTATCTAAAACTCTCGTCAAACTTTGTTTGAAGGTTTAAATTGGAAAACATTAACTTATCCCAAAACATGCTCAATTTCAGACAAAAATGTTATAACATGTGAAATATTTGTTTCACATAGTATTTATTTGTTTTGGAAGTTTAAACTTTATGGAATCAAGATATTAGTGGCAGCTATCCCAGATTGTGCTTAAAAAAAAAAATATGTTCATTGATTTGGATAAGAAGGAAATTCTTCTCCCGAAATAATAGCCTTACTCAATGTTCTACCTCTCAGTGTCCCAAAGAACAAGGATCTTGTTTTCCTTTTTCCATGCTTATTCCCATATTGTGCCTCTTGCCCTTCTTCTCCCATTTTCTTGCTCCATTTTCCTTCACTCAACATTTCTCCAGGGCCTTTCCGCATTGGTGCCAAAATGGTATGTTCCATCTTTCCCTCTTTTTCATTTTTATGATGAATGATAGTACACTATTAATTTGTAAAGGGTAATATGATGAACAATTTCCTTTTCTTGTTCTGCTAGCTCAAAAGAGAAGCCCTTATTCTTATAACTCAATTTCTAATGCCAATTTGACTACATTGGATTTGGTTGTTGTAAACATAGCAAGATTGTTTGATCCCATGATTAATTTTGGTTGAGTTGCTTAAGAAAAACAGACAGGAATGAGCTAATAGATAATTAATTTGATGGGATAGTTTACATATTTGAAACTCGTAGCAATATTTTCTGCGGTTGGAGAAAATCTTAACTTTTGGCAAGTTTTTGAAACAAAATAGTGAGTGCTCAAGGATTTCAATGCAAATATACACTAACATTTCTCTAACTATAAAGTAAAAAAAATAAAAGAAAAAGAAAAAAAGAAAGTAATCATGTTAAACAATATTTAATTTCTTCCTTAACATTGACTTATATATATTTCATTCTAAAGTTGTTTTTTTCAAACGTAGAACAACCATGAATTCTTCAACTCTGTTGTATCAAGTGCTTTGAGAAGAGTTTCTAGTGATGATTAAACGTTCTGTAAATTATTTGTGCAGCCAAATTCGGCATCAGGACTGGCTGTGCAGGACGATTGTAGGCTGAAGTTCTTGGAGCTTAAAGCAAAGAGGACCTACCGCTTCATTGTCTTCAAGATTGACCAGATGCAGGTGGTGGTGGAGAAGCTTGGGGAACCCAGTGAAAGTTACGAGGATTTCACTGACTGTTTGCCTGCAAACGAGTGTCGTTATGCAGTCTACGACTTCGATTTCACAACCCAAGAGAACTGCCAAAAAAGCAAGATTTTCTTCATTTCTTGGTATGATTTCACATCCAAATGCACCATGAAGATTTGTCTATTTTATTGCCAAGTCCATTTTTAAACGATCACTTTTGCTTCTTTTTCCGATAGTTTATACATAAACACATGGGCGTCCATGTCTGTTCTGGGTTCAGGGCACCGGACACAGCGAGGGTGAGGAGTAAAATGGTGTACGCCAGTTCCAAGGACACGTTCAAGAGAGAGCTGGACGGCATTCAGCTTGATTTGCAGGCCACCGATCCCAGCGAGATAAGCTTGGACGCCGTGAAAGAGCGAGCCATCTGACCATTGCTTTGTTTCCTCTTTCGCCTTCTTCACTGCATCCATCTTGGTGGCTTCCTGTTCATCGCCATTATACATGGTCGTCTTCTGACCCCAACACTTCTTGCTTAGGAGCTTTACATGGTAGTGGCGTTTAGTTGCTTTTGTTACATACGAGGCTGATCTCTTGGAAAGCTTAGCATTTATCGACGTACTCTCTTATCTATGCCAATTAGGTCTACCCTTTTGCTTTTTCACTAAGGAAAGAAAGAATATATTCTCTTATTTTTGTTCTTATATGTGGGAGACCTTTTTTGTTTTAAATATCATGTATTTATACAAACCAGAAGAGTTGCAATATAATTTTTTGTTAAGATTCTAAATTTTATTTCCCCTAATATCGGGGATCGGGTTGGAGAATTAAAAGGATTTGTTGGGGGAGGGAAATGCTTGAATCCTAATCTCTCAAGTAATAGAAAACCTAATTACCATTGAACTGTCAAGGTTAAATTCAAATTTTTGTAAATATTTATTGCAATTTATAAATTGTATACCACTAATTGATGAAATTTTGTTTCTAATATTTTATTTTTCAGAAAACCCCTTTCTTATATATATATATTAAATCCTTTCTTTTTCAGAATATCTAATTCCAAAACTCAAGCTTTGGCACAATGAAAAAGCTAGTAAATAAATGAAAGTTCACATTTAAAGCATTACCCTCAAAAGATGATTTTGGAATGAAATAAGATTATGATAACTAAAGTAAATCGCAAAAGATTAATTTAATTATCCTATTTTTCATTGTGAAAATCTTGAGTTTGAGTTATTTATTAATATCCTAATAACATTTTTTAACTTACCTTAAAATAATGTATTTAAGAGAGAGAGTTAAATTTTTTTAAGTATTTAATGTAAGTAAATCACTCGAAGAATTAATAAATATATGTTATTTTAAATTCATAATTACCTTTAAAAAATATTGTGAAGTTGAGAAGATAAAGGATACTATAAATTTAACCCCCCCCCCCAACCCACCAAATAAAAAAAGTAATTTTCTTTTCTTGCCAACGAAGTCGTAAAGTTCCTCTTCGTTTTTTAGATAATCCCCTTCCCCTCGCCCTTTCTAGGGTTTAGGCTTTTCTTTCTTTCGCGCGCATACTCACAAACCATGGAGGACTCCCCTGCCCCAGCAGCCCCGAGCTGGAGCAACGTACTGAAGAGCCAAGCGGCGCCCAAGCCGAACCAGCAAGAGGCGGCGCAACCGAACCAGGTGTTTGTGGATAGCTGCAAGTCCACCAAAGGCATAGCAGTGGCGGTGGTCGACGCAAACGCCATTATCAACGGTGGGGATGGCCTATCCCGCTGCGCCGACAGGTTCGTCACCGTCCCCGAGGTCTTGGCTGAGGTCCGTGATCCCTCATCCCGTCACCGCCTCTCCTTTCTCCCCCTGGACCTCCAGTCCATGGAGCCCTCCCCCGATTCGCTTCAAAAAGGTACGCTCTTTTCCTTATATTTTCCTGCTTAATGTTTTCTAAGGGAAACAAATAATTCGTTACTTCGAACTCCAAATATTCAAACGCGAGTCTTTTGTTTCCTTGAACTAGACCTGTTGAAATCTGCACTGACACCACCGTATATTATCGCCGAACCGGAAAAGTTAAGAACCGGTTCTTATGGTTGATCTAAAAACTTTGGTTGCAAGAAGCGGAAACTTAAATTTGATCAATTTACGTTGTTATAAGAGTAAGGAACTTAGGGTTTTTATTTTGGCTATTTGGCAGTGGTAAAGTTTGCGAGGGCGACTGGTGACTTGCAGACACTCTCGGATGTTGATCTAAAACTGATTGCATTGACGTATACATTGGAGGCTCAGATTCATGGGACCAGAGATATCAGGGACTGCCCTCCCCCTGTACATGTGGTCAATGCGAAGACCTTACATGAGAAGGATATGCCTGGTTGGGGCACCAATGTGCCCAATTTGAAGGAGTGGGAGGCATTGGAACATGTAGTTGGAGATGGATCAGATCCTTCCAATTCAAGAATCCGACCTTTGCAGGATTTGAATTTGAACATTGTGGATGATGTTAATGAAGAGAAGTCAGTAGATGTTTCAAAAGCAAGTTCGGAGAATCAGGAGGATGTTATAGAAGGCAGTGGGAGGAGAAGATATTTGCCAAAAAAAAGGGAGGTGAAGATTGAAGGGAAGAAGATGGTTGCAGATGGAATTGATGCGTCACTAGGGGAAGTTGATGATGGTGCTGGAGACTGGATGCCAGCTGTAAGTCGGAGTACTCACAGACGGTATCTTAGGAGGAAATCTAGGCGTGAATATTATGCAGCCTTGGCTGAAAAGGATGCTGAGAGGGATGAGGCTGAGGGTGGCAATAATAATGTTGCTGTTGAGGAGACTAGAGGATTGGAAAATGGGGCTCCAGAGGGAAGCGAGATTAAGGATGCAAACAAGGATGGTAATGAGAATCTGTCATCGATCTTAGAGCAAATGAGGCTGGAAGAAGAAGAAGATTTGAAGGAGGGTCTTCAAGAAGGAAAGGAACTTGAGTTTGACGATACTGAGTTGGTGGATAGCAATGAAGCCGTGGGGGTTGATGGAGCTGATGTTGATATGGGTAATGAAGGACTAGATCATGAGGAGATGTCAAGCCAGGCTAATGAAAGTGTTGATGCATCATATGCTGATGATGCTAGTAGTGAGCAGAGCTGGATGTTGAGATCATTGTCTGAGTCCACTGTGGCCTGTGTAACCAGTGACTTTGCAATGCAAAATGTGCTTCTGCAGATGGGATTACGCTTAGTGGCACCAGGAGGAATGCAGATACACAAGCTGCATAGGTACGTGTCAAGTGTGTATTTCATTGAGTGATTGTTGATTACTCTTATATTTTGCTTTGTCAAGAAAATACTGAAAATCGTTAAAGGTCATGATGATGAAATGTCCTAAAATGTTGTCATCTAGATTGTTGTTCTGACTGATGTATGCCACTTTTCGATTTCCTTCATTGGGAATCGATTTTTGCATTGTGAAACAATAAGACAATTATGTTGCTTGTTACTAAAATTTCTGTCCTTCCAGGTGGATTTTGAAATGCCATGCTTGCTTTACCGTCACTGCTGAGATTGGGAGGATTTTCTGCCCAAAGTGTGGAAATGGTGGTACTTTACGCAAGGTAGCTGTTACTGTTGGTGAGAATGGAATTACTTTAGCGGCCCGTCGACCACGGATTACATTGCGTGGCACAAAAGTAAGTGTATCAGTACATGCTACTTGCAATTTGTCTTGGTTCTTTTTGTAGCTTCATGTTGGTTTCTTTGTGAAAATTTACAATCCTAACGAGTATAGTTCCTCATTACTTACCTGCGTATAGTCCCTACCATTTGATTCTTGTGTGCACTGCCATTTTTTGGTCTGTCGTGGTCACAGCATATTTTACCTTCTACTGTTCCTCTGTCAAATTTGAAAGAAATACGTTAGTGGCAGTAAGTACTTCAGAGCAATCTATGGTGAACATTTCAGTCTCAGCGCCTTTTAAATATCCAATTTGTAAGAAAAAAAAACCCATTTTTATGGCCCAAATGCGTCAATTTGAATAGGATGTATTGATATGAAGCATAAAAAGAAACCATCCTGGAGATGCATCCTTGTTATTCTATCTGTCTGTTTGTGCATGCAGCCTCGTTTATGTGTTGACATTTGAGCTTTTGCAGTTTTCACTGCCTTTACCCCAAGGTGGAAGGGATGCCATTGCCAAGAACATGATTTTACGTGAAGATCAACTCCCCCAAAAATATCTTCATCCTAAGACAAAGAAGAAAGTGAATAAGGAGGTTTGTTTTCTAATTCATGGCAATTGTTTCCTTTTATGTACCTGCAGATTCTTGTTTGATATCTTTACTAAACTGTATTTCAATTTTCAGGGAGACAACTTGTTCAGTATGGATGACTTCGGCCATCATTCTGATAAAAGAGCTCCACTGCAGCCTCCTGTAAGAAAGGCCTTACAAGTTTTCAGTGGAAAGAGAAATCCCAATGACAACCATTATGCTCGTTCGAAGAACAAATAGTGGTTTGGGTAAAAGTTTGTATCCAATTTTTATTCTTTGAAAATTCCAACCAGTTTTGATATCTAACAGTCGTGTTGCCAACAAGTGGTTATGACCTTGATGGTCCGCCACCAAACTATTAATGTACTATGCATATTTTCATCAATGTGAGAGCAATTTTGGTATGGTTTTCGTTGTTTAATTCTTTATTTTCTCTGGGTCTTCCAATCTCTTCTTTATGTCTTTTTTCATTTGACCTTTTCTCATTCACAAGCTTTGCAAGTAGGCATTGAAAAACTGCAATACTATTCTCAGAAACTTTAGATGTGAATGTATAAAAGCGAACACAGTGTCAGTTGAAGGATCAAAAGTGCCACCTTAACATTTGAGGTGGTTCGGGCCAAAAATGCCATCTTATGTTCCCCGACTGTGTTGGCAAACACTCTCCAGAGTGCAATCTTTCCATTAAGAGCAAAACAACACAATGCTGATAGCTTGTGATATCCAGTTCTCCATGAATCTTATGTTCTCTTTAGGTGTTCTTCCCGTCGTCGGTATACTGATAGCTTGTGATATCCAGTTTTCTTTTGAAAAACACTGCACCGAAGTTATGAAACTTGTGTCATGGAATCATAGTGTTACGGGCTTATGTTAGCTTGTGACAGGCTCGGGGATTTTTTTTTTTTTTTATTTTTTTTTTATTTTTATAAACGCACGCACCCGGGGGAGGGGGAGGGATGGGGTTCGAACCCACAACCAGGTGGACTCGCAGGTCAGGGTTTGGCTCGGGGCTTATATGGGCCCGGTTTATGGATGATATTTAAATGAAATCATTTATAGTTAGCCAATTAATATTTACAGATTGTAACAAATAAAATAAAAAACAATTCTATGTTGGAATTTGAATCACGAAAAAGGTGACTCATAGCAAGTTAAGCTCATAAAGGTCTAAGTTGTGGATAATATTCAAATGAAATGATTTTATGAATTTGAGGTGTGAATAGTATTCAAATGAAATGATTTGTATTAACTTATAGCTTAAGCCTTTTGGCATGATCTCTTAATGATCAAGCATTAAGTAATTTGATGCAATGGTTCTCCAAAGAGTGGGACTCGATGTGATTGATTCGCTTAACTTTGGTATTTTCCCCTGCTGTTTCTAATCTCTCTTCCAAAACGTTGACATTCTTCGAAGTTATGTTGACAGAAGAAAAACGGGAAAACTAGCTGCCATAGACAATTAAAATCCGAACCTTTTGGTTTTTCTCTTTGTTTGATCAAGAAAAGATAAGGGGTTGGAATGGTAGAAGAGGAATAGGGTGTTCTCTTTTGCACTATTCTTGAACCTGAAAACATCATATTTTCCTCCAAAATAAGTTAACTTGTGATTTGACAATGATTTCTAACTCAATTAGTATATCGCCTCTCCTCGAAGAATAGAATGAGGTGTAAGAGCTTGGAGCTCAAGACCCAAGGCTAATACAACGAAACGTCACCATTGGAAACAAAGTACAGGATGGATTTCCTCAACAACATTGTGGTTCGATTATCTCGGCACTTCACTACTCAGCTATTCCTATACAGAAGACTACGTCAGCCATGGGAGCTTTACTTTTCTTGCAAGCAAGCATTTACAAGAAACACAGAAAATCGTGGAGGGAAAGAAAAAGGAAGTAAGGAGTATTACAATTTTATGCTTCTGATTTACAGTGTGTTTGCTTCAACTCATTTATGATGAAAGTGCAAGCTCTGCCCAAGCCAATGAAGACGCTTTGAAGTCAACTGATATCGAGAAATCGATTTTGCTCTCTAAAATGGTACACACTTCCTTCATCGATGGCCGCTTGCTTGGATCTGGATGGATGCAAAGATTTACCACCTCACATATGACTTTGAGGTCGTCGTAACTGAAATGTTTCAACTCTGGATCCACCACATATGACATAACTTCTGGAAGTTCAAGATAGTCCTTAGCCTGCAGCAGAAGAAAGCTTCTAGTTATAAGACCACCTTTCGAAGTTTAATATATATTCATATTTCAGAAAGTTCCTTACCCATTCTACTAGGCACCCCTTCTCCTTACAATATGGAGGTCTCCCACTTATTATCTCCAAAAGCAGCACGCCAAATGCATACACGTTGCCTTGGACATCAAGATTGCGTGCTTCTATAGAATTTGGAAGAACACAGATAGCCCCTTGGTTGCCAATAGCACCTGAGTTCTTTTCTGATCTTTCAAGAATTGTCTTCCAACATTCAAAATCAACTAACTGCAGTTGTAACGAAGAATGTTCTCACAATTTGCTATGAGGTTTTGAAGCTTTATCATGACATACTATTACCAAACCACCATTACACATATGGCATTGGGAGTTGAGGCAATTGTAATTTTTCCAATTCTTTTCCAACAAGATAAAATTTAATAGAAAAATGAAACAGCTTCGCACTTACCTTGGGGGAAAAATCTTCTGTGAGATATATGGCACTGGAACTCATTTCTGATATGGTAAATGGCGGCTCAAGTTCTGAGTGAAGATACCTGAGTCCACGTGCAACACCAATAGCAATTTTCATTCGCCTAGTCCAAGAAAATTGGCATCCTTCTCCATCTGCAATATAATATAATTGCTCATATTTGATCCAGGGAAGCACATAATAGATTTAATGTTCCAGTGAAACAGGTTAAAGTAGAAAAGTGTCACAACCAAGAAACTTGACTTACAATGTAGGTGTTCATACAATGTTCCATTTGATGCATATTCAAAAACCAGCATCCTTGTAAATGGAGTGCTCTCCCTACAATAGCCAAGTAGTTTTCCGGCATTCTCGTGATTTAATCTTGACAAATCAGCCACCTGAATGACATCACAAGTAAAAAGATTCTTAAAATTTGGCTTTCTTCAATTTTCCCTCTCTTACATGCAGTCATTAGTATGTTTCATTAAATGATTTAGCCAGCAGTTTGCAGTGATAATTTGTACCTCTCTCTGATAATAGAGCTCAAGATAGCCCGTCCAATGCTCTTCTTTGATGCAGAGGGATATCACAGCAATTTCAGGCCCACCTTTTATTGTACCTTTGTAGACCACACTGTCTGGTGAGGAGCCAATGATATTGCTGAAGTCTTCACAGGCAACTTCTAGATCCTGTCGGCTGTACACTGCTACATCTTTCAGCATTTCAGAATCTGTAAGAATAGGCCACCAAAATAACCAATTAATTTTTGACTAATAGACTTTTAGTGTTGAGGGATTGGTAATATAAAGTTAAAGAACCCAACCTATGGTTACAGCCAAATCGTCCTTTCCACTTGATGATTTCTTCCAGGGGATTATGATAGAAGATTTGCTATTGCACTTCTGAAGAGCAGTAAAAATAGCTATCAGAAAGAGTGACCCCACCATGGTTCCTGTTGCTATTTCTAGACCTAAAAGCCAGGCAGGTTTTGATGCCCCCTGATGCTTGGATACAGACTCCGCTGGATGGTGCTTTGAATCACCTCCAGGATGACTTTTGGCAGGTGGAGCGCTACCTACAAAATTAGAATGGTCACAGATCCCATCATTTGAATGAATATTAAATGGCCCCAAACCACATAGTCTTCGAAAAATTGATTGGTCTATGGGTGAATGAATTTCAAATTTCAAATGCAAAAACATGAAGTGAGTTCACTTCTGGTGGGGAAATTTAGATAACCCCTTTTGTAATCCCAGATTGAGGTTTAATTGCATACTGAGATTATCTAAGAAATTGATCTTGCCAATACACTTAGAAATTGGGACCTACTGTTTACTGGAACTTATGTGTATCTAGACTTGTACCACTGGCATCTCATAAGGAAGATCTTGCCATACATACCACATTGTGCAGTTGTACGCTGTTTGGGATCTTTGTTTTGGAGGCAGTTCCCTTGGAAGCTTGACCTGTATGAAAGATATCAAGTAAAGGAAGATTTACCATGCAAGAAGCAAGCATGAGAAAGGCTTAGCAAACGTACCTTGGAAGATACTCCAAGCACTTGGGGATGCTCCCGGCCAAGAAATTGTAAGAGAAATCTGCCACTATATACTGAGACGAGCGACAGAAGCCAGTTGAGTTTGACCTTGAGACAAACCTGAAGCAAACAGGACATAAAATCAAAACCATCAAGATGTTCAACTTGATATGTAAAAGTAATCATAGGATGTCACTCTATAGCTTTGAATTGTCTTATTAAAGGCCAAATCAAAATGAAGCCCCAGAATCTCCCATTGACTTCTCTCCATGTCAGACTACCATGACTGAATATAAATTTCAAGATTCACATTCAAAAGGCACAACAGTATGTTGAAGAGCTTAACTATTCTGTGCTAATAATGGCTAAAAAATATGAAACCAGTAGCCTTCTGACACTTGCTTGACATAACGTTTATCCCAGCATCCAATATTCAAATTAAATCACCACAAACAGTTACGCTAAATTTATAAAAATGATAAGTCAATCTAGTTGAAGGTTATAAACGTTTTCATGGGACCAATGACTTTGAATGGAGTACACTTATTGTCTGGACAGTCTATCAATCTATTAAATTGGGGAATTATAATACGTTTGTAACCATCTTCACACAACTTTCAAAAATGGGCACAAAATGACTAACTCCGCATCCACAACTGCTTATTGAAAATATGAATCTGCATGGTTAAATCAACCATTTCCATGGCAAGAACCTTCTACTTACTTTCCATTCCTGTCAGTTGAAAAGCCTAGATTTCCTGTAGCGGGAAGAGTTCCCTGAAGCTTATTCCTATCCAGCCAAATTTCCTGGAGATACCTTAAATTGCCAAGCTCAGGAGGTATCCTACCAGTCAGCCCATTTGACTGAAGGTTTCTACAACAATAAAAGTTAATTCAGTCAGAGAAGCAAAGGGCTTTGCTGTCGATTGCCCAAAAGAAAATAAAAATAAAATAAAAGCAAAATCATAGTACAATTTCTCAAGACTGCTCAAATTTCCAAGCTCCGGAGGAATTGGACCCGCGAGTTGATTCTTTCCCAAATCCAAAACCTGAAGGTATTTCAACGTGCCAAGTTCTTTAGGTATTATGCCAATTAGCTTGTTTCCATGTAGTATCCTACAAATCATTAGTACATGGAATTAACCTTCAACCACCACAGTGTCGAAAGAACAAAAAGAAGAAATTTCGGTTCCATATATATATTTTTTTTCCTGAGGTTGGAGAAAGCAGAAGCGTACAATTCTTGCAAGTAGGTGAGTTGCCCCAATTCTTGGGCAAGAAAGCCCCTCAAAGACGAGCCAGAAATGTTTCTGCAAAAGAGATTCCATCATCGAAGGTTGGTTAGAATTAGCCGAAAGATACACGGATTATAACTAACATCAGATGGATTTAATTGTGAAAAGAATACTTTAGGGCAGGGCACTTAGATAGGCACGTGAAATCTTACAGCTTTATAACATGGTCTCGTTTCTCACTACAAGAAATGCCATTCCAGTCACAAGGATCTGGATCTAAGGTATTCCAGTCGGACAAAACCAGACGTGGGTCTTCGTATATAGCTTCCTTGAAGGTTGTAAGTGCGTCAACTGTGCAAAGCCCAGCGTGCCCAGTAAGAGAATTTATTTGAAGGAGGAATCGAGTAATGAATGTAGTATTTGTCATGCAAATCTAGTACATATGTCAACAACAAAATCCAAGAATTACCCAAAACAGTAACTCATTGGGCATTGGTTTCTGAATTCCACAATCAAGATCACAGTCCTCCAAGAAAACTAAAACTCCCTTTAGTAAGCACGGAAACTAAAAGACGGGGGAAAATTTTTACCCCACTCCAGAACTTAAAACTTTTTAATTTCACATTCTAATCAAACTGGGTTTTTTTTCTCTAAATGAAGTTCAGACCACACACTGGCAACTTTCAGCTTCTCATCTTTCCCACATTTTCTCAGAAACCAAACCGATCTTAACAAAAACAATGAAGATCTGAGAAAGGAAGTTACTAGAAAAAAGAGCCATACCTTCGTTTGATCCAAAGCAATCGCATTTCAAAAAAAGAAGCCCAGCTATCAGAAACGAAAGCAGAAATGAACTATACGATCTCATTTTCTCCTTACTTTTCCTCAAGTATTCAAGAGCCCAGAAGGACTCATCAAATGCCAACCCAAAAACCAAGAAACAAGAGGAAAAGAAAACAAAAAAAAAAGAAACCGCACTTGGCCGGAAATGTGGGGACTTTATGAAGAACAAAACCACCGAAGTTCAAGACTTTAATACTCTAATCTACTAGTGAAGCGTAGGTTTAGGGATACGAAGATGGAAAAGAAATGGTAACTCCAAGAAAAAGACAGAAATCAAAGAAGGGACAGTAAAGGACTCTAATCCAAGATTTGACAACTTCCCACAAAAGCAAATCAGTTGATGAGTGGACAAGAAGTGTAGGATTGAATTTGAAAAACCCCAGGTTGTGGAATGAGACTTGGATTCAAAGAGAGGTTTGCTTCAACTAAAGGAGCCGAAACAAAGAAGGCAGACTCTCTGTAAAGCAAAAGAATTGCCTAATAAAAAAATGCCTGAGTATTTGGTTTTCTCTTTAAATAATAAATTCTATGATTAATAGTTCGGCGTCACCGCAATCGCACATTTTCTGGACAATGATTGCATTAACAGAGAGCCCTCAACTGCTTCTCGCGAGAAGAAGAGTTACTGTTTCCACCGCTTCTGCATGGATAAGATTTCTAATAGATTCTTATTCAAATTAATTATCAAAGAAATAATTCTTAACATCTCGAGTGATTATTACGACAAAACAATTGCAAATAAACCGTATATTTTATTTTTCTTAAAATGAGATATGAGTTTCTTTAGATGATATCAAAATTCAGGTTGTGCTTGAATATTTTTATAGATATAGTTAATCTTAGTACAAGACAAATACACTAAAGTAATGTTTAAAAATAAATAAGGAATCTATGACCTTGAATTAGTTTTTAGGTTAGGCTTAATCCTTTTAAGTTGATATCAAAATTTAAGTTAAATACATTTCATCTTGTATAACTAGAATCTAATGTCATTATGTGTGTGAAGACATATATGCAAAACAAAAGTTACACACACATACAAAAAATCCCTAAAATGATATTAAAAAGAAAAAGAGATATTCTAATATTGAGTTAACTTTTAAATTAGGCTTTCGGGTCATTTAGTTGTTAACAATTTAGATAAAAAGTAGTATAATAATTTGAGTCGAACTACTATGGTAAAAGTATGTGTTATATACATGAATATCCAAACCTACATTGCTAATATATGAGTTTCTCCAGTATTACTAAAAACAAAAATTTTAGCTTAACTCTTTTTGCCCATAGATTTTCAACCATGTTAAGTTTGTACGGGTGAAACCATCATTTTCATGTGACATCCTTAGAATTAATGGCGGTGGTTCTTTTGAACGTGTAAAGTGAGAATATTGGACGACTGAGATGACTTTAAATGCCTTTTTGTATGATCTTTTGTGTAACACAAACTTGGCGTACAAGCATGTTCCTTTGATCTAAGCATGGTCGGCAGATTGATAAAGACTTCCTTCATCAAGAAGGCAACTTCAAGAGGAAAACTTATTTTTCACCTCGAATCCATGAAAATTATCTACAATTTCTTATTCTAAAGGAATTATCTCATTGTTTGTAAATTCGGAAACACAGTTGTACATGAGATTTTCGTTTCATATGATAAATCATCAATTGGGTTCATGAGTCCATTAGGGTTTATTAAAATATCTTACTTTCAAGGTAATGTTTTATTACTCAGATTTAGAATTTATGATTTTACAGAGCTATGCAGGATAATTTTTTTTTTCTCTTTTCATCATCTATTAGTGTAAATAGCATTAAGACCTTCTCTTTTCATCATCCATTGGTGTAAAAAGCATTAGGACCTTCTCTATTCATCCTATTTTTAAGTGAAAATAATTTTATATTTGATTCTTTATGCAAAAGCAGGTCCATTAAAGACTATCATGCAGACAACCTAAAAAACACAAACTTAAAGAATGAAATTGCTTTTTGATTATTTTAATGAAGCAATATGGCTTCCAACAGGGAAACCAATCACTTTAACTTGTCCATAAGAGCGCCAAAACTTATTCAAAATTATGTTTTTCAATACAATTTTGATCATCCAGAAATAAAAGATGCCACAAATTAATGACGTTTTTATTTAAATATATAAAACGCCACTCCAACTTTTTCTTTTTTTGTACCAAAAAGTCTACACATTAGAGAATCTCTAGTATTTATACATGACCAAGAATTGAAAGCACATTCCTTGTAGATTTCATGGTCCTTTTTCCATTACAAGCATATCCCGCCCAAGTTTGTAAAAAGCAAATATATATTGTAAAAGGTTCTACAATTAGTAATTCAAATTTAGGGGAAGCAATTGTAAGTCATCGTTTTAGGATATGATGAATCTGGGGTCCATTTTCTCATTGTAATCAGCATGAGTCAATGGCATTTGCTTTTTTAGGCTGCATTTTCAAAATGCATCATGCACGACACAAAAAGCAAACCCCAGTACTGATGTTCATTGATTTCCTCTTGAATATCTTGCTGTAGCAAAGGAGCCAAAGCCAGTCATTTCAGACAGAATAGTCCAACCCCAGCAATCCTTTTTGCCGTTCAGTGAATGTTAGCAGCCTCCATTGAAATAAAGACCTCAAACTTGGACTTCCTCCTGAAAGTTGCATATTTTACAGCCGTCCTGCATTTCTCGATCTGGTCTGTACTTCTGGGCTGCAATGAAAAGATAGAAAAAGATGGGCAGCATCTTGGTGGATTTTTCTATATTGAAGCATGAAAACTATTTAATGGGTTAGGTACAACGGTTTGAAAAGAATATAGTTCATTATGAAAGAGGCAAGTTGTTTAATCTCTAGACAATTGTTTGTAGTGGTTCTTAATCCAATATATGAACCTTTTTGGTCTGTCTTTTTGGGTTTGGTAGTAGTGAATCTGTCACTGGAGAGAAGAAGACATAGGGATTGTTTAAGCATGAAGGGTCCCCGCTGACCATGCTTCCAAGCAAGTCCCTTCAAAATTAGGAGTATATTTTAAGGAATGAGGAGCCTCATGATTTCAACAAAGACTGCCGTGATTAGATCCGGTCTGTGCCAGCTGAGCCTGGTAATATTTCAACAGCTGAGCATGAAAGAGTCAAGAGGAGAGTGAGTTTTGAATTTTTTTTTTAAATAGTAGTTATTTTTTATTGTTAATATTTTTGATTAATTTTCTTCTTATATGTTTAAGTGTATATGTCTCTTTTAACTATCAATTTTTAAGTATGATGTCTTATTGTAGATTAAATCATGTGATTTCAACTTTATTGCTTGTGGATTAGTTACCTTATTCAAAAAAACATGTTGAATAGTAATTATTTCATATTACTACTATTATAGTATAATATCATTATTTTATGTTCAAATATCTTGTTATCTTAACTATTAGTCTTAAGATAATAAATTGAACCTATTCTAATATTTTCAATATAATTCTACATGTCTCAGGAGACAAAGTTAGGCCCTCTGGGACCATACTTTTCAGGCTGAGATGATTTTTCTTTACTTTTACAAAGACTCATTTATATCCTTGTCGCAAAAGGGGCCGAGGATGGCACTCACTTCCTCTTCACTTTTCCTCAACACCAAGGACTCCCCCAAGGCCCCCCATGTTCTTGTATTCAATGAATTGTTATTGTATAACACGATAAAACCCCCCTTCTCTGTGGATCCTGTTGCTGGTTTTCTGCATTAGCAATATTATCCACAATGGATAAGCAATTGCAGCTTTTGGCTCAAGAAAAAACAATAGAACAGAGAACATGCCGTGACTATAATCTATGAAAAGTCTTATACGCATGATCGAGTATCTATTGTCTGTCCCAACTCCGGTTTTCAGTGGGAAGTTAGATAATCTGTCCCAATCAACATAATCATTCATCAAAGAGCCTGCAACAAATCTGAATGTTCAGCAGTTTCTGTTAAGCATTCCAAAACAAAAGCAAAGGTCACCATGATTTGTCTGAGAGTAGCGTGCTGCACTGGTTTTCTGGTTTCACCAATAAACAATCCAAAGCCTCTCAAGTCGTGTCCCCAAAAGATGGATGAGTGATGAGTGATGAGTGATGAGTGAAGGTTTCATTGTTGAAGTCTTAAAGCAGACTTACCTTAATCAAGTAGCTTCCGTGTTTATCATGGTTTGTCACAGGCAAGTACATGCCAAACTCCTTGATTTTCTCAGATCAGAACAAAAGAGCTATCGGCAGTTGTTGTAGATGCTGACTATCGGTAACAGCAACTTTTCAACCAATTGTGAGTACCAAAATGGATAACCCTTTCATCACTTCTTCTAGTTCATTCTTTGTATAATATTATATTTACTTTAAAACCCATCATTTTAAGCCCTCTTGTGCAGGGAGTTTTAAAGATTGTTGTCCATTCTTGAATCACATTTAAATGTAAATTTGTTTTCGTAATTCGTAAGTTAAGTTTTTAAGCTTTGTAAATTTGTTTTCGTTACTCGTAAGTTAAGTTTTTAAGCTTTCTTTATGCTTGCTAACACATACACATGGAGAAAACCCATTCTACCTAAACCATTTTGCATATTCTAATAACCACTAATTCAAGCTCATAAATTTTTCTCTCTAGTCACTAATTCATGCCCAAAATTTCTCAACCATATCATAATAGTTACGGCAAATAATCTAAGGATGACCTTGTTGGAATTTGTAGGTTTAATTACCTAATTAAATTATCTATTTGCTTTTTGAACTACTTTATAAGAAGAATACCTTCTTTCATGTAAAAAAGAAAAGAAAAAACACAACATTTTTTCTTTACCCACGAGTAAAGAGGAGTTATAGTAAAATACAAATTCCTGTATAGTATGATAATTTTTGGCTTACAAAAATTAGACAATTTCTTCCTCCTTTTAAGAGTAACACTATTTTCCCGGGAACAAAACCGTCTCTTCACGGGAAACTGATAATTGTCCTGTCTTTAAACACTTACCCACCACAGTGGTTGCATATCTATCTCACATGTATGCATCTATGCCTTTGAATGCTTGTGTTTTGGCGACGACTTCATTAATGAAAGTGGTAGGTGATGACCATTTATTTCAATTTGGATCTATTCAAAGAGTAAAAGAGCAAAACTCCATTGATGCTCCTTTGAAGAAGAAAGAAATAAGAGAATAGTTCTTACCCTGTCAATCTAAAAAGTCTCAGATTATAAAAAAAAACACTTATAATATATTTTATAAATTAGATAATTTATTTTCTTGATAAAAAACAGAAGAATAATATTAGAATTACTTCTTCTTTTGTAAGATCCAACCCTGTTTAGAAAAAAGCTAATTCACCATGGAAAGCTTGGAAAGGTGCTCCAATCGGTCAAGCATTAACCCTAAACTCCACCCAGTTTTTCTGACAATAACCATAAAATTCATTCCGATCATCAGCCCTGGTGAAACCATTTAATTCTTGTACCTTTTGCAAGACAGACTCAGAGCTGACCCACTTCCACTTGCGGCGAGATTGACGAAATCTGGGGACTATTCAAGAAACTTTAACTTTCTGTAGCAATGTAATTGTGGACCATCTTCTTCATGATGGTTGGCCCCTTCAATGTGTTGGCGACCATCCCCAGAGATCGCAATCCAGGAGAAAGTGACTCGTGGTAACTTCATCAATTTCTTACATAACCAAAACCGAGAAAGATAAAAATTCTTGTCCAAGAGATAATTTTTTTTTAAAATTTTATAAATTGAAAATTTCAAAACTAAATATAGAAGAACCTTTATATTAATAGAAACTTTAAACTTGCTTATGATATAAAAAAGGTCAAGTTTGACAAATCTCCAACTTAGTGGCTAGGATTTCTCTTTCAAGACCTAGCTGCATAACCTAATTGATATTTGTTTTAACTTTATTATATAAGCCATAAGACATGTAAAACTATTCCTATATATAGAAATTACAGCAATATTCCAGTTGCAGATATGATAATGACCAAGTTACCTAACTTAAAATTGTCCTAATGTGAAGAGTGTCGGCAAACGATTGAGTTGTTTTTACTATATAAGTCTAAAGCTATCTTAAAATAAAGATTGAGTCAATATTGTGCAACTACTCTCTATGATTATACAGGAGATTACACTTGCAATGATCATTCCTTAAGATGAGACTGACTATCAAAATGATCATTCCTTTTCACTTGTATTGCATACAATATTTTAACAAATGGGTTGGTTATATGGGGTTTTACATTTAAAGTATGATATGTATTTGATATAAAAGGTAAGCTGATGAACTATTTTAAGTTACCATTCTGAGTCCTAGGAAATATGATTTTGAAGAGGTAGATGCAATTATTTTTGTCGGTGGAAAGGCAGGCCATGTAGTTGAGTGACAAAATGTAGTTTTCTTTGCAACGTTTGACTGGAAAATATGTTGTACGGTATCTAATTAATGCCCTCCAGTCGGGCAGCCAAGTTTGGTGGATAATCAATCATTTTGTTTCATTTGGAAAATAATTTCATATTGCAGCTCTTCTGGATATTAATAATCTTGAAGACAGATCTGAAGGAGTTGATTGTGAAAAACTTCTTCCTTTCCTTGCATAATGCTTTCTCGAGTCACTGTTCTGGTAAATTCAAGCAGCTCAACTTGTTTACGGATTTTAAGTGAGACTAAAGAACCCAGAGAACTTTTGAATGCTTGCAGCCCATTACTGTTATCAACTTGCCAAACCTGCAACATTTTGTAAGATGGTTCTTTATAGGCATGCTCCTCAGCCCAAAAGCCCAGCAGTCAGTCATGGACTGCTCCTAATAAAAGATCGCTTTAAAGTTGAAGACGGGTGCTGTGGGTGCTACAGGACTTGGTTGCTGGCTCAGCTTCAACAACAGAGGCATTTTTTTCTTAAAAAGCAAGCACTTAGTGCAAGAATATTAACAATGTCGTCCTGGAGTTTAACAGGGATGATTTAACCAAGTCTTTCTTTCTGTTGCTGATAAACCTGAGCCTGTTTATCAAGACATTAGTGACATGTTGTTTGATTTTGAACCCTTGTACTCCTAAAGAAATGAAACTGGTAGGCAGATTCATCACTACATGATGTTGTTTCGTGTTCTTTTGTTTAGTCTATTAGACAATCAAATAGTTTAAACATGTAAGTAACGTTATTCATTTTCCATCTATGGACAAATCTTTTAGCTCTATGTTTGTATCAATTGTGATGGTCAAGTTTATAATTTAATCAGCAATTCCCGGTGAAAGAAATGAAAAAAAAAGTTAAGCTCTACTCTGAGAATTTTTGCTCTCCCAGAACTGATCTTCCCACTTCTCGACTTGCTTTATTATGTTGGTATTCCTCCTATAAAACCTTCCAAGAGCTTGGGGTTCATAAGGAGGAGGCATGGTGCATGGGCTCGTCAAAGAAGGTCTCTTCACCAAGGACTCCATCATGAACTTCTTCTCCTGTCCAGTAGCAGAACAGGCCATGGTCTCCGAGCACAGCTCCACTGCTCCTTCTGGAATTCTTGGTTCGAATTTCAAGAGCTTAGCGTATTCATTCAACATATGTAACATGTAGTCATACACAAAGTCCATCTTAAGCTCTTCTTGAATGAAGTTGCTCGCTGCTTTTCCTATTGATTGTGCCTGCAGAGTCCATCAAGCAGATTTGTTGACAAAGGAATGCATAAGCGAAGAAGAAAAGAAAAGTTAAAGAACTTACTTTTTGCTTGTGTCTGTTTCCCCAATCTACTGCAAATTTAATGGATTTGCACTTGTCTTCGTCCCTTATAGGCCAGTAGTGATGCAAAGGTTGCATACTTCTTGTGAAGAAATCATAGAACTTTGGTTTTACAAGCAGTGTAACAGAATCACAGGCCAGAATGTATTTTTCACTCACAGACCATGCGTATCCTTCAATATAGATCTTGTACCTAAGTGCATTATTCCAGAGAAAAAATGAAGGAAAAGCCTGATATTAGATGCTAAACAATTGAATATTATAATTTGTATGTACTCGTTTTGTGGCTAGATGAGCGTGTATATATTTATATATGTACCTGTGCTTGCATTGGCTTGCTAAATCTGATTTTTTATAACCTTGCTGAGATTCGAGGATCCAGTCCTGCAAATCACACCCATCTGTTAATTATATAGCCTTGGAAGTTTGACATTACCAAAGCACTATACAGAACATGAAAGAACATTTAAAACAATTTTTATGAGGACAGAGCTTGTCTATCTGTTCAGGAAAATAGCTTAAGTGGGGATATAAATTAAAGGATTGAATTTAGTAATGCAAATTAAACTTCATAATGCTCTGTAATTATATCATGTTCTGGAATTGTTGATAAACCTACTCTCATTGATGACCTAAGACACTTAGTTCAAAATAATGGCACATGCCATATGACCTTAGAGACTTGGTTCCATGTGGCCTAATTATAGCAAGGAACATAATGATGCTCTGGGACAGAAGTAATTCTTGGATATTAAAGCACTGCAGAATTCATAATTACCTGTACATACAAGCGAGCGTTCCAGTCCTGTGTACCGGAGAGGTTGCATTTAAGGAGGTCTTGCCTGTTTTCTGCTACAGACGGGTTTCCCTTCCAGTACGCATATGGTTCCCTCCCCATCCATCTGCTCCTGTTGTTGCCTTCTTTGAGTTCCTTCTGCAGACCTTCCCATGGCCTTATGTTTATCTCAGCCCTAAATGAGGAACATATCACTTTTTCCAGACATAGATATATTTGTTCATCAAGTTTGTTGATATAGAGAACCAATAGAGAGAAGCAACATGTTCATGGAGAGAATATAGCACAGCCAGACAAATATAGTGGCAGAACTTGCATATTCATTAGTCTAGACAAGTGTTGCAGTGTGCAGTGCTATTGCTTTTTGGTATCTTTTTGGGTCACTGAAAACAGAAAATGTCCGGTAAAAGAAAGCTACCCAGAAATAGTCCATATGGTAGCCCTTCAGTAACAAACTTCCCATAGAATCATCAGTTATGCAGGCCAAATAAGGGCCTTGTAATTAAATCAGTTCTTGATTAGGGAATGAAACACCCAAAAATGTAAGAATGATATTAGACTGAAATATTATGCATGAGACAGTTATTATCTTAAGCATGAAAAAATCATGATGACTTTGCTCATAAGTGATGAACCAACATGATGAAATTATAATAGCTAATCCGTGATTAATTACTATAATTGAATATAAATGATATTATAAAAAAAAAGTCAAAGTGAATTATTAGTAACGTGAAACCTTAACTATTTACATCAAAATTATAGCCAATACCATCACTAGGTAGGAGAATTTTCCTGATGGGGCCATTCTTGTCCCACCATGAATCAATTGATAGATGTCTTGAAAGGGTAGGTTAAATGTCATAATTTATGCCAATTCATCAATAACATGGGACCAATCCTTTCACGGGATGGACCAATTTGCAACAAAGACAAGGCCATGATCACCGTTTCACACCATCCATCTTTTCATCAAAACCATGTAAAATTAAGATTAAAGCAATACTTTACTAAACTCACCAACCCCAGAAGGACCAATCAGGGAAAACTATATCCCTCGTCCACCTATCACCACAGTATCGGAACAACGGTGGTGGGCCTGTCGTGTTTGCTTTTCGGTAGTAGCGAGATTCCACCACCGGCCGGTCATCACAGTCGAACATCAGCTCTAAGTCCGGAACCCGGCCGGGGTACCTTCTCAGAAGCTGCAATATCCCCCATATGGTGAACACGTCCCTTGTTTGTATAGACTTCTTGTACTTCTCAACGTAAGCTTTACCATTGATTATCACCAGCCGAAAATGTGCCGTCTTGTTGGCTTTCTCCACCATGTCCCTCGCAATTCCTTTGGCTTTCCATGGCCGCAGATCCTCGTGGATCCACCGGAAATAGTCTGGACATGCAGCACTTGATGATGGGTCGAGGTCATCGGGGATGAATGTTGTAGGGTAATTCGTAGGACAGGTTTGTGTTTGGTTTTCATTGAGACAGCTTAATGGGAATTCAACTTCTCTGGAAGGTATTCGATGCTTTTCGGAGACTATTATCGTTAGATTTGTTGAATCATCAGTGAAAAACTTAGGCTGCAGCAATGAAGAACAAAGAAAAGGGAAGAAGTGATACACTGAAACTTATCTGCCTAAGCTCAAACTAGAAAGAACAAGATCAATATGCTATGTTCCAAGAGTTACTGAAACTTACAGTGTTAAACCGGACAGAGAACATAAAGATGAGAGTGATGAGACTGACGAAGAAGACGCTGGTAACAGTACTGGCTGCCGGCCCCTTCGTCAACCGGGGTTTCCATGTTGTTGTCCCCGAGAAATCTCTGGCCTGTCCAGAACCCTGCCACATCAGGAACTTGCCTTTCTAGGATTTCTTTTCTGGTATGGCAGAGAAAATGGCGCAACCTATGAGGTAACTTTTCTCGGCCGTCATTCTTAAGAGCTGCTTTCAACAGTAATTTCCAATTAACTATTGTTTATAAGAATTCTGTGGCTAGGAAGTAAAAGTAAACAAGGTTTTGGCATTGCTGAACTACACACGGAATGAGTGAAATATTTTAGGTAAGGTAGATCTGGTTATAAAGCAGCCCCCTTTGTGGAATTCAGTGCCCACAGTCGGAAGAATCCAGGCTCTCCACTAGTCGTCCACTCATGAGGTCACTAGCGGATTTTCGAGGGCGTCGGTGTTTGACTCTAAAGGCTAATTTTACTTGTTCTGGACAACACAAATGTTTAAACTATTGATTTCTTGACTGTGACGCAGGGTTTGAAGCTCTGAAAATTTGTATGCCTTTTCTTCCTCGATGCAACAAAATTCCACCGCTGCCTGCTGGATCTGCATATGCATTTTTTAACAAACTGCTGCACTGTTCTGCACATAACGCCATGAATGCTTCGTCTGCAGAAAAGGACTAGGACAGTTACTGCCTCTGTCCCCAAGGGTAAGGTTCTTTTTAACATCTGATTTGTCCGGGTATGCAAGTTTGGTAAGAAGCTTCATGGCCAATAACCACTATATTAATTAATAAAAACTATTATTTGGTATGTTGATTAGAGGGAGTTTCATTATAAACTCAAATAGAAATAATCGAAACTATACCATTATATTTACTGTTAGATGTTACGTCAAGAAGCTCATATCCCATATATCTAATCGGATGGGACAAAATAGAGCTATTAATTTTTCCTTGTTGCTTCTGTTTCTCTGGGTCGTACTTACATACTTTCTGGATTGGCTTTATGTTGCTTGTTCGTGACTGCACGGGGATCCAAAGAGGCACCACACCTTTAATTAGCTTGAAAGTGTAACTGATTAACTGGAAATGATACATCCTCTAACATTTCAGTCAATAATGGTGATTTAGCTGGGAGATTGAAGCTGCTACAGCTAAAGAAGTATGAATACTTCCAAATGCCGACAATGTTTCCACAAATTTTTGTCCATGATGGAGGAAGGACTGGAGCAAGTGGGATCTTTCTTCCTCACCATTAGGGGGGAAAAAGAAAGGCAACCATTTTTTGAGTAGTGGCCAACATTGTTGACTATACAAACCACTACCACAAGTGCTATATAAAGAAACGCTAGCCTCATTATCAGCAAGCAGCTTTCAACTTAATCCTCTGGTGTTCGTTTCACAATTACATGTGCTCTGATGGCTCAGGTATAATAATCAGGTCTTTGATCTTCTTCTTCCCCGTGTGATTTTTTATCTTTTAGTGTTACATTTCACAGTTGTGAATGTTTGCAGAAGGTGGTTTTGAAAATCATGGCTATGAATGATGAAAGGACAAAGCAGAAAGCCATTATGGCTGTAGCTGATGTTTACGGTAGACAAAAGGAATTCTTGATGCAGAGAAACACGAGTATATTATTGTTTACATCATTTCATTTTTTATGTGAGCTTGGGGAAGCTTAAGTAGTGATGGTCACGTTCAAGAAACATAAACAATGAGAATCATTAATTTTTTGTCTAACTTTTATTACCTTATTCTGCAACTGCGAGTCATGTTCAACAGGTGTAAACTCAATTGCAGCTGATCTGGCGGAGCAGAAGCTGACCATCATTGGCGATATGGACACCATTGCTGTAGCGAAAAAGCTGAAGAAGATAGGAAAAATAGATTTGGTGTCCGTTGGTCCTGCCAAAGAAGAGGAGAAAGAGGAAAAGAAAGAAGAAACTAAAGACGAAAAGAAATAAGAGATCAATGATTAACTTGTTGAACAATAGTTATGTACTTTCATTAATTAGCACTTCTTCAAAACCTTTTCTGCTACTGTTACCAGGCAAGTGGAGAAAACCATCCATTCAAATCATGGGGCAACTAGAAAGTTCACCGATATTCTTCCCTCTATAAACCAGCCTGGTAAGCTGTAATGGTATTAACTGTAGAGTTCTGTATCAATTAGAGCAACCAAATAATATTTTGTTTTATATGATAACTTGTCATATCAGAAACATTTCTCATAATCTTTCCTATGATCGCTGATTTTAAATTTATAGAGCTGGACCCATATTCAACTTAAATGATGAAATTCATTATCTTATAAACAGAACTTTTAATATATTATTACCAATTTGAGATTCATTGCCCTCACTTTAACAACTGTTGTAAACTGGACCTCCTTCCTTTCCTATGGGTGGAAGAAAACGGTCGTATTTCATAAGCATTATATTTATGTTGGTCGGTCGAAATTCACTCACGAGTCTCTTTCTCTTTTCCTAGTATCCTAATCCAATTCTTTACGGCTGCCAGGCGAGGTTGGGTATAAGAAAGACTAATCACATTGTTTAAGTTAATGGGTATGAAGTTTGGTGGCATTCTCACCATCATACTTTAGAAGGTATACAAAACCTCTTGTTTATATGTTGGACCATACATGATGTGACGAATTAATGGATTAGTCAATTCAAACATAGGCATCTCAATTATTCCATCTGCTAGTGTTGCAACATGTCATGGCAATCCCCAAGTGGCTGGGGCTTAGGCTACCACCCTACATCATATTAAATACAGAACCAGACTTTCATTGGACCTAAACATGAGTTTTTGCCTTCCCCGGCAAGTTACCATTAGTCCTGGTCTGGTGATATTGATTGCCACAAAAGTAGATCCCAAAAAAAAGTTTCATGTAAAAGACAGGGTTAGTTTTGTCGCCTTTGAGAAAAATATATAGAACTGTTGCCATTTGTGTCATTGATGTGAGAAAAGATCAGCCCAGTCTTTATTCGGGTACTGCCCTATTTATTTTTTAAAAATAAAATAAAACAAAAAGATGTGAGGTAAGACCTTGTAAACAACTTTATGAACCAAACCCCGACAAAAATCTTGCTTGAAAAATTGAAACAAAATTACCATCAGGTATGGCTTAAAGGAAGAATCGCTTCAACTATGCAATCTTTGTATCTTCGATTAGTGCTTCAATTGTCAAGTACGATTCTGCTTGGTAGCAGTCAACTATACTTTAATGGGCGCCGAAGCTTCTTATATTGTACTTCTTTATGACATTGAACAGCTTGCACCTGGAGAAGATGGATGGGAGTGGCAATCCTAATAGTATGATATAGTACTGGCTAACCAATAATCCCAATATGGAGAGAAAAAGAAATGGGTCATCCCTCATATGCCCACTTGCATAATCGTTAAAGCCGTAATCGTTTCTAACGTTATCTTCAGAATATTTTTATAAGTGGGAGTCAAGATTTCTCAGAAAAAAGCATTCTGCAATGGGTAGTGTCTTGTTCTTGCTCTGGGTTGTGTGTTTTCGGTGCGTTGTTCTTTGCAACCTTACTTTTTAGACTAGTTTTCCATAAACAAACCGAGGGACTGAGTTTGCAGTCTGTGTTCTGGCAAGTCTAGACAGTGCCTCAAAGTAACATACGCTAGCAAGGCATCTTGCATGGGTGAACCAAAATACAGATTCAACGTTATAGTGTTTATTGGCTTTGACCTCCATTGGAGATGGCTTTAGGAAATTTTAGGTTGCTGCACTCGGCTTTAGGATCTTCAGTGGAGAAGTTGTTTTGGTTGAACGCTAGAGGTGAGTTGGCCCATTCAGTCTGGAGTGCACTGAAATTGGCCCATCAAAAGGAGGTCATGCTTTGTTTCTTATGTTTTCGTCCCATTTTACGCCCAACAATGTGGGGGTCCTCATGAACATTTTTAGTTCATTTTGGGTTCTCATTTTCGAAGTTCGAAGTTCGAAGTTCGTAAAGCTATAGTATATCATCCTTTTCGTAGCTGAGAATCCCCGGATTTATCAACCTGGTAGCCTTACGTGAATGAATATACATTCAACCACTCTTTTCACTATTTCTATGGCGACAAAATCATTGTTTATTGTTTTTTTTTTTTATAGAAGTGGAGGGCGGTTGTTCCACAAATTTACTTTACATTTTTTAAAGTACTTTGATGTTAAGCATTCGTGCGTCAATGTTGATTCGGTGTTGAAGCCATTTTTTTTAATGATTTGACATAAATAATATAATTATTGACAAATATTATCTTGAAGGATAAATACAATATATGAGTAAAAGATCTACATATCACTCTCACCATTCTTTCTATAAATGCAAAACCATGGTCTTTCTTTCTTTCTTCTTTTTTTAAATCTTTGTATTAGTTATTTGTGGTCTAATGTGGATTTCCATATACAAGTCAATTTTTGATTGATTTGACTTGAACAATACAATAGTTGATAAATCTTATCTTAAAAGCTAGATCAAATATCTGAGAAAGAGACCTATACATCATTCGAACAAAACTCAAAGATCTGTTATTAATATTAGCTACTTATATCCTTATCTGTTACATGGATAAATTAAAAAATAGTTAGAAGAAAATTTTCATCTAGCATTTAATACTGTACTAGGTCAATGGTAATACCCATGATACACTGAAAATAGGTGTCAATGAATAGAAAAACTGCCGATTCTTCGAATGGATTGGTGGTTGCGTGTTTGTGAAAGCTACCATTGAGAAAATGGTTCTTCTAAAAACATGTTCGGAATCAAAGACATCGATACATTGATTTCTACAAGAAATCTTTCTTATTTTTGCTCCCTTGAGAATAGTCTTCAGGATTGTGAGGTTGCTATTTTAGCAAGTTATTCTCAAGAAAACACTGCAAGTTAACTGAAACTTTGAAGTTCTTTTTGTGGCTAACTTTTGGGATTAGCACTAGAAAAACCTTATGCACCAATATGCAGAAAAAAGGACGTAGGAAATGGATGAGAACTGCTTTGAATCAGAGAAAATAAAAAGGAAATGCATGGAAGTTTGATATGATTCATGCGTATATATTGATAGAATTGAATCAAAGAAATGTATCTGATGAATTATTTTTCTGATTGATAAGTTAATTTTAGGGGTTAAAAATTTAGACCTTTGAACTGTTGTTTTCCACATCGAATTTTAATTTCTATCTCATTAATGAAAACATGACTTTTAAAATAAGGTCTCCCATGGGACGATAAGGCCAAAATTATTGTTGATATGTTTATAAGCATCATGACATCAACAAGCTTTAAGATAACTTCTTAAGTTATCCTCTACGACTTCAAATCAATGAAGGAAAGGTCAAAGCTATATAAAAGACGGAAGGGCTGCTCTAGCAATGTCCAAAAAGACATGCCCAGGACACGTTTTTGTCAGAGCTGAGATTCTTCTTCCTGTTGAGCTACTTCGTTCCAACTCAGGTTGCCGACAGACACCAAATTTTTGCTGGAAAGTGCTCCTCCACAAAGTGACATAGAAACACAACATGATCCAGGAGATCAAATAAGTCGTTCTATTTGTGTTTATAAAACTGTTGTACCAAATTATTTTATAAGGTTGAAGTTTCTTAGCAAATATCTGGGAACTTTAATAATCTTCCCCGGACCTACCCATCTCCATACCTCACAAACAAAGCTCCATTTAATGGCTAAGATATATTCCCTTATACGCACGGCTTCTTCTACATGACTTCGGTAGGAGAGAGCTTCACTGTATGGATGAAATCGCTTCTGTTCCATTCCTATGGCTGCACAGTCTTCAATACCAAGGGGGAGATTGTTTATCGCGTCGATAACTATGAAAAGAAGTGCGGGAATGAAGTTCATCTCATGGACCTGCGGGGAAAAGTTCTCTTCACAATACGGCGGAAGGTAGCGTAATAACAATAATGGTTGTCATGGCTTTCGATAAGGTTCATCTCTCTTCTAATTATCCTTCTTGATCCCACCCAACTCCAACTTCCGGAGATTTTAGCCTTTGCCTTCTGCTTTGCTTTTGTTTTTCTGGTTTTTGTTTCCAAATCAATCTGTAGGAGATCGTTTCCCCCTACGTATCTTAGTTACCTATTGATAACATGGTGGGGTTCTTACAATGGCCAGATCTTCACTCTTTCTTTCAATTTCTAACAATATTTTGCAGAAATTACGAGCTTGTGGACGTTGGGATGGTTATAGATGGAGCAGTTCTAGCATAAACCAGAGTAAGCCGTGGTTTCAAGTCAAGAAATATTGCAGAATCCTTAGGGGAGATGTAGTTTGTCGAGTCACTGTAGGATATGACAGATATTGGATGGTTAGACTGGCTAGCAAAGCAGCATTTAGGGTAGTAGATGTGGCTGGGGACGTTCTTGCTGAGGTTAGCTTTTAATCTTTTATTTGCTTTGAGTTCAGATAAAATGAAGTTTCTGTTGTTCTAACAACAGAGATTTTATCTGTTTAGATGCATAAGCATGCTTTTTGAGCAATAAAACCAAAGAGAATGCAATAAAATAGATGAACAGCTTAAAAATGCTCCCCAGATAATAAGACTCGATTTTTTTCAGGCAAAACGAAAGCATTCACCTTCTGGGGTACTGCTAGGAGACGATGTGTTCACTCTGGAAGTTGCACCTCACATTGATCATTCCCTTATCATTGCTTTTGTGATAGTGTACGGATTGATTAAGCGTAGAATGTAGAAAATATCTATAGAAGCTTTGCAAAGGCGATTGAAATTTTGATTAGCCGTGTGTGATTGGTGGGTGGATATGATGAAGGCAGAGAACAACATATAGAAGGGAAAAGAAAACCTTATGTATTCTCATTCTTTGCATTTTGGCTTGAAGATCGAATCTCATCACAAAAACATAATCATTGTACATGAGTGACGATTCAGGTCTTATAAGTTTATACACCATCATATAAAGAAAGTTTTTGACATGATATGTGTCAGCTTCTAAATTTTTGTTCATATACATTTCGTGATAAACAAAAAACATTTTAGCTGTAATGTCTCTTTCCAACTAATAAAACATTTAAGAGGGAAAATAGAACATGTCAAAGATGTCGTTTTGCCCATATCACCGACACAACAAGGATGAACAAAACTGATACTACTAGAACCTATACTGTTGGCGCTAATGTAGGGTGAACCAACATTTGAAGTGCCTCTCAAATATCGAAGTGTCTATTTTACAGCTTGTAAAGGAACCTTATCACAATTGCCTAGGACAATGACAAAACATAGGGGATATGATGCTCCTGATTGCTCTACAGCAAGGGACAGATGATAGGCATTGTCCTCCTTACATTTTGGTGATAAAGCTGCTAAAAGCTTGAGAAGAATAGTCAGTGAAGTGTTCATATGTTTAAAGAATCTTTGATATGTTAATGTTACAACATGTCAACACTAATAAGCATGCCATTTACGTAGAATAATAAGTTGACAACAGATGAGTTCGTAATTTACTTGTAATACCAATAGTTATCACGGTTACTTCTAAAGTAACGGTATTTGATCAAAAAGTGTGCATGAGTACCTCAAATACTATTTCAAACTATGCAATACTTCAACCCATCTACTATATTTTCTTAAAACTTGAACCTTCTTGGTTGATGTGGATAGAGATCTCTTGAAATTTACCATATGGAATAGCCATTTTAACAATAAGCTGCTCAAGTTCTAAGTTCAATAGAGCTATTATGATGAACATGCAAGTTGCATGTTGAAGTAAATGCATTTACTGCTAACTCTTTTTGACCATATTGCTAAGGTTGCCTAATTTGTCTCCAATTGCATTAGTCAAATTAGGACAACATTGAGTGAGATTTGGAGGCTTCCAACTTCCATCTTGTCATAGATATGATGATTTTTGTAATATTGAGATATGCCCCTGTGCTTTTGTACTTTAATATGTATTAATACAATTTACCTTTCCACCAAAAAATAAAATAAAATAAAATAAAATAAAATTAGGACAACATGTATCTATCATCGGGTTATTGCAAATGTCATATAACATTGTTTTTAAAGTTTTTACTTTTACTTCAACATCCTGCCACAATCTTGTCGATTCTTTACAAGATAATAGATTCATTTGTCATGTAAAGTGTGATTGATTTACTAAAAAATATAAATTTCTTGTAATTAAAAATCTGGCTATTAAAAACTAGAATCTTTATCTTTTAAATTTCCATCTTTAGGTCTAAAATCTAACTTAAAGTCATTTACACCCCTGGTTAAGTTTGAAATATCATAATAAAACAAAATCCTATGCCAAAACTTGAGAAAGGACCTTTAAAAGTTTGAAGAGATATAACTATTCATATCATGTTAGTATATGGATAGTTAAACTTAACTGAATCATTCATTTTTTTACAAAAATAAAATGTCTACAGATATCAAGTTTTTTGCTTTCGTTTTTGGCTTCTTAAATCTCCCATCTTCCCTAACGAGACCTTAATGTCCTCGCCTCACTGCCTCCACTTTCGGTCTCTCCGTTGCTTCCTCTGGCAGCCCCATCTCCTACAGTCTCTCCACTTGTTTTGTGGCAGCCACCATCCACGGTGGCCCATTTCTTGCTCTTGACCTTGGAAGCTTTTGACCGAGTTTCATCCCATTTCTAATTTAATCTTTGCCTTGTAATGGATGGATGGATCAGAGCCACCTGTGTTAGGACCAAAAGTTAATTTATTAAGGTATGGATTAACACATCTATTTAATTTTTTCTGAATATCAAACTACACTTTGTGACAAGAAGTGAATTAATTCTATATTGGTAGCGATAGCTACACATATATGTTGACGGATCAACGCCCAAGCCCCACAATAATGTCACTTTTGAGAGGTCTTCTGCTACTGTATTTGTTTAATATATCTTCCTTGTTAAACCTTATATTCTTTGAAGTATCAATGAAAATGTGCTATAATTAAAAAAGATTGTCCTTCTTTGCATGCCCCACCTTCTTGCAGGAGGCAAGCAGGGCGACTGAATCCCTTATTTTTCATCGTAGCTTCTTTTTTTACACTAAGCACGACAAAAACATCTTTTTCTTTTCAAAATTCTAATACACATTTTCTTTTCATTGGAGGTTCATTAAACTTAGTATCATCAGCAATGATCTCATCCTATCTCAAAAGCATTTCGGCTTGGATTTTTCTTTCTATTGTAATTTTCTTGTCTTCTTTTTCTGCTAGGGGAGCTAATAACGCACCAGGTCCATCCTCTATATATCTGGTAAGGTGATTTGATCCATATAGTTGGGCTCTAGTTCGATGTACAAGAAGTACTTGTTGCTTTAAGATGAATTTCTTACCCCTTTCTAACATTGAAGTTAATGTTGTTTTCGTGATTGAAGTTTGGCTTTATTCCTCTTGAAAATGACAAAGATTTGTATAAAGATAGAAAGAAAGAAAGAAAGAAGAAAGGCTTGAGACCTACCAAATGGGTTACTAAAGCTTCCTTCTCCGTCATTTTATATTTGTCAAGCTTCTCTCTCTCTCTCTCTCTCTCTTTTCAATTAATAATTCGTATAAGCCTAATTATACGTTGAAGTGATAAGCAGGCAACAATTTTTTTTAGGCAAAAAAGGATATGCTTTCTGGATTGTTAATATATTGGCCTCTTGTGTTCCATGTATTAAAAAGTATCCTTGTGTCCATAAGTTGACTTTAAAGAAGAAAGTAAACTTTACAACATAATATCAAAATAAAGGTTTTAAGTATGATATCTCATCATTTATGGACTTGGTCATTGTGGGCTTTTTTAACACTTAAGACTATATATAGATGAAAGTCTTATATTGAATATATAATTTCTTATTACAAAACTTAAATAAAAAAAATACTCATATAATTTTTAAATTAGCTTTTGAATTAAATCTTTGAGTTTTTTTTTTAATATGATATTAAAATTGAAGTTGATTTTATTTCATCTCATAGGACCTTAAATCTAATGTCACTAAATGTAGGGACATGTGTGCAAGATAAAAATTCTACATCGAGTATATGATCCTTGTAACAAAGTTAAATAAAAGAAGTATTTCTCTAACTTTTGAGCTAATTTTTAGGTTGAGCTTTTAAACTTACTAATAAAGATAAATGGGAATGTTAAAATCCATATGTGCATATCATATTACTAATATATTGAATTGTTTTGTTTTTTAATAGAAAACTATTCTCCTATCTTATAAATTTGTTTTAAATAAAAATGTGTAACCTTATAACACCAATAAGCATAAGTTTTATTTGTTTTCATCAAATTGTGCAATTGTCCCCCGAGTACACTTTCCCATGGGAAAATATTGGGTTCAAGAAATTAGCTAAGGCTGCAATTCACATAATGCAGCTTTGTCTGCTCTTGCATCAACAATTCCTCTAGATATGTAGTTCAAGCGCTATATAGCATATTATACGAAGTAATCCATCGTAGCCAAATGGTGTCTCAATTTATACACAACCAGAGTGATAGACACTTTGATTCAAATCCACCGACCATTGAACACCCATATAGATTATCCTTTCTTCATTTTTGCTGCTGCCGCAGGGGGTTGGCTGAATCCTTTTTTTGGTTTCCTTCTCCTCTTGTCGGGATCATCTTTGAATACGTTTATGGACTCCATCAGGTTCGCTTCATCCAAGTCACTGTATCGTATGTATGATTACAATCACAAGCAGGTACATCCGATTTTGGCACTAAACATCAAGTTGGGATATTATTATTCCGCAGATAAGATAACCTCTTAACTCGTTCTTCAATTTTTGCTTGTCACTCCCATTATTTTTTCACAATAAGAATCAGCTTAGTCATCTCATTTGTTTAAGCTGCATCAGATTGCTAAGAGCAACAGCCACCCTAATTGTCGTGTACATGTATACCACAGCATGGACTCCCTTCATCTTGCAGCTGCCGCCGAGGGTGGTTGAATCCTTTCTTTTTCAGTGCTCTTTTCTGGTCAGGATCAGCTTCCTCCAAAATAACCAAATAAATATTCCAAATTATTACTTATGATTCACTGAATACATATCACGGGCTTCATCAGGTAACGCCGAATCAAAGCCACTGTATTGCATGCATGATTACGCATCAGAAGCATGCAGTTTGATATCCTTTTTTGGACTGATTACTATTCAACTGATAAGATCATCATTTAATTCGTTATGTTCCTCCTTTTTTTCTTTTTTCTTTTTTCACAACGTTATCGGCTTAGTCGTCCTTGTTTATTTAGAATTGAACACATGCATCGGATTCCTAAAAGATTGTCGGCTAGACGTATACAATAGTGGGGACTTCCTTCTCTTTGTCCAAAGAGCTGGTCAGCAACGGCAGTGTGATACCAATGAAAGAACACCGGGCAGTAAGGACAAACCTTTCTTCAACTTGCAGCTTCTGCCCAGGACGGCTGAATCATTTTGCTCCCCTTTTACCACGAAATAGAAGATGAGATTATAAGTTTGTATAAAGAAGATTTAGACCATTTAATAAAAGTTGAGGTAATACATACACTGACAAACGACTAAAAGGCAACGGAATGTGAGTCAGGAATGTCGCCAAGGGGTTTCGAACCCAGGATCCCTACTTTGTAGGAAATCCCACACGGGCCTCTACCATCTCAACCACACCCCCTGGGGGCAAAGTGTTGCCTTTTAGATTTAGATTCTAATAGGATATTAAAAAATTAATTTTTTAATTAAAAGTTAACTCAAAAGTAACGAATCATTTTTTTATATAAAAAAGATTCTCTGAGAGAATTGAAGTAATGTAAAATAATCTATATGGTTTTTAACATCTTCAAAAATTGTAATACAATTTACAGACTTGTTTTTCCTCCATACATATCAGCTTAGTTCATCCTCATTTATAAAATTGAAGACATACATCAGATTGTAAAAGTAGTCAGCCAAGTTGTCGGTTACATGCTTAGAACAATACGGGTTCACTCTCTCTAATGCGGCCAGCTAGTCAGAAATGACTCAAAGACAGTAAAGTGGAGGCCTTTTTTGTCGCAACATCAAGCCTAATTGGCTCGTGAATACAAGAACTGCCTCTGATCCTTGGCATCATTTGGTTTGTTTACTTAACCCAGTGAAGAGACCAGGGGCAGTGTTCCTATTTGGTGAGCCAAAAGGTATCTATATTACTAAAGAATTGCAGAAGTTTAAGAATTCAAAAAGAAGCAAGTGTGGTCAGCACTGAATTTTATCATGGAGAAATTCAAAATAGAAGTGCCGTATCCATTGGGAAGCGTACATGTTTCTCCATAAAGGTACAAGGCAGGATTTTTTAAGGGGATAGTGGAATTTTTATTGCTCGAGCCAAGTCCTCTGCACCGGATTTATAATATGCGGTTCCTCAAACCATGAACTGGATTGGTTTTAGAGAAGGGTCAGGTAATTGTGAAAGTACCAAGCTTAGTTAACTAGTTGGGATTTGCAATGCCAAAAAACTCTTTTTCTTTTTTCTTTAAAGCTAGGTGTAGGATGAAAGTCTTATATTAGAAGTATGATCTCTTATGGTAAAACTTAAATAAAGGAAGTATTCATCCAAATCTTAAGCTAGCTTTTAAGTTAGGTATATGAATTTTTTAATATAGTATCGAAATTCAAGTTGAATCTATTTGACTTTTAGTGACCTTGAGCTAAATGTTGCTCTGTGTGTAGGATCATGTGTGTAAAACGAAGGTCCCACACCTAAAGCATAATCCTTTATAGTCAAATTTAAGTAAAAAAAATATTCCTCTAATTCTTAAACTAGTTTTAGAGTTGAACTTTTTCTTAGAAACTAATTTATAAGAAAATAAATGTTTTTGTCATTTTAAAGAGTACAAGATTTAAACAATGGAAGATGAATGTCATCTTTAACATGTTTCCCATTCTTTTGTCTTGTTCACCACTAAATAAGTGTCACACTTAAACTCATAGTATGATATTATTTTAGAATTTCATTTCCTCTTTAAAACAAGCTTGCAAAGAGGTGAACATGTCTTTCCTTTTAATAAAAAAATCAGAACAAAATTTAAACAACATAAAATACCCATAGTTTTCAACATGGATCGTATTGAAGCAGTTTACGCCCTTAGTTTTGTGTGGCAGATTACTTAGTTTAGAACAAACTTGCAGCAGACTAGCCCATGCAAATATTTCTGCTCATCCTTATGCAACGTAAGCCTTATATCTAGTCAGATAAGCATCATCGAATGGGTTTGATAAAGCTTAGAGCAAGGGTAAATTAACATGTTCGAATTAACTAAATGTTTAGATAAGCATATTCGAATTGGCATGATAAGGCTTCGAGCGTGGGCAAATTAGCATACAAGGAGACGTTTGCCTTTCTCCTTCATGGAATTGAAAATCTCTACTTAACCAATAGAAGCTTGATATGATTAAAGCGATTACATCGGCCTCCACCTACTCAAAGGGTCCGGCTTTAACAAAATTCTAAAACTATGCAGAAAAGGGCGAAAAAGTACACATTTTTAAATTGGGGGCTGCGCTTTCATTTTCTACATTCTTGTTTTATATTACACATTTTTAGGATAGATAAGAGGAGTTATCTTTGGAAAATGAACTGAAAGCATCTGTTCCTAAGGAGACATGCCTAAAACGTTGTTCAATTGACCACCTTCTCTGCATTGGCGGCCAATCGCTTCATGCCTGGTTAGATTAGTCAGGGGTACTTTCTTATATAGAAAGCCAAACAAATAAAATAACAATAGGCCTTATTTCTATCCCTTAGGATGTCATATTTTAAAGACCATAATGTATAATTGTAATTCTATCACCAGATATCAAGGAGTATAAGTAAGCTCTCAGCCAGGCTTAAGTGCCATTCCAAACTTTCCCAAGACTCTTTCTTCTCAATGGCTAAGGTGTGTCCCCAAGTACCCCGTTTTTCTCCTCAGATGACTTCAAAGAGAGAAGCATTTACCATATGGATGAAGTCTCTGTTGTATCATGGAAATGGTTGCACCGTCTACAATGCAAATGGTCATATCGTTTACCGGGTTGACAACTATGGCAAGAAAGGTAGCAAAGAAGTTCACCTCATGGATCTCCAAGGCAGAGTGCTTTTCACCATAAGACGAAAGGTATTTATAACTACAACATTTTCACTTGTTTAATGCCCTGTGAGCTTGGAATCTGGTGACTTCAACTAGATTTGCTCAGAAAAAGACAATGAATTTCACTAAATAGGTTCCTGTTATTTGCAACTATTTTGCAGAAAGTTCTTGCTTTTGGGGGTTGGAATGGCTATAGATGCAGTGGTTCTTATGTAGACAAAGAGAAGCCATGGTTTCGAGTTAAAAAGTGCTACAGAAAGCTTTTGCGAGACTTGGCTTTTCAAGTTACTGTGGCCGATAATAAGTACTGGATGGTTAGCTTGGCTGGCAAGTCGGCATTTAGAATAGTGAATACAGATGGGGATGTTGTAGCAGAGGTCAGTAGCGGTTGCTTGTTCTGATATTAGGATTCTTTTCAGTTGCTGCACTAAGAAAGTAAATAAAAGTTCACGTTATGCCAATGAACTCAAAGGTTGTGTTCTTGTTTTTGATTTGTGCAGGCAAAACCAAAGCAGTCATCTTCAGGGGTTCTGCTGGGTGATGATGTCTTAACTTTGGTGGTGGAGCCTAGTATGGACCATTCCCTCATCGTGGCTCTAGTGATTGTGTATGGACTGATTCGCCATAGGATGTAAAATGAGTATCTGCTAAGCCAGAAAACTGTAGATGCTTTCTCTTCATAGCCTTCTGTTTCAGCTCTCATCTCTCTTTTTTATGTATTCTGTAGAGAGAATTCAGTTTCTACCAGGCTTGTTTGTAGATAATGGTGTAAGAAAGTGGAAATACAGAAAGGGAAAGAAGACTTTCCATTCATTTTTCATAACGTCTTCTCAAAGCTCAAACACCAAGTTTTCCTGATTATGAATGTACTCAGGTTTCATATCCTTCTAGTGTATAGGATGTTGGTGATGTATATTGCTTCCCACTGATCTCCAAGTACTCATTCATGGCAACTGCCACATACACCTACAAAGCTTAATATTGGAAAGGCAAATACTTAAGTTAAAACACTGGTATGCTTCGCAGGTGGACCTGATAAGTGTCATAACATTAATCTACTTTTCCCCCTTCTTGTTCCAAGCGTGCATTCTCACAAATCTGCATCTTTTCCTCTCAATAATCCCACTTCCGGTCTATTTTCTTAATCAGTTACTATTAATATTTTCGAACAGCAGTGTTTTATTGAGCTAAAAGTCAGTTATAAATTCATGTCGACAATTCCTTGCAAATTATTTAAAAAATCTAATCAACAAGAAGCATGACAATGAAAGAAACCTTCAAAACGTGCAAATCCTCCTTCCTCTTCATATCTCACTTGTTTAATTGTAATAATTCCAAAATACGAAGAAGTCAAATAAGTTTGGCAAATAATGTAGCTGAACATACATGTATTTCATATGAAATACAGATATACACGCCTTCAATGTGATCAATCGGATCAAGCCAGTCTAATAAAGAAGTTATGACACCTAACTGTGATCCGTCGGCAATTCCAGCTCTTTTCTTGAGGATTTTCCTCCAAATTTTCCGGTACTGTGAGGGAAACATGATTGCTATTAAATAATAACATCATGAAAAAGGCTCTCAACTCTAGAATCTTGGAATATCTGACAGCATGAAGAGTAGGCTTCCTTGTCCCCTTCAAACACGAATGTAGTTTTACTATCATGTGTTCTATGTGATGGTCTGTTGGACAAGTGTGTACGCAGATATTTTGTCAGAAAGGTTAACTAAAGAACACCAATGTTGAAAACAATCTTCCCTACAACATTCCAAGATGTCTCCAATTTTCTTATTTGGAGCGGGAGTCAAGGTAGAGATCTTGCCTGAGGTTCACGTTTGAGTTAATAATTCTTACATTTTGGTAGAAGAGTGTTTCTGCTGCTGTTAATCTTTGAGTACTACTTGAGAGGAAATAAACGCAAAACTTAATTTATAAACTGGGTTTAATAGTTGAGTGATGTAATTATTGATTATGATCTTAAAGTCCGTAATTCAAATTACCTCACCCCCATTACTTATAAAAAAAAAAAAAAAAACGATATTCGTGTGAGAGGAAACGTTTAAATGGACTTATGAGAAAGGAACAATTGTTCTTAAGTTCACAGCAAATGGCAAAATAATACGAATTATTTCAATATCCCCATAATTACTATGGAATGAGAGTATTCATTTTATGAATGATATTTTAACAAATATCCTACACTTGACCATGAGGTCCGCTAGTTTGGTTGCTTTTGTTTTAAGTAAAACCACATCGCTTGGGTTAATAGGCTATTATGTGGAATAGTAAAAGAAGGGGGGACTACATATGATTATTGTGAAATTGTGAAGGAGAGGCTTCGGCCTCTATTTGGATGAGGATTTATCTTCTATGTTGTAAAATATTTGAGTCATCCATTAAGGTCACAAGATTGGAATTTGGATCATGGTAGTCTTGGGCTGATAGGGACTTAAGTTGATCTCGATAATCAAATAAAATAATTATTGATTATCTATCAGCTTTATGATTTTTAACATAATAATCTCATATCATGACAAATAGTATTAGAGTTAGTCTAACATCTTGAATTTGAATAACATATGGAGTGACTTGTGAAAAGACCCTCTAGAAATGTCATTAGAGGTGGGCAATTGCATAGAGTGGAATCATCATAGTTGGAAAAATGGGCAACTCTATAATTTTTAACATAATAATCTCATATCATGACAAATAGTATTAGAGTTAGTCTCACATCTTGAATTTGAATAACAAATGTGGTGACTTGTGAAAAGACCCTCTAGAAATGTCATTAGAGGTGGGCACAACTGCATAGAGTGGAATCATCATAGTTAGAAAAATGGGCAACTTTATGATTTTTAACATAATAATCTCATATCATGACAAATAGTATTAGAGTTAATTCCACATCTTGAATTTGAATAACATATGGGGTGACTTGTGAAAAGACCCTCTAGAAATGTCATTAGAGGTGGACAGTTGCATAGAGTGGAATCATCATAGTTGGAAAATGGGCAGTTCTATAATTTTTAACATAATAATCTCATATCATGACAAATAGTATTAGAGTTAGTCTCACATCTTGAATTTGAATAAAAAATGGGTGATTTGTGAAAAGACCCTTTAGAAATGTCATTAGAGGTGGGCACAATTTTATACAGTGGAATCATCATAGTTTGAAAAATGGGCAGCTTTATGATTTTTAACATAATAATCTCATATCATGACAAATAGTTTAGAGTTAGTCCCACATCTTGAATTTAAAATAACATATGGGGTGACTTGTTAAAAGACCCTCTAAAATGTCATTAGAGGTGGGCAGCTACCTAGAGTGGAATTATCATAGTTGGAAAAATGGATTGTTTGGAATATTAGTTCAAAAGCATGGTGGTTGTTGAGGTCATAAGATTAGAACTTGGATTATGATGGCTTTGAACTTATGAAAGATCAAGTTAATAATGATATTCAAATAAAATAATTCTTAATTTACCATAAACTTTAGAGCATTTAACATAATGGTCGTAGATCATGACATTAATGCAATTGATTCTAAATTCAAAAAAACTTTTACAATTCGTCGTCCTTTTTAATATTTACGCACATCAAATCTTCATATCTTACTGAAACTAATTTTTCCTTTAAAATTATCTGATATTCCAGGATGTTTTGTCGCACCACGGATATTATGTCTATTGAAGCCCACCTAAGAGACAATCCACATGCCTGCATATGAAGCTTTGACAATTTGTGGCTTGGTTTCCTCTTATGATGTTGCATGAAGACAACTTCTGACTCAAGTGTCTCGAGACTTGGAAACAAAATTGGCTTCAGTTGATTTAAACTTCGGGCCTAGTACCTATTTGCATTACGAGACCGACAATCACCCTAAAATGGGCACCCTAGATAGTAATGGAACAGAATCCCGAGACTAACCTTTTCTCCAAGGATAATAGAATAAGTGAAACTCTTTGGGTTTCAATCAAGTGGATCGAAACCATGTCTGTTCCAGGTACCCCTGTGTTCGACAAGGAACATCATGGGATTCCCGTTCGCAAAATTATAAAATCAGAAGGCACCCATCTCATGATTTAGCCTTTCTAACTTTTTGACTTTTAGTTCTCACTTTTTGGGGTTTTGGGGAACAAGCTTAAGGGATGGAATCATGGAGGGGTGGAAGGCGACAGGCATGCTTATCCACAACAGCCTAGCCAAAAGGACCAAGTTGATTTTACTTTGGTACCTGATTAGGGAACGTAATAGTCTGAGTGGACTGCGGTAGAACCTAGTTAAGCTTTCAAAATAATTAGATATAGAAGCTACAAAAGTGCTAAAGATAGAAAGATTCTCCAAGCAAACATAAAGAGCTCTTCATCGTATTATTTTAAACCAGGAAATATGAAAAGAATAGATTAATGACAAAAGGTCACTTATATCTTGACAAGCTCTCAAAAAATTACAGAAAGAGCATGGGTTGGAAGCAATAGAAAGGTATAAACAACTGAGCTACACTGAACAACTACTGGACAACTTTCCATTAAACCTTGTGGAACAAACATACAGCATCTGCTATAGAAAAAGAAAAAAGAACAAAACAATATTTCACCGATATACAGATTTAACTTATTCACTCTGATGAAACTATGCATCTTAATTTATAAGTGCATACACCCAGCAGCTTTAACTATATATAGTTGACGTGCTTCGGCATATCAGGAAAATTTTATTAGACCTTCTTGGCATTCCCAAGTGCATACACCCAGCAGCTTTTAACTATATTTAGTTGATGTGCTTCGGTATATGAGGAAAAAGTTATTAGCCCTTCTTGGCATTCTTGAGGTTACGTACAGTCATTACAAGCTGTTGTCTTTCACCCTCAACCTCTGCAAATTTGAGACTTATTTCTGAATATCTCTCTTGCATCTCCTTTAGTTCACTTTCCATTGAATCGTTCCTCTCATTTAATGACAACAATTCAGCTATTAAATCATCAAAGTTTCCGCTTGGTTCTTTCTCAGATGGAGTTTCATTATTGCTGTGGAGAAACCATTAAGTAAACATGTTAGTATCACGGAAATTTTACTGAAACAGGAAATAGTAAGTTGTATTCTTCTGTATTGAGACCAACCTCTTGATTAATGGTGAAGCATTCCCATTTTCGTCTGTACTTCTCAAAAGTTCGGGTGCAGTTCTGGCCTCTAGAGGTATATCGCCGTTAGAGAAACTGTCGCTTGCATCTTTAGTTGCCTGTATAGAGAGATACCTTTGATGAATTATTGACTTTGTAGCATTTTACAATTCAATGGCATTTTCAAGCGTTTACAATAAAAGGTACAGAATGCCGCCAAAAAATGAAAATGGTTGGTTTGACACTCATACTTGAAAAAGAAATTGCAGGGGAACCAAGCTGAACAGTGACTAAAAAAAAGGGAACTATGCATTAGGTTTTATCAGACCCTTCAACCATGATAAGGAATCGGGCAGGTTCTGAAGATAGTTCTATGATCAAATACCACAATGGCTATTACAATGTAATCATATTAAGCAGTATAAGCATCTCGGTTTTTGAGCATTATATGAGGTGCAATGTTGCAAACCTTTTCAGTTGCGATACTCTGATTTAGTTCTTCCATTTTGCTCTCTAATTCTTCAATTTTGTTCTGAAGATCCTTTTCCTTCTCCAAAAATGAATTTGTTGATCTTTCCAAGGCAGTTTCTTTTAGCTTAATCTGTCCCTGTAAGACAAAATCATTATCAGCACAAGAATCCTTTAGCCACCACAACTGACAAATATGTCAAGAATAGAAATTCACAACACAATTTGGAGAGTGTAGGAAGGCCAGACGAATGTAAAGAGGACAATTAATACAAACTCATAGCCACAAACAGAAAACTTTAAACATCCTGTAGTCTCCAGCCAAACTTCAGGCTACACTACATTTTTGCATAAATATATATTTGTCAGAACCTCTGTTTTCATACACTAATAGGAATAGTATTTACCTCGAGCAATTTTATTTTCTCCCTAAGGCTTGCAACTTCTTTTGAACTGCGGGAAACTGGAGCTACTTTATTGTTTTCTGGAGAATTTTTAGATCCAGCAGGAAGTACTCTACGGCCATTACTCTCCTTGACTTTCTTCTCCACGCTATTGAATGCTTCATCCTTCTTCTTAAGGTCAATCTTTAACTGGAAGACCTGCTTTCTGAGTTTCTCTTTCTCAGCCTCATCCTCAAACAAGGAATGTTTTAAATCATTACACTGAGCTTTGAGCATTTCCATCTCCGATTTTAGGAGTCCAATACTTGCTTCCTTCTCATCCTTGAGATGTCCTATCCTAATTAGCTCTTCCTGTAACTTCTCTATTTCATTCTTCAGAGAAGCAATTGTGTTCAAAAGCTCATCTCTGTCTACGCTTTGACTCTGTACCAGCTTCTCAGATTCACTAATTGATGTCCTCATTTGTTCCAACTCAGCTTCCAGATTTTTTTTCTGTTCAGCTTGTTCAGATAGGCATGTAATCTCTGTTGTAAGTGTATTGATCTCAGATTTGAGCATTTCAATCTCCTTAGAGAAAGCCCTGCTAACCTCTTCACCGTGCTGCTTCTGATATTCAAGCTGCTTGGACTTGTTATCAATTTCCACCAACATCTGCTCTACCTGATGTGTCTTCATGTCGATTTGGCTGGAAAGCTCATGTCTTTTTGCCTCATAATCGTCCCTCACAGACTGGAGCTCTTCTTTGACTTTCTGGAGCATTTCTTCTAGTTGACTTTTCTGCAGCCGCAGCTCATTAGCATCCATCATTGCTTTCACTGCCACCTTCTCATTTGCATCAAACATAGAGGCCATTTGCATAGAAAGCTTTCTAAATTCCTCCTGAAGCCTCTCAGCTGCACTAGCGTTTTTCCATCTTGTCTTTCGCAAGGCTTCTTCTGCTCGGATGGCTCTCTGCTCTTGCTCAACTTTGGCATGTGTTACAGCTTCCAGATCAGCTTCAAATCCTTCCGCCTGCTTCTCCAATTCTTCCTCCAAGCTTTTGACTTGAGTTTCAAGTTTGCTTATGGTGGCCAAAGAATCTGAGAACTCTTTAGACTGCTTCCTGAAATCGTTTTCCAGATTCTCAATATGGGTTTCCAGATTAGAAACATCAGCAGAAGGAGATGGACATTCATACTGTATCTTCAATTGTTCCTGCAGTTGAATTTGTTCAAGTTTATATGACATGTCATGGTTTCCCTGCTTCATTATCTCATAGTCAAGTGCAAGCTGCTCCATCTGCATCTCTAGCTCATCTTTATCTCTCCTATAGATCTCTATTTCACCATACAGGTCTATGATCTTTTGCTCCAGCAAGTACGTTTCTTTGGCATCACTGTGTCCCCTAACAAGCTCTTCCAGTGCTTTCTGCTCTTCATCATCATCGGTCTCACATTTTAACAGGTTTTTCCTTAGCTCTCCATCATTGTCCCTTGAACCTAATTTGTTAGAAAGATCTGATATTTCCCTGTTCTTTGCTTCCAACATTTCATCAAGGTCTCTTACAGCAAGAATCAACTCAGCATTGGATTCCTGAGTCTTCTGCAATTGTAATCGAAGATTCGCGTTCAAGTCCTTCTCATAGGCCAATTCTTGTCTGATTTCTTCAATAAGAGTACGCAGATCTCCTCCTTCTGACTGCAACTTGCTTTTAACTTTGGCCTCATCCAAACGTTTCTGAAAGGCCTTGAGTTTCTCACATTCAGCCTTGAATGCATCTCTCTCCCCTTTCAAGCCAACGATCTCTCTTGTGAGATCATGCCCCCTTTTGCTTTCCTTTACAATTTGCTTTCGCAAGGTCTGCAATTCCAACTCTGACAGGTCGGCCTGCCTGGCCAAAGCACCAAGCTCAGCCTTGAGCTTTTCAATCTCAATATCTGAAGCTTGTTGAGATCTTTGTCTGAGAAGGGTATCATGAGAACTTTGTGTTGAGTCATCTGTACTTATGCCATGATCAGAACCACCTGACCACTCCTCATATACTGTCGTTGAGGCATTTGCTGCTGGTTGGTCAGCCAATGAGGAGCTGCTCAGAGATGATAGGAAACTAGAAGGATCCTGATGGATATTATTATTTCTCAGTCCAAGTTCTCGTGGGGTATTAAGTCCAGAGCTACTGTCAGAACTTGATAGCGTAATGTCTGATCCACTGGAAGCTCTGCTGTTGCCATTCAGGTCAGCATTGTGGGTAGTTTTATTGATTTGAACATCCTGTAAAAAACAGCAGAAAAGATAAGACATCAACCATTTAACTCAAATGAAAAATAGAACAAGACAATAACTTCCGTCACCACATACATAAGCTGAGATTTGTGCATATTTGGGCTTAAAATGTGAAAGTAGAAATATTTTTTTGCGCCACTAATTCCCCTTTCCCCAATCTCCTTTTCAAATGGATAAGAATTTCTTTGACAAACTATATAAATGAAGTTCAAGGAAACTGAAATGGTGTTTGATTGATTACCTCAGTAGGGTGAGTAGCAATGCTTTCATCTGTATCCCCGTGGCTAAAGTAGGTCTTTAAGCTCCGACCTTCAGATTTTAAGTTTGCATCTTCACATTCTTGCACCTCTCTATAAAAGACATTCAACAAGGCCAGACTCACAATAAGTTATAAAAGCAAAGTCCATAGTTTCCAAAAGGGGGAAAAAAAAAAAGGAAAAAGAAAGAAACACAGCATGGTTATTTATACCCTTGATCTGCATTTTCCTGCAGCCTCTGAATCAAAACCTAAACAAAACAGAAGCAAGAGTTTCATTTAACATTGTAATCAATCTTTACAAAGCAGAGAGATCTCTGAAGGATTGTCTGAAAGGGATATATCCAACAGATATCAATTCGAAAGGAAGAGGAAGAGGAAGAGGAAGAGGAAGAGGGCTAACATGTAAAACTGCGTTCGACTTTGAATTCAAAATTTTAAGGGGAAGAGTGACAGAGGAAGGCTTTGTCGCATCAGCATAATCAGCAAAATCAACGGTGGCTTCCCCAATAGGACCTGCTTTGGATGATCCCTGCAGAAACCCAACAAACAAAATCACACACGTTAACACAACTGGCACAACCACTTCACAAAAACCAACAGATTGAAATTTCAACAACTTTGGCTAGTATTTCATACACTTGACACAAGGAAGTGGTAGACTCTCTCACTGATCTTTCCAGTCCGTGGATCCCTATTGAATTTAACCGTCTCACAGACCGGATTTTCCCAACGACAGGTTCCATTTTGAGCTGTAGCTTTCTCCGATTTCACCGTCGGCTTTCCCACATCGGCAGGGATCAGAGACACCATCAACACATCCGAGCCAAACTGCGATACCTGAAATCACAAACCACAATCTGTTACTTCTCATGGTTCCCAAACATATTGTCCACTATAATGCCGTTCACCTCCAAAGTCAAAGTGACATTCCACTGTTTGATCCCGAAGAACTAACGGAAAATTAAAGCAAAAGAATTTTCAGCAGTCATCCTTGCTCGTGTTGTTGTTTCCAGAATTCATAACCTCAACATAAGAGGCCCACACAGTTGTGTTAAGCTCATTCTCTTTTCTTAAGTTTTCTCCGCGACCAAACAGAAGAAAACTCAACTCGTATATCCGCAGCGTCCAATCCAAACCACCTGTACTCCAATTTTGATCACAAAAACACACACATTCACTTGCAGACATTAAAAAAAAGAAAAACATGATATAATCACCTCCGTTGCATGGAACTGCAATCTGAAGGCCACTTTGACCTTGTTCTTCTCGCTCCTCCACCTCGCCGACCTGAACATCCTCGCCGACTAACAAAATCCAAGGCTCCGCCAGAGCTCCACCGTGAATTTCACCGGAAACTTCCGCGATCACCGGAGCTCCGGGAAACCTGGCCAGCCATACCACACCGACTCAATGCAAGCCAAGAGCTTCAATCTCAGCTCCAACGAGCTCAACTCATCGCCAAAAGAAGCACCGGAAGAGAGAAGCAAGTTGACTCAGTGGATCAAATGCGAGACAGCACAGCAGCCGACGAAGCTTCGGAGAGCAGAGAAAACTCAACGCTCGTGGAAGAAACCGTAGAGGAGAGGAAATAAGAGCAGAGCAGATCTGAGAAGAGGAGCTTCTGCAGTCTTTTGTAACAGTCCTTTTACAAAGACAAATGACACTTGGTTTTCCTTCCCCTTTATTTCTCCTTTTATTTTATTTTAGATTTTGGAAAAAAAAAACAAAAAAGGAATTTTAAATTGCAGGAGAAGCTTCTCTCCGATTAAATGATCGAACGTGATTGCGAAAATCGGATTAGGTGGAAGGTGAGTACGAGTTTGACATGCATGCCCTTGTCCTTTTATGTAATAATATCCTCCTCACATTTTCCTATTCCAAATAATATCCCTTCTCACGTGCCGTCCAGCTCGGACCGAGGCCAGAACAAGCAATGCTAATTTCCACGCACGACGTCTATTTAATAGGCTCGGATACAGCTCAAGTAGTTAATTAAATGAAAGAGTAGTTAGACTTCTTTAAATGACTAAAAATTCTCAATTTGTGTGGACCCATTATTTACTATAAATTGGGTTTCTTATCTATCACTTGGTCAATTAGGTAATAAGTTAGTAGGAATCTTAACCATGGAGTCTAGGGTCTAACAGTCAGTGTGCGTGAATTTGGGTACATGTATTGTAATATTTAAAAATGATAATTTTTTTTTTAAAAAAGTAATCGAAATCTTTATATAATTAAAAATTCATGTTTATCTTTTTAACATTGGAGAATTATGTGATATTAATAGTCGAAATATAAAAATAAAAGAATAGCAAGCAAACTTCCTAACATTTTTTTTTAAGATACCAAACTCTTTCTTAATGAATTAAGATATTCTTTATAAGCCTAAAGGGGTTAGCATAAAAAATATTCCTTTCCTCGATGCGTTTTCTTGTATTGGAGGTCTTATTTAATTATACTTAATAAATATTGATATGTTTGGCTTCATCTCCAGCTTAACCCATATTTTTAAATCCGAATTTTCATCTTTGTCCTATCGACAAAATAGAGCGAATGGAAGGAGAATAATGGAATTTGACGTTACATGATGGAATCCAATAGAATATATTGGTTGTCATTTTCACCGAAATGGAGCCTGTCCTAATCAATTTATTTTTCGGGTACCAATGGCGTTATGGTCATTTTGGTGCCGAGATGGTTGGGTAAGAGAGAAAGGAAACAAAGCGTACCCAACGGTCCGCTGCGTCATATTGACGAATATTATTCCCTCGATAATCAAAATCTGTGGAAAATGACGTTTTAACCACAAGTACTCTACTTTAGGCGATTATGTAAGCTTCAATTATCAACGTCGTGTATTGTCTTTCTGGTACATTGCATGAATCTACCCAATACATTATTTAAGCTTCCAATCATTATTCGTCGAGAAAAAAGATAAAAACATCGGATTCTCCCCCTTTATAATTTCTCGATCCCAGCACGATTAGACCATTTGACTAGAAAGTGCATGAAAATCATGACTTTAGAAGGAAGACTATGCAAACCAAAGTTGAAAATTGGTATTGGGATTTTCACGTGGTGTTGATTACTCCCTAAAATAAGAGACATTTTCGGTTATATCAATGCCATAATATCAAATTGGAGGAAGATTAGAGTTAGAGATTGATTGTAAAGCATATCCCAAAACTTTAAGGTATTAGATGGAGAATTTTCATCACTTATAAAATTACAGGTTCATCATCCCACTTTCAATGTAAAACAACACTCATCTTCAATAGTTTGCTACATTTATATTTTTATGTCTTTCTTGAATGTGAATGATAAAGAGAAAAAGAAAATTGGTTTAAAAAAACATTCGTTTTGTACTTTTATCAACAATTTGCTTCTATAAGTTGAGATCATGTATTTTCTGAATTCTTATGTAAGGAATAACACAAAAGTCATATTCTCATCAACAAATGCCTAGCTTAGTTAAGAATAGACATTGTTTAAGTTTGATATTAAATATGTATTTTAAAACATAAAAAGAGCATATCAGAATTTTATATCAATAAGCCAAGAAATGTAGAAGTTGGAAGAATAGCGATAATTTAACACGTACAAGAAACCAATGCATCTGCCGTTTGGTAATCTACGTTAAGTGGGAAACAAGATACCACCCAAAAAGGAGGGGAGGAAGGTGAAGGTGAAGGTGAAGGAGAAGAAGGGAGGTCTAACCAGAGATGGGTTGAATATTCTGAGGAGCTTACGCAAGGAATCGTTTGAAGGTGAGGATGTGGAAGAGAAAGGAGGTGAGGCTTAGAACGGAGAAGTTGCTTTCTGTCGTTGTTTACTTTGCTTTAAAGCTGGTCATGGGTAGGCCGTGAGGGCTGCTCCATCATCGGCTTCGTAGTCAATCCAAGTCCTCGTGAGTCTAAAGCGTGCTTCTGCAGCGACGACGAGAACTCACCGGCCGCACTTAAACGCCAATACCCGCTACGTACTTTGTAGTCCAGGATTGGTAAGGCTGCGTTAAAAGATGAGCTGAAACGTGAGAAGATTCATCCCAACTCCCAACCTACCTGCTCTCTGATGGGGTCCTTTGCTAAATTCCAATTCGGCAGGTCCCAGACTTTGTACCTACGCTGGCCCTACTTTCTGGGTTGTCTTCTTCAATGCGGATTCTCAATTTGGTACAAGATAACTGAGCCATAACACGTGGTTGGACCCCCAAGAAATGTCTCTTTATAGTTCCACTTGTTTTCATTATAATGTATTTCCTGCATTTTTTTTACCTAATTAAGAAAAAATATTATAGCTTATAGTTTAGATACAAGATGTATCCCATGATATCCGAAGACTACATTCAATAGAATTTCACGTAGACCACTTGTTATTTTTCGTGTCCTGTTTTTGTGGGGGTTAAAAAAATGTGCCCTTTGACATTTTATGGCACCTAGTGATGACTCCACCGTCATTTCTTCATGCGTTGAAAAATAAAATGAAATGTACTTTTCATGTCCAGTTGGGTTTACCTAAAATTGTTCAAACCTGCCGCCATACGGTCTCAGATAAAATTTTGTCATTTTCCAGAAAATGATTTCAGATTGGACTCATGCCCTCTGAAGTGAATCAAACATTATTTTAATTTTCCTAGTTCCTCTTGCTGCATGAACTCTTATGTTAGCACTCCTTTCAACGCGGAAAACATCAACCTATGTGATTTTTATGGTTGTTTGCTAAGGAGGTTCAGGGCTCCACAGGCATCTTATAGGAAATCTAAGGAAAGCCGACTTTGAGGATTTGTCAACAGCATGCACGAACCCACCTAACCAAAAACGAGTTTCGTGTTAAGCGTGGAATCCAAATTAGTGGTAAGGTTAAAATGACAATGTTTGATCACGAAGGTATAATGATCTTTTAGAATATCAAGATTCTTTGGAGTAGGTTATTAATATGAGATTTAGGAGATCTAGGTTTGATTAATGTGAGAAAACTACGAAATTGAGTCTAGGGTATAAGTCTTTGTGATTTCACCTGCTAAAAGAGATCTAGAGCTCAACAAAATCTTAGAGGAAATCAAAGGAAAGATGACTTCAGAGGCTTTGTCAACACCATGCACGTACTTACCTAATCAAAAATCCAATCTCGTGTTAAGGGTGGAATCCAAATTAGTGGTAAGGTTAAAATGAAAATGTTTGCTCATAAGGGTATAGTTTTTTTCTTTTTGATAAGTATGTAAGTTTATTTATAACCTTAAAAGTATAAAAGGTTAAGGGTATTTTCTAGCATTATAAAATTTATCTATGCATGTGAAGAAACCAACACTGAAAGCCTTTAACTATCACTTAACAAAAAATTAATATGGGAGGATAATCATGAGGGTATAATTATCTCTTGAACAATTAAGATTTTTTGGAGTAGTTAATAAATATGAGATTTAGGAGATCTAGGTTTGATTAATGTGAGAAAATTAGGAAATTGAGTCTAGGGATATAATTCATGGGCATGTGAATTAAGTCTTTGCAATTTCACTTGCTTAAAGAGATTTAAGGCTCAACAAAAATCTTAGAGGAAATCAAAAGAAAGATGAGCTTCGTCTTTGTCAACAGCATGCATGTACCTACCTTGCGAAAAAGCCAGTGTCGTGTTAGGCATGGAAACCAATTTAGTGGTAAGGTTCAAATGCCAATGTTTGTTCATAGGAGCATAATCATCTTTTACATTCATCTTTTGCATAATTAGGCTTTTCTGGAATAGTCTATAAATATGAGATTTAGGTTTGATTGAAACAGGGGAACTACGAAATTGAGTGATCTATAAATCTTAAATTATACTTTAAGCAAATTACTGTTCTGTAAGCAATGATTACCCAAAATCACATAAACTCATAATGTGCATATTTTTGTAACTGCCAATCATTTACCGACCATTTGGGATTATGTCAAGGACAAAATAATAGCTGTAAGGCGAAACCAGAAGAACAGAGTCTTCCACCTTCCCTGAGGCCAAAGTAAAACCAAAAAGATGTTGATGCTTGTGGTGACACTGCCACCAGCAAAGCTTGACATGATCACAAGGCAGATGGTCCCTCTCTCAGACTTTGGTGCTAGCCGGAAGGTTTTAATCTTTCCAATTTCTATCCGAGAGGGACCCTTAATCCACTTTTTCATAATAACTTCCGCTTTAAAGCTTTATTATACCTTTTTTACATTGGCTCAGACCAATTGGTCCCCATCGTAAGTACCTTCATGCCCATCAAATTCCAAAGAGAAGACTTTTTAGGCTTATAATTAAGCTATCATCTTGGAATCTGTGGAGAAACATGGTAGGAAAGTAGGTCCATTAGTTGTTCCAAAATTCACAGCCACATCAAAGAACAAAGAAAAAAGAAAGGAAGAAAAAGAAAGAAGTAGCACAGATCCCTTTCCTCTCACTTCTGCTATTACAGAAGCTAAACATGGGGTGTCATGTTTTTTGTCAGAGTTTGGTTCCCAGATATTAATTGTCATGTCTTTTTTGTTGGTTTTTTTTTTCTCTGCACATTTGGAAAGGCCATGATGAATGATAAATTGGAGTCCAACCTTATCGACCCAACTGCAGTGAGCCTAATAATTGCAGAGACCTAATACAACAACCTAAAGTATTGAACATAGTCAATGTTTGACTATGATTCCTTTACATACACTTATATGTCATGTGCATTGTGAGGGGAATATGGTAGCAGACCGTCTCGCCAATCATGGTCATGCCATTCAAAATGTGACAATTTTTTATCAGATTGGCTCATTGCCGCATTCATGCTTAAATGTTTATGTCAAAGATCAATTAGGCTTAGATAATTATAGACCACCATAGGGTTAAGCGAATGTGCTGCCCAATGTATTTTAAGTTATTTTAATTATGTGTGGCATTTTAAAATGTAAGTGACTTTATTTCCTGAGGATTAGGAATATACCCTGCCCTTTGTACTTATCCGAGGTATGGTTATTACGCCCAGCCTTGTTGGTATTAATAAAATTTGTCAGGGTACCGCCCCTGTTTCTCAAAAAAAAAATAAAAAAAAAATATTGAACATAGACCATATTAATGGACCATTAAATGGTTCCTTCTACTTTTTTTTTTTTTTTTTTTGATGACCCAGAACCCCCACCACTTGCATGGTGGCTCAAACTGGAGAGCCCAACACTCACCCCAAAGCATTTTGTCCATTTCATGTCAAGAATGCAGCCAACTGGTTTTGAACCCAGGACCCCTACTTTGTAGGGAATCCCACACGAGCTTTTGCCAGTTGAACCACACCCCTTGGGCAGGTTCCTTCTACTTTGATATTTGAGTATTTGGTACTACATGCTAACCGTAATTACTTCATCATCCTAGTATCGTAAAGAAGAAATAACTGTAGAAGACATAAAGCAGACCAAATTTGTCCCACTAAACAAAAATTTAAGAAAGAATCAACGGTGCATAAGCTACAAAGTAGCTGCTTCCATTTTTTTGGGCACGTGAGGTGGGTTCTTTTGATTTCACTTTTATCTTTCTGTAACGTGACAACATAGGATATGAAGTACTCAATGTCGTTTTTCGTTAGCTTGTCGAACTATAAAGATCACAAGGACAACTTAATCTTTCCTCTTTCAATCTGCTTTCCTTATCCTAATGTGTTATTTCTTCTTTTTGTGGCAGACAAAGACTAGGTTGAATCCCCGCGAGAAAGAAAGAGAGAAGAACATGAGCTTCTGTGAACACATGAGAGACAACAGAAGGTGCTCACGTGAAGGTGGTCGACCCCATGCATGAATTCTCCATAATTAAAAATACTATCACAGGGGTCCCGTAATCATCATAACTCGTTTTGGCCTAATAAGAAATAAGCATAGATGCAAAAACATCCTCCTCAAAGTGCAAGAGAAAAGAAAGCTCTAAAAGCAACCTAATATCAAAATTTAAATTTAAGTGTAATATCTTATTATTCATAAACTAAATTATTATAATTTTATTCCATTATTCATAGTCATTTTCATAATTGAGTTCTCATCAACTTTTAGTGGAGACACAGGAAAGAAGACATCTATAGTTATGAATATTAAACTCCTTTGTGTAAATATTTTGTTATGTCAAAAATGAATAGTTTCAGTCTTAATTTTTTTTTAAATGAGTTCTTATACTTGAATATATCTTTAAATCTTTATATTCTCTTGTTTTTTAACAAATAAACTTATATATTCATAAAATATAAATAAATAAAAATTTTTAATAATCCTCTAGGAAAGTCCTTTCCATGGGGTGTTTGTGTAGTTGCTTTCAGAAAACGATTCATGTAAAGTGAAAGGTGAGAGATGAGGCTGCGAAGATATCCACTTCAAGTGCCAAGGAGAACATAGAGACCATGTGTGCAAGGACAGCGAAAAAGTGTACAGGTTTCATGACACTGTCGAAGTGGGTCTAGGAAGGTACATCACAGACCACCGGTTGCTTTGGTCAGGTAAAGTGAAAAGTGGGAAATGAACATAAGATGCAAAGATATTAACTACAAGTGCCAATGAAACTTGAAGAATAAGGATCACGTGCAAGGCCAGCCAAAAAGTGTACAGGTCTCACGTGATAAAAGAACATCCATGCACCTCTCTTTCTCTTTCTCTTTCTCTTTCTCTCTCAACCAAGGGTGATAAAAAGATGTGGGTCCTCGAGTGAAGATAATGCCCGCCCATGAATCTAATTCACGAGCAGAATCTGCCTGTGCATACAATAATCCGTGCTCTGTTTGGTTGTTGAGAAGTTGATGGAAAAGAAAAGAAACGTAACGAAAAGATTGGGAGCTTAGCCCGTGATTACCCTTCTTTTCTCAGAAATCATTGTTTCTATCATCCCCGAGTTGACACTGACCGAAACTTCAATCGACAAGCCCTCGTGAAATGGACGTATTTATTAGTGGTCTGTTTGGTTACCGAGAACACGACGGAATAGGGAATTTAGCTCATGAAATGGCGCTTCATTAAAGTTTGATCTTCTGTTCTTGAAGAGAGTAATAGGTAATAAATAAAGTTGATGTTGGGCTTCAGCTGAGGAGATAGAAAACACAGGCCACGCTTTACGCTCATGAGCAGGTACGAAAGGTTCAGTGCTGCAGCCTTTCGGCCAAAGAGCAATTATTTCAACTTTGGGGTCCGTGGAACATGATTAAGGCTCCATCTTAACAACTGTGTCCCGAATTGTTTGAATAAAAAAGACCCACCACTTTCTTTTTTATGGAACAAACACTGAAGAATCTGACTGCAAATTTCTAGATATAAGTTATTGTTTAGTTAAATAATTAAACATCATTAAATCAACATTGATTATTTTACGAACTTCAGAAATAATTGAATGAAACAATAACTTCTCCAAAAACCTGATTATCCTCCATTGTACTTTGTTGGAGAAGGTACCTTCTGGAAATGGTTGAAATGTCTATTATTTAGAAACTTTAGGAAAGAAATTAAGCCCTAGGCCAGGGTTCTAGGCCAGGACTATGAGAAGCAGTAAGCTTCATGGGGCACCGTCCAGGGTGTAGGCTTGATTTTCCAACTTTAATAGGCATGTTGAGTGCCAAGCTTCGTTGTAAGGACCAGGAATTTAGTGTCTAGGCACTAATGCTTAAGCTGAAACATTCTTGTGCCTCTTCCTCTCTTCTCCACTTTAAATGTGTGCATTTATGTGTTATTGAGGCACTGGGGACTGTTTTGCACTCTATAGTTCAGTATTGTTGTAACGTAAAACTAGGCCGATTGTAAATGTTTAGCTTTAATCTGTGCAAGGACTACCTCAGTAGATTCAAATGGGTGAAAAGTTCTTATCTGGCTTAGGCAGAGGAACAGATTTTCAGCAAGTGAACAGGAGAAACTGTAGCAGGGACTGGTGGTTTCCGTATTGATACCCAACATTTCTGGAAAGGTTTTGTCCTGAGAGTTGCGTGGGGCAGCGCCATATGTAAGCCCGGGAAGCTACGGCCTGGTCAGCCAAGAACTTTGAAAAGTTCCGTGGTACTATTGAAGCTGACGGAGTTTCTGACTGATTGAACTTATGATCCATCCAACCCAGACTACTGTTTATACATCGTATTAAGTATGAACTGTTTTTTTAATTAGTGTTGGATTATATTTTTGAATTTCTTAAATTAATTGCTTATTCTATGTTCCCTTTTGTCTCTAACATCATATTGACCAAATGTCATTACCTAATCGTTAGGAACCTATTAATTAAATTTTCTTTTATCTTACTTCTTTGCCAAATGCGATTTTTTTATTTGGTTTGATGTAGAATTCGTATTCTTTTGCTCATTTATTCATTTTTATTCTCTTAGTAAAAGGTTCCATGATTGCTTGATGACAACTAACTAGGCTTATTTTGGAGTATTTTTACGTTTAAAATTGTTCAGAAACGAACAGGAGATAGCGGGTCTAACACTAACATCTTTCTATATACTTATGATCTTGAATTTAGGTTAATAATACAATTGGTCAATTATCATACATGTCATAATCATAGAAAGGGGGATGTCCTTTTCCAACTGCTCTGTTGTCTTCCTATTCCCCCTATAACCCAACACAGGCTTCTTTAGCCTATGGTCGGCTAGTAAACCAGTGACATATTCATTTGTTAACCGACAGACTTTCATGACAAGATTATATACAATGTGATCGGAAATATTGAAAGTTGAAATTTCTTTGGGGAGAATAGTTCAAACAACATCAAGCTAATAAGAAGTAATGGGGTTGTCTATTATTCTATGGTAAGATATGATCGCGTTAAGGAGAAAAATGTGAATTTTTGTAGTAAATACAACTTACTAAGTGACATGATTGAAGTTAATCTTATATTTATATTTGCCGACAAATACCTAGCTAAATTGGGAGCAAGTATTGCTTGAGACTTTTTAATTTTAGGTTTGATATTTAGGTATATGGGTTTGGGTGTGTGCATTAGAAAAAATTATAGACAAGGAAAAACCTTAACTGGAAAACAACCGTTTTTCTTATTACTTCTAATTTTGATACCACCAATAATAAGTTGATAAATTAATAAGTAGAAATAATTTTGAAATGAATCCTTTAGCTAATAAGAGGGATTATAAGAGTACCTTAGTTTTGTCATGGACCATTCTCTCCCTCATGAACTACACCTATGGTCAGACTTCAACTTCGTTTTCAGCTTTCCTTTTTTGTTTTTCCCTTAATAAGCATGACATGAGTTTTTCAGCTTATCTACTTGGCATACTCTGTCATGATCAAAGATAATTATAGTTCAGCAGCCTGGCACATTTGCAACTAGACAAAAAACAATACCTCATTGACGTGAAAGCTGCTAAGAAGATTGCTTGTAAGAGTTAATAATGGCGTTTAGATATGTAGAAGGAAATGGACAGAATTGACCAGAAGTTGTTTATACAATCAGGTTGGATCAAAGCTGAACAAATCCCACATGCAATAAGTTTTTTGCTTGGTGAAGGTTAGACCCAAATCTCATTTGTCATCATTTGTCCTGAGCCTTAACATGCCAAGCATAAGGGAAACACTAAGGCTAGTTTAATATTCAAATCATTTTGTCATGAATCAGTTCGCGTATGGTTCGGTGCAAAGCTGTACTTTGTCATGAAGGTGACAGAATTGTTGCTTATGAAGGTGACTGAATTGACTTATAGGGAAGGACCATGATTTACTTCTGTAAACGTTGTCCACATATAGCAGGAACTACGGAAAAGGGTTTGTTGTTTGATGTGAAAAATTGAGACAGATGTTTTTGGCGTTTCAAATGGATTCTTATTGTATTGTTCTGAAAACCGCTTTGATTTATTTTGTTCAAGGGAAAGACCCTATAACCAGAGGCTATAACAGTTAAAAATTGGGATATTTAGCCGGCTTAAGAAGGGCGGCCGGCAAGCAAGCGGTCTCCCCGGTTTTCTTCACGCAAACCTCCTTTAAAAATAGCTTCAACACGCTCCCCATCCTCACAACAACCTGCACCTTCCTCCTCTCTTGCAGAGTCAAGACACAGAAAGAACATGAGGCAAGCCGGAGCATATTCAAGAATACTCGCCGGAGGCAGAACCGGGCCGCACTTGCTGCCGTTGGCGAGGATAAAGAAGATCATGAAGAAGTCCGGGGACAATGTCAACATGATATCTGGGGAGGCCCCGATCGTGTTCTCCAAGGCTTGTGAGCTGTTTATAGAGGAATTGACGCAGAGGTCTTGGACGATCGCCATGCAAGGAAAAAGAAGGACGCTTCATAAAGAGGATGTGGCGTCGGCCATTGCAGCTACTGATATCTTCGACTTTCTTGTCAATTTGGTGTCTGATTCCACTAACCATGTGAGCTCCTCTCCGGTGGAGATGGAAGGACTGGGGTCTTAAGGACTATCACTTTTGTATACCTTTTTCGTCTCATATATTACGAAATATGTATCAGCTTCAGAATTAGTTGATTCCCAAATGGGTTAACAATTTTCTCAACTGTAGCAAAACTAGTAATACATGCAAATGCAGGATTGTTTAGCTTGAAACCCTCATCAGACTGGATGCACACAGGAGCACTTGTTCATTGTAAGCTTTCTTTTTCTTTCGTGTCAGACCGTAATTCTTTGACTAGCCTGTCCTCTTATATAGAAAGCTCGTTTCCAACCTAGAATAAGAAGAAATGAGATAATTTTTTTCCTTACAATATGATGTAACATCATAAGTAATATGGGATATTTTAAGATCCATATCTCTTAAGTAATATGATATAACATCATAAGTACATGTCCTGATTTACACTCAGACATATTATTTTACATTGTTTAGAGATACAAATTGTATCTCTTGTTAAGATAAATACAATACGTGGTAAACTTATATTAGAGGGTTGTAATATGTGGTTTAAAGGGATTAATGGAGACTTTCTAATTTGCTAAATGTTACAAGAGATGGACGTAGGTGTCAAATTTGTTTGGACTGAATCACTTTAAAAGTGATAGATACATTCCTTTTTTTAATTTTTTTTTTTATCATGTGTTGATTTTATGCCTCTTTCACTTGCTGTTTGATTTACATTATTACTGGTCATTACGCATTACATACAATGTATAGTGATAAAGATACATTGCAAAAACTAATTTATTACAACATCAAATAACCCAAAATATATTGATAGGGAAATTCGATTCTTAAAGCAAAGACTAAAAGAGACTCTCAAAAGAAAATTTTGAAACGATCATAACCATATTCAACCCTCCTTGGATTGCCTACAGACTCAACAAATTTTTCATTACAGCATTGCATTAAATAAAAGCATCCATGCGAAAAAAAAAACTACATTCATGCCTAGCCAACTTCCATGACATGAATGAACTAGCCATGAAAGGGGGAAAGCCTCACAACCAACTTTTGGGTTATTATGGCCAAAAAGTCATAACCAAGTCGTTCATAAAATCTTCATTTTAATTAGGTGATGGTGTGATCGTTCTTAAATTTTTCTCTTATGGTAATCCTTGGGGTGATTGCATTATCAACCACTATTTTCTATTGAATAGCCCATCAATTTTCCTAAAGGTTCCATGATCGTAGACCGGCATCCTAGTCATGAGTTATGATGGTCAACCTTAACTCAGAGTGGCTATGTTGCCATTTTCTTTTTTTAATCTTTTGAGATAGTTGTACGATCATTTTTTTTAATGTATTATTTCTTTAAAGTGATCGTAACCATCTTTTCTTCTTTCACGGCATTTGTATAGCCCAATGATCAATGATCATGACTTGGTCACCACCGCAATATAATAGTGGTTTTAATTATTTCTTAACTTGAAGGAAACAATTTTATATTCGCATATATGATGGCTATAAAGACGATTAAGTCAAAACTGATCATGTATAGCTTACATGATGCACCTTCTATCCAATTAACAATGAATACCTGCAGACGGGAAAGCTAAAAGTCCTATATAACTTAAAGGGATTAACTTTCACTTTAAAGTTTAATAAGCTAATTGTAGGTAATATGTTTTTTTTTTCTTTCAGTGAAAGGTCATGAATTAAATATTACTATAAAAAAATTACAAATTATTTAATTACAAACATCATCATTTACACTAAAACACAGCATTTAATAAATTTTAAAGCTCTTATAAGAACTTATTACAATTTATAGGATTTACTTCCTAGGTAGACAAATGACAAGTAATATGTTAGTTTGAGAGAGATAACTATGGTTTGTTTTCATTTTTATTTTAAAAAAACTAAGGCAAAATCCATAAGAGAAAAATCTCAAGGCTTTAACTAGTGAAAAAAAATGAAAAAAGAAATCCCAATGGTTTCCTTATTAATTTCGACTCCACCCAATCTGGATGCTCTTATTTTCCAACCCCCACGCTTGTTATTACTCTTTTTCTTTGTACTTGAGGAACACTCACAGATTGTCCTTTATGAAACTCGGACGGTCAATCTTAGTCCAAAAGGAGCATGGCATGCATTTGGCCGAAAGACGATTGTAGGAAATTTTTTATGATACTTAAATTTTCTTTCTGCATACGAGGCCCAAATTAGTGCCCTCCCTTGTTTCACAAGGAATTTGAGGTTTCATCCTGATTTCAAAATTTTATGTTTTGATGAAGAAAAATGTAAAAAATTGAATAATAGAATGTTAGATGCATTTTAAATACAAGACTTAATTTAAAAGTCAATTCAAGAGTACAAAATATAATAGACTTTATTTTCTTACATCATGAAGGCAAACAAAATAATATGATATAAGGAAACCAGACCCCTTCTCCCATTATGTTAGTTTTTTAGGTTATAACTCAGAATTGTGACAAATGGTATCAAAATCAAATTGCGACTTGGCTTGGTGGCTTGCCACTGTTATGCCCGGAGTAAGCAATGTCTCCATTCAATGACACTATAGTTTAAGTATAAGTTGCATGAAAATGAGACATACTTCTGCCATAAAAATGTAAATTTGCATCAACGTGATCCTGCTACCATATAAAAAATAAAATTGAAGGTAGAGATATCAAAAATAGCTTTGCCCACAAAGTGTAGAGCAAGTTTTACTGTTTTGTTTACCTTCAATTCTATTCTTTATAAGCTATCAGACTTGTCAGACATTTATTAACAAATCTCTATGGTTTTTGTCCGTCGGCAACAGCTTATTCGTGGGGAGGTTGTGAAAGGAAAATCAGACAACGCGGAAGCCGAATACTATGGGCAAGAGCCATCGTCAAAGCCCCAATGTATGTTCATGTTCTTTGAGAAAACGAAAGAGCAATCGATGTGGTACAAGATTCGGTGTTTGGGAGATCTAGTACAGTGTCATGTCCGCCACCAAGGTATAGCGAGCTTGCCCACTGTACAGTGAGTCTGACACCCATTGTTTTAATGGAACCACTAAACAATAATTTAAATGCAGCTTTAGCTTAAGCTCTTCGCTCAATAAGCAGTTTCGGCTTTAATCATGCCATGACATCTGTAGAAATCTTGTCTTTTTTTACTGATCCACTTTGTTCCCTCCAATCCCCTTTATCCACTCTGATATCGGGGCGGTAATTTCTTACATTACCTTGAGTAAACTAGCATTGTCAACCGACCACAACATTTTCATTTGCAAAAGTGGGTCACATTTTCTGGGTTTAAGAAAACCGAAGCATGTTTGCCTCAAGTTTATACATGGAACAAGACAATGATTTTTGAATTCCAATGCGCCTTTTATGGAACCAGAATCACAATTAGGGATAAAATAACAATTAGCAAATTAATGTTTTTCTTGTTTATAGACATGAATTATATTGTTCTATGTGTCCTCACAATAACTAAAGAAACATAAGTAATAAGAAAATTACTAATGACCTTTTTAAGTGTACAAAAGCTTCAATATTTGGGGGAAGATGCCCATCGACTTCCACACAAGAACAAACTAGACTTTAATGTTGGGGAGGGTCGTAATTAGTAGATGGTGACAAACACTAGTGAAAGAGTGAAACGGCTTGGTGACCCTGCACTTGCTCATAAACTAAGCTTTTACTCAGCAGGTGCCAAGCAAACAACTTTTTGAAACATGCATAAACCCGGGTCTCACATTTGGAAAGTACTGCTAGTTTTCAGGAAAACTAGACACCAGCGCCCCTGGTATCCCATGGCTTGCTTTCTATAAATGTTGCTTACCCTGACCACACGTTCAGGTTTCTCTATCTTAGACTTTGCACTTGCCAAAGCCTGGTATACTTTACCCACATTCTTTTCTCTTTCATCCTTTTCGGGAAAACAAGTCAAGCCATGGATGTGTTCATTCCCGAAGAGTATGTCCTGAGGCGGAGAGCTGAAAGAAAAGCAGCTGCGGCGGCCAGGAAGATACAAGAGGCGGTATCTGCACAGGGAAGGAAAATGGAGAAGGAGAAGAAAGCTGCGCCACCAAATTTCAGGCTCGAGGGTGAGCTTTTGGTCTCCAAGGGCCTCGCTGAAAATGTTGTTTTCGGTTGTCTCTCGGCTTAAGTCTGACGCAAGAGCAGAGTTTTTCTTCAACAATACTCGTTGTAATGTTTAGAAACATTAGGAAGTGAGAAAGTCCTTAGAACTTTAGTGTTGTTTATAGGTTTCAAATGCTTAATTTGATACGTAAATTTCATGTCAAATGAGGGAATGATTGATTATCCAGAAGGGAAGGGAAAGTGGAAAGAGCAGTGGGTGAACTGCTTGCTGATTTCATATTGTTCTGGCATGTGTAAGCTTTACCAAATCAATTGGGTACTAGCAAGTAGCCATCTTTATTTAAGCAATGAAATGTAGATGTATTCTTGACTATTGTATGGAATTTCTTCTTTTGGGTCGGCTTCTGGCGTTGAGGCAGATGAATCCAGCCCCATCACTTCATTAAAGGTGAAGCCCAGTGATCGAAGCAAACTGAATCAAATGAAACTTGTGAAATGTGTTTGAGTTAGATCATCTGTGGGCTCTTCAACCTTTCAGGATTGGGCCAGTGACACCCTTATCCCAATGGACATAATAAGTGAGCTTGTCTTCTCGAGGTTTCTATCGATGAATCTGTGGTGCATATTAGAAAAATAGCTGCAGAGTTACTAGTGCCACCCAAGTCAGTTCTGTCATATAATGTCTCTCTTGATAACGTAATATATTTAATTTTCAAAGTCCGAAACTCTAATCTAGGTACAAAAGTACAGCGCAAGTATAATGCAAATTAACCAACACAAACCTCCAAAAATTTTCGAGATAAAACCGCGTCACCTCGTTTGAAGAAAAGAAGGAAAGAATGGATATTCTAGTACCTTACATTATTTTATTGCATTGATAATAAGGTTTTCATAAAAAAGTTTATATCTCATCTCAAGGTTGGCTTTAAAAGTAGAGAAACAAACATAGATAATCAAAATTTTAATTAAATGTGAAACTAAACATCTACACTAATAATGCACTGACATAGTGATAACATACTCTTTTGTCATAATAGTCTAATACTTCCATTACTTTCTCTGGGACTTTCTCTTGGGAATGATAGATTCATGACCCCTGTTCCCGAAGAAGATGAAAGAGAAAGAATGTAATTCTGGTTCCATAAAGGTGCATGGGAATTCAGAAATCATTGTCTTGTTCCATGTATTAACTAGAAACAAACATGTTATCGGTTTTCCTTAGATTCAGAAAATGTGACTCACTTTCGGAAATGAAAATGTTGTTACATGTTAAGGCTTTCGCATGTGATCTCTGTTCAGGTTGCCTGAAGTCCAATGTCTGTCGTTGTCGGTTGACAATTGCTAGTTTGCTCAAGATAATGTAAGAAATTACCGCCCCATTATCAGAAAGGCAAAAGGATATTGAAAGGAACAAAGTGGATCAGTAAAGAAGTCAAAGATTTTTACCAAGACATCAGTAAAGCTGAAACTCTTTATTGAGTAAAGAGCTTGGGAAGCTAAAGCTGCATTTAGATCCTTGTTCAGTGGTTCACTAAAAACAATGGGTGTCAGATTTACAGTGGGCAAGTTCACTGTACCTTGGTGGCGGACATGTTGCTGTTCTGGATTTCCCAAACTCCGAAGTCTTCCACTTCATCGATTGTTCCATCGGCTTCTCGAGGAACACGAACATGTTGGGGCTTTGACCGGAGCCCCTGCCCATAGTATTCAGCTACTGCGTTGTCTGCTTTCCCTTTTCCATCCCCAGTCGACCGACCAGATTCAGATGCTGCTGACGGAGGAAAACAAGAGAGATCTTGCCGAGCAGTGTCTGAAAAGCTTTTAAGTATCTGTAAAGAATAAAATTATATGAAGGTAGACAAAAAGAGGAACACTTGTCCTCATTTTAAAGGAGTGTTTTTTATTTTGATTTCTCTAGTTTCAATTTTGACGTAAATCTACGTTATTATGTATCAGTTTCTTTAAATACCTCTACCTTTTCACCTACAATTGGATCTTATTATCTCATTGATAGATATCAAACTCATGGCAACAATATTTTCATGAGATTTATACCGCACTGTTTTCAACATGCCTGCCTCAAGTAAAGCATTGGGAAGACGGTGTATCATAAGTTTCATAATACTTAAATCTATTTTAAAAATTATTAGAAATAGGTTCATAATCCAACTCAAATGATGGATCATGAGTTAAAGAATAATTTTTACATTTAAGCAACTATCCATATTGTATCTTTTTAATGTGAGATCTTGATTTCCAACAAAAATCTTTTATATAAGAAAAAAAAAAGATCTCATATTCTTACATTGATTTTTAGATATGATCAAATTTAAAATAATATATATATATAAATTTTTTCATGAAATTAAAAGTACAAAAGTTTAAGGGCATTTTCTAACACATGATAAAACTCATCTATGTATGTGAGAAAATAGAGATTAGAAGCATCTAGTTATCACTCAACAAAATACTTACACAGGAAAATTTAATGTTTTCAAACAAAGTTATTCTCCTTTGTACTACTTTTTTTAATTTTTGCCAACATGGTTGAGATATTAATTGTCTTGTTTTGGAAATCATTTGTAGTTACATGTTCGTCAATATACAATAAACATATACTAAGAAAGATAATTGGAAAGTTTCATAGTCAAACCTTTTCCCTTCATTGCTTTGATCACTCATTATAATTTGGTATTCCAACCTTTGATAAGCCTATAAAAACCATAGTGCACAAGGATACTTTGTTATGTTTGTCCTTTTATAGTACACTCAAAGAAAAGAAAAGATATGTTCTTAATGAGAATCTCACAGAAATTACAATACTAGTTGACCAAAGAAAGGCATTAAGACAAAACTTCTATTATAGAAAGTCTATTCTACAAATAAATAAGCCAAGAAAGTTGTCTTTACTGATACCAAAAATTTTAATGAGATTATGCTATTTAACTATATTATTAACTTTTATAATTCTTTGTATATCTCTTGTAACAATCATTTAGTATGAAGAACATTGATTTAAAGTAAGTTTCATCTTAAGAAGGTCTCTTCAACTCCATGTCATATTATCTTTTATTTTGATTTGCATTACTAAAGTTCTTTGCATTTAGTGTTGTATATCCATTTGTTTCACAAGAAAGGACATGGGTTATTAATGAGATTTGAGAGCATGTGACTCAACAAACTTTATTATGAAATCTAATGGCCCTAGTCTTGCTTCCCTCTTAGGCAAGGAGACCACTTGCTAAGGAACTTTTTGAATTCTATGGTCTTTAATATTACCTAAACACAAAAGTGTTTGATCTTTTTCTTAATATCATAAATAGTTTATTTTAAGAGTAAGAACATTTGCATCCAAAAAGTAAATATGGAAGTAAGAACAAATTTTACCAATCATAACCTTCTTATATAATTGAAATATCTTTTTCCCTAATATTTTATTCTATTCAAGATTTTATTTGTCAAAGCTTTGCAATTGATATGAATAATTTTCCTTGTTGATGAGTATGTGGCTCAATTAGTAGCTTATATCACCTGAGATAAAAAAATCCCAAGTTCAATACCCTATTTCCATTTATCCCCATTTATCTTACAAAAAAAAATAAGGGGTACAACAAGCTATGCGATGAGGTGATCAAACTCTTTAACAGTGCTTAAAGTGCATATGATATTCTTTTATTCGAATTCTTTTTCTGCAAAAGAAAATGAAGCTTTCCTTAAATATTAAAAGTTTGAAACACTCGGAGAGAATGAATCACTGGTGGAATCTCAAATTCCTCAACGAAACAAGGGTCGGGCATTAATTTGGGCCTCGTACATAGAAATAAAGTTTAGGGAACATAAAAAGTTTCCCAAATTTGTCTTTCGGCCAAATTCATATCGTGCTTCTTTTACAAAAAGATTGACCGTCGGAGTTTCGTAAAGAACAATCAGTGTTCCACAAATACAAAGAAAGAGTAATAATAGGATCATCTAGTTTATGTGGAGTTAAAAAAGGCAGTAAAATTTTTCAGGAAATCATTCATTTTTTATTTTTTCACTAATTAAGGCCTTGAAATTTTTCTCATATGGATTATACCCTAGCTTTTTTAAAATAAAAATAAACAATAGTTACCTCCCTCAGACTAACATTTTTTCTTAGTGGTGTTCTCTAAGTTAAACCCTAATTGACAGTCCTACTAATCATAGGTTTGAATCTTCTTTCCCTTCGTTAGGTGTGCGTGCGTAAAAAAAAAAAAAAAAAAACTAACATCTTTTCTGCAGTTACTTATTAAACTTTAAAAGTGAGACTTAATCCTTCCAAATTGTACAAAACGTTTAGTTTTTCCCGTCTGCCAGTATCTGTTGTATAATTGGATAGAAGGTGCATCATATGGCTTACACATGATCAGTTTTGTTTGAATTGTCTTTATAGCCATCTATCATATATGCGAAATACAATTGTTTCCAACAAGTTAAGAAATAATTAAAATCACAATTATTTTTCTGTGGTGTCCAAGTGATGGTCATTCATCATTGGGAGAACCTCACAATTCCACGAGAATTGAACTTTCCTCCAAGTAAAGTTTTACCTTTTTCACGTACTTGTATATCTCCTTCATTCTTTCCCATATATGCAAGTTCCTGGTTTACCTCATTTCCATTGTCTAACCTTAACTTCTTCTTATGATCAACCTTATTATTATTAGTAAAATTTGTTGCAATATCATTTTTATATCTAAAAAAGCAAAAAGAAAAAAAAGAATAAGGAACCTTCGCTTCTTCCTCCTTTCAAAGGCTACAACACTGATTTTTGATGGTTATGGCTTCTGTCAGTGGGGTGTCGGTAAGGAATGGCTTTTTGCATGGAAAAGGTAAAGTAAATATTGCATTTTGGGTAAGGTAAAGTAAATGTTGTACGGTCATTTTATTCCTACACCACTCGTTTTGTCGTGACAATAACTTGTGCCGTTATAAGGTTTTCACTGCAACAAAAAGAGTCGTTTAAGTCAGAATCGCGTTTGTCATAAAAAGATACTACGGTTGTAGTATTAAATTTATGCCACACTTTGAGTTTCTTTTGATGACCAAGTTAAATACTTAGTACATAACTTATAGTCATCAAAATATCATGCGAAATTCAACAAATTTGCAACAAAAATGCTAATGAAAGAGGCAAACTCATAGCTTCATGTATTTTAAAAATAAATAGCTCAACAGTTCAAGGAACTCAATGAATTTTAATAAAAATGAAAAAAAAAAAACAAAGAGTGAATCATCCTAACCACTATTTATACAGCTTCACCTTAAATGGTCCCATTAGTGATGTAATAATGAGTTGCATGTCATCATTTAAGAACCTAATCCATGTGCATGCCTGATGTATGTCCGGCACCAACGCTTTGTGATGATGCGTACCAAAAAAAATATTTAGAAAATGGCCTAATAAGAAGTCATCTGTTCTAGTGATTTGTGGTATTCAACAAGGCAAGGCTCTCTCTATTTTATCTTTTTTTAATTGTCTTTCTTATTATATTATTTGGAACAACAACTTTCCCTTGTTTGGAGTACTACGAAGCCTTCATCAAATTTCAGATATTTTTAATTTCGTTTTTATTTTATGAATTAGAAAATTAGGTCACATATAATATGAGAAATATTAATTAAAAATTTGTTTATACGCTCACCATGTGTGTCTTATAATAAGCAAAATATTTGAATTGATCGTTAGTTTAAACATAAATTAAGGATTTGATATTCAACTAATGGTATCATAAACATGCTTACTTATTAGTGTTTTCTTCTTGGACATGGTCATTCCATGAAAGTGAACCATGCCCACGTAGCCATTTGCTGTCCCGAAGGTGTTAAACAACATTTGTGCCCCAAGATAAGGCTGTGAAAAGTCAGCCACTTAGCTCAATATTGTCCCCAAAACACAAATTGAGGATTCAAATATTTGAATTGATCGTTAGTTTAAACATAAATTGAGGATTTGATATTCAACTAATGATATCATAAACATGCTTACTTATTAGTGTTTTCTTCTTGAACATGGTCATTCCATGAAAGTGAACCATGCCCACGTAGCCATTTGATGTCACGAAGGTGTTAAACAATACTTGTGCCCCAAGATAAGGCTGTGAAAAGTTAGCCACTTGGCTCAATATTGTCCCCAAAACACAGCCATACAAGTCGAAGTTTATTCAAACACGCAAAAGCGTGACCTTTTTAAGCTTTAATTAAATATTAATTTATTCTTAATCATTGTAAAGGCCTCTAACTTCTGGTAGAAGCGTAATTACACTTTATGAAGCATGAGATTTTCACCGTAGTTATTACCTCCCTCTCTCTAAACTCTTTTCTTTCTGTGTAATTTTTTTTTTCAATCTCATTTTCAGTTCTTTTCACTAAACCATAAACAAAATGCACCCGTACAAGAAATGTCAACATTGCTAGTGATGTTAGTTGAACACAATAATCACTTGTGAATCGAAACTTCTAAGGTTCATCACCCATAATATGAAACTTTAAGGTAAGAAAAAAAAAAGGACACCCACTTCTATCTCTTTCAAAACTGTAAATTTCAGAATAGGATTTGTGGAAGATTAAGTAGCGGACCGTCTTTTTTTATTTGTCTTTTAACTGTCTTTGAATCATATAATGTCCCTTGAAGCTATTAATTAGTTTATCAAAAGTTACCATCAAGTAGTGGTGACATGTTTACGACTTTGTACGAGTTGAAAAGTGACTATATTGGCAACTAGTGGTTGTCGAGGAAGTCAGCAAATCCTGTTTTCTTCATCTATAGCAAATTATTGCTCTTGTGGTAAAGGTAGAAACCACTTAACATCAAGATTAGGCCATATGATCAATCATTTATTTATTTATTTTAGTGATATAAAAACAAAATACAATGAACCAGCTGTTTAAAAGTAGAGAAATGATAAACAATAATTTACACTTTTTTTTTTTTTTTTGTATATCACGAAAGTGCATCAAGATTATTAAATATCAAGATAATTGGTGATTTAAAATTTTGAATAATGTCTTTTTTATTTTTTTTAATCCACATACCTATTCACGTACCATTAGAGTGTTGAATCTAAACTCAAAGATCTTAAACATACTTGTTTACCATTGAATTAAGAGCTTACAAACTATTCATAAAAGTTTACTAAAAGATATTCAAATGTGAGATTTGATTTGGGTAATAAACAAGCAAAAATTATTAAAAATAAAGATGAAATTGGAATAAATAGAACAAATTCTAATGATTTATGGAAAATAAAAGTTGGGTCCATCTCATCCACCTTCATGTGGTTGTGATGCGTTGGACCTATAAGGTTTCCTTTTGACCGTGGCATTACGTTTGCCTGTGAGTTGGGGAAGTCTTCTCAGACAGACAACTGCGTAATGTGGCTTAAGACAGATGGCATTTGGAGCTTTTTCAAAGATTATTTATATGGGTTCGTTGACCGAACTTTCTCTATGAGAATCGAGGTATAATCCTTCCCTATATAAGAAAATTGAATACCAAGAAGCCAAAAAATGATGAAATAAACAAGTATTTGATTTTCTTAATCTCCTCATAGTAATTTTTTTTTTAAAATTTATTTTCTCTTGCTTGTGTAAAATAAACTACTATTAAAATCATTTTTTATAACATAAACATCCAAGTGTTAAATTAGGATAAAGAAATTTAAGACACTACTAATTTACCATTTAACTAACAAGCGATTGGCATTAAAGCCAGATTAAGGACACAAATTATCACTCTCTTGACATCATTTTGTTTACTTCTTATTTTTCTTAATAAATTACTTGTATTTGGGTGATAACGGATCCCTTGAGGGAATAGTGATGCATTTATTGGAATCTAAATGTTAATTACTTGTTGGAGATCATAACGTTTTCTCTCTTAATAAAGACAACCCATTTGTTAAACAAAGGAAAGAGAGCAAATGGAAATTTGCCTGTCAATGACATGACCCATGACAAATCTCCATTTTCTAAAGGCTTTACAAGTTAATGGGTCATAATTATTTGTATTCCATAGAAGGTATCTATGCAAGAGACTCCCGAATCCCCATGAATTTACGATCCATATCTTTAATATTATAAACATTAATTTAGAGAAAATATAATGCATGACCCATCGATTTACAGGAAAGTTTTTAGTGGAGCAAGCGCCAACAAGAAAATTGTACTTGAACCCTTCGTTGTTTGGAAAATGTATTGCATTTCTTAAGCAAAACGAGAAGACGTGGGACTTTGATTGAAAGCTGTGCATGGCTCAGCACTGCCATTCCTGATCTCATCCCCCTATGGAAAGTATAACTTTTCCTAAAGCTGAATAGAAAAAGGGTCGGAAAAAGAATTTTCTGGGACTTTTGTTAACCGCTGTTTTGTCAGGATGCAAGTCCTATATTACCAACCACCGCAACCACCTTTTAAAGTGTACTTTGCAGCAACATCTTGCAGGCGTTGCTTCCTCTGTTTCCAATCTATCTTGTCTTGTTTCTGAATCGTTTGGGGACCTTTCTTGAGTTGTTGTTTTAATACTTTAGCTTTGATTTGCTTTCCTCTGCTCACTTGGGTGATCACACCGTGGCTAAATTAAAAGAATACGTTATGGGAGAAGAGGGGTCCCAGAAAGTTGATCAGGAAGAGCCTGTGCCATCTGGGGAAGAGAAGGGAAAAGTGGTAGAGGAGAAAGCTGGGGAAGAGCAGGAAAAAATAGAAGAGGAGAAAGCTGGGGAACAGAAGGGAAAAGTAGAAGATGAGGAAGCTGGGGAACAGAAAGGAAAAGTAGAAGAGGCGAAACCTGGAGAAGATTTAGCTGCAGAGAGGGTTGTGAACCCATCTCCTCGGCAGAAGAGCTTTCCCGAAGTTGATGAAAGTAAATGTTTTCTATCTCTGTTTCTCTGTCTCTTTCCCTGTTTGATTCCTGGGAAAACTGTGAGAGTAAATATTTGGTTTTCTAGGGGCTCCCAGTTTGTACTCTGTGGAAAATTCTAGGCTCAGGGTTTTTAGTAATCAAGTCAGAATTATTTCTTCCATCTCGATTTCTTTGGTTATCCTGCGATTATATCACAGATTTTTTTCTGTTCTAGTTTGCGACTACTTCAATTTCTTTGATTTTTACTATTTAGATCATAACTCACTGCCTTTTTGTAAATGAGGAGGTTTTAGGTCTCTGAAGCCTAATCATGCTTTTTGGCGCTTATTAAAGTAAAATTCATCCAACGATCTGCTTATGTAGCCTTATTCTTTCGTGATACTTCTAACCCAATTACATGGTTGATTCAGTTCTCAGAGCTGAGTTGCTCTAGCTGTTGGAGATTTTATTTTATTGGCTATGCTTGCTAAATTAGTCAATGGCCTGAAAATTAAATTAGTGATACTAGGCTTCTTTGCCTAAGAACTTCTGATAGTACTTCTAACATTAAGATCCTCTGTTTTTATAAGGGTGATTTTCCAGATGAGTTCCTTATCTTTGCTCCTTTCAAAGCTGTAGATGCAGGCACTAATTCCACTGAAAATCAACGGTTGGCTAAAAAAGCAACCCAAGAAGGAAGCAATATTAGAACTCCTTTAGTAGCACGGTTTGCAGAGCCTGAGGTTGTGAAGAGTACAGCGGTTCCACTTGACAGAGGTATATGCCTGAAAGTCTCTGTTTGACACATTACTTGATTATGAGTGGGATAGATAACGCTTTCATATGTTCTTTCAGATGCTGTGCTTGCTCAGGTTGCAAATGAGAAAAGGTTGGCTTTAATCAAAGCATGGGAAGAAAGTGAAAAGACGAAGGCAGATAACAAGTAAGAGGCAATCTAAGAAGTTCTAATTCCTTTGATCATCTCTTTGAATTCTAACGCATAGCTAAATTTCCTGGGGAACTAAAAGAAGGTTATTCTATCATTTACTGTTTGTTTGGCAGAAGTATTGCACAAATTCAACATTCTTGAGGCTTCTTGGTCTCCATAAGTTTATCTTCTTAAATTTTGTTATGCTCTTCATAAGAAGCTGATCATTAGCTTTGATAGTTATTGAAACTTCAAGATTATATAGTTTGTTGGGTGACTTTTACGGGTTTAATTGCTCCAGATTTTGGTGTCCTGTCTAAGTTGCTAGCTATGGCCAACTAATGCGATCCTTTCTCAATCAAAGATTCCTTTTTTTCTTTTTCATTCCAAGTGAAAACCTGGAATTTAGTTCATGCATTCTCAATGTCTTTCTCTGTGATGCACTTTTTCCTGCTTGATTAATATAACCCAGCATTTGAACAGGGCACATAAGAGGTACTCCACTGTTGATGCGTGGGAAAACAGCAGGAAAGCTGCTGTGGAATTAGAACTCAAGAAGATTGAGGTAATAAATTCTATTGGATTACTTACATTCATCATCGGTGGCTGTTGCTCCCTAATCTGATCCACAAAAACACAGCTAGCTTAGATTAGGCCAATTATCATTCTTTATTTTTTTTATTATTTTTTATTTTTTTGTGTTTTACAGATAATTCTACTCAGTTACCGCAACTGAAAACTAGAAGGGTGCTATTTTTTCACTTTACACTTTTGGTCAAAATGATGCTGCATCTGTTTTGAGTTCACAATATGCCATGGTAAAATTGCATTTGCAGTTCTCGATTCAGCTAGTTTCCTTGGGGAGCTATGCTATTAGATGATATAATTACCTTTTGCTAGGACTAGTGTAATCTCTTTACGCCAGCTTAGCTAAGGCTAGATTTGGAGGTTTGCTCATACTGAAGGCAGTCTGAACCTGGTGATTTCTTGAGAGACTTTTGGTCAAAACAAATGTTTGATGTCTTTGTATCGATTCCATGTTAAACCAAAGAATGCTGAAACAGAACGGTCACTATTTTGAGCACCGGTAGGAGAGGGAGATGCCTCAGGAGGCAACCAGGATTCTACTGGTACAGCTACATGCAAGAGTCAAAACCTCTAGGTTACTCAAACTATGTATCAGCTAGAGCTTTTTCAAGCCTCTACTACATTGATTAACTCCCCCATTGAATAAATTGTGACATACCAAAGACCTACCTAGGGCTTAAACTTATGCGTCTAAATGATGATAGCACAACATATACATTGACAGACCCATGAGTTTAGGCCCTAGGTAGGTCTCAAATTTTCTGTGCATCTGAGCTACTACCGCATCAACTGTGAATTTCTTCACAAATCTAGGAGGACCACTAGATGTTAGAAGCCACCCACACTCTCCTGGAGCCACACGGAATGTGATAAGAGCAAGATACATGTCTAAGCTAAAATTAAATCAAGAGAGGAGCTCATGAGGAGCCTATAGATATAGATGATAGGCCATGATCTGCAGAAGGCTTAAACCTTTTCATTTGGGCTCAATTATATATATCGTTGCTGTGGCTTTTAGGTGAGGGACTCAACATTCAGATATGCACTCAACCCATTAAACCCTCTACCAGTTTGAGCATTATGGAAAAATAAGTTATGTTATATGCAATTCAGTGAGATACTCAAATTCAATGGTATTGTATATTAGATGCCCAGAACCGTTCTTTGAGCCAAGAATCTGCAGAAACTCGATGCTTGGCATTCATATTTATCAAACCTATGAATGAAGCACTTGATTCATCAAGTATTTGACATACCTTTTGCATAACAGGAAAATTTTGATAAAAAGAAGGCAGAGTATGCTGAGAAAATGAAGAACAAAGTGGCTGAGCTCCACAAGGCTGCGGAAGAAAAAAGGGCGACAATTGAAGCCAATCGAAGAGAAGAAATCCATAAGGTCGACCAGACAGCTTCAAATTTCCGTACTACAGGAAGTGTACCGAAGAAACTCTTTGGATGCTTCGGCCTCTAAGCTTCTCATACAAATAACACTGCATAGAATAAGCCAGAAGTGCTTCGAAATTAAGTTTTCCCACTTTCTTCTTTGGCCTGGTTTGTCATTTGTTTTGTAGTCGTAAGTTGGTTTTAATTTTTTCTTTCTTTTGTTATTGCATAATTTGTTGTTATATTTGTCTGCGTGAGAGGATACCTCCAATGAGAACCATTGGAGTTACAGCTGTATGATGTTGGTCTTGAAAAAAAGGTTACAGATAAAATAGTACAATTTCATCTTCTGGCTGATTAATAAAGGCAGATCTTCAGGATTGGTTGAGATGAGAAGATATCCACTCACAGGCTAGAAATAGACTGAAAAGAGCTTATTGAAGATGCAGAACTGGATTGTGATCCTGAGATTTCTTTCACATGAATTGATAACACAGAACAAGTTTTCTCTATATGGTCACATCCATTAAACCACTTATGCTGTGGAGTTTCAAGTAATTTCATTATGATCTCCGGAAATTCTATCTGGTGGCTTTCCACCCTTATTATTAAGGTTGCCGGTGATCAAGACAGGACATCACTTTAACTTGGTGTCTGTCTGATGGCAGTGTTGTGCTTTGACCAAAGAGCACGATGTTCTCTAGCAGAAATACGCATTAGTTGTCTTTTCCCTAGCAAAGGAAGAGCAGACAACAAAAGGGAAGCTCGGCCATTGTCCTTACCTTTTAATAAGTAGTCGTAAGAATCAGAGGAAGAGAAGATGAGATACATAAATAAACTTTCAAGCCTTTTTTTCCTAAAAGAAGGCAAAGACACCATTAATCTGTGTTTTTTACCATGGAAACCGGTGCACTAGATTAAATTCATATTTGAATCTAACATCTTTCTTATAGCGTATTAGATTTAAAAGATCTGAACCTGTAAATTAAAGAAAAAAAAAGTGATTATGAAATTGAAGAAAAAAAACAGTATCTTGCAAAGTTGGAAGCCGGAAGAACAAGACAAGCTCTGGGAGTATTTTTTTGGCAGAATGCCTTTGGCTTGTGGGAAATGGGTCTTGCTGAGGTGCAAGTGTTAAAGAATTATAGATCTACGATGAGAAATGGAAATTGAATGCATCTTTCTGAAGTAAGATCTATACAAAACTGCCTTTCGTGGTTCAGAATTTCTCTATTCTTCTCGCTTTTTGAATCTCTTATTGTCCCTTTCTAGATTCCTCAGACTTGCGCATGGTTTGGTTGCGTTCTCCCTCTTGGCTTAATTTGATAAGCTTGTCGACAATAGTGATTTCATCCATTATGGTTGATGATGCTCATGGAGTTGGAGACATCTTCAAGCTATTAGTTAAATGATTATTGTTAAGGATGAAAGTCCTACAAGGGAAAGAAAGATCATGATTGGTAATGTTTAAATGTAAAAATTATCCACTTAATGTATAAGTTGGCTTTTGGGGTAGACTTTAGGATTTTTAATATGATATTCGATCTTAGGTTAATTCTATTTAACTTCTATTCAACTTTGAGTTTATCGAATATGCTTGATGTAGAAGAGAATATTAAAAACCAAAGTCTTACGTGAAGAGAAAAAAAAATATCATTGAATAATATATAAATATAAAAATTATTCTTTCAACTTGTAAGTTAGCTTCTGAATTAGACATTGAAACTTTCTAGTAATTACAAGCTTAATGTCCTAGTAGAACAACCAATTTTTGTGTCCATCATCATCATCCAAGCATCCAACGGTAGCGTCCTCTTATGTTAATTGACCATGCATGTCAACATGCAAATTGTAAAAAAAGTTAATTTTCTTTTTAACGTGTTGTAAAAAACAAGATACTTTTACATATGTAGAGAATATCATGACAATTTTTACCCCGCATTCAAGAATAGGCCTTGGCGGCCAAATCCACAGGTTCGGTTGAATCAGACACCAGATCGACAAGAAAGTCGAAGATATCAGTGGTTGCAATCGCCGACGCCACATCCACTTTGTAAACCGTCCTTCGTTTTCCTTGCATGGCCAGCATCCAAGACCTTTGCGTCAACTCCTCTATGAACAGCTCACAAGCCTTGGAGAACACAATCGGAGCCTCCCCAGATATCATGTTGACGTTGTCCCCGGACTTCTTCATGATCTTCTTTATCCTCGCCAACGGCAACAGGTGAGGCCCGGTTCTGCCTCCGGCGACCATTTCTGAATATATTCCGGCTTGCTTCATCTTCTTCTTCTGTATATTTGACTCTCGGTTCAGATATTTGCACTAGTCTTATGAAAGAGAGATTGGATCAAAGAGGCTGAGAGAGAAAGAAAGTAAAGATGTGTGAGAATGGAAAGCAGATTAGTTCAAGCTAATATATTTATAGAAGAGTGATGTAGGAGAGGTTTGTTTGCAGAAACTAGAAGAGATACTTGCCGGCTTAGCCTACTTCAGCCGAGAAATCTCCAATAACGCCTTCAGAACACATAAAAAAGAGATAGATGTACTAAATTAAAGTGGTCTTTTAGACAATTCCAGAACAATACAAGAACAAAACGTCATAGAGTTTAAGTTTGAAACGGCAAACAGCACCATCCTCCATTATTGGCAAACAAGTAATCACCTCTCATAGTTCCTGTCATGTTTACAACATCCCCCCGTCAATTAAGCAATGTGACCTTAAAAGTCAATAGTTTATATAATCAACTTGAGATTTCTAACGATCATTGAGGACAATTTTAAGTTTTGATGGGTCAAAGTAAAAAAAAATTGTTGTACAATTGCGAAAACAATATGGATACATATATCAAGTTATAAACACATATAAAACATGAATGTAGTTATTAGTTTTTTTTTTCATCTTATTAAGTTTTTTTAAGAGAATACAAAGATTCTATTGACAAGACTTACACAACGTTGTTTTTAGTACTCATAACAATTTCTTCATCAAACTATGTCTTTAGTATTTATGTACTAAATTTTCTCTTGGCCAGTACCTGCTACCTAAAATGATGTCATCCAACTGCCACCTCAAAGGTGCAATCCTTTTTTCTGCCTCCTAGGTTTTTCTATAATCTTTCCATTTTAGGCTAATACCAAAAGGAATTTTAAAATAATACCATTAGGTTTAACTACTCATACAATGAATAATAATTTTCAAAATATTCTTGGAATATACCTAAAATGTATCTAGGATATATCTAAAACAAACTAATCTAGCTTTATTAATTACCACTACAAATTCTTAACAAAAATCAACGGAGCAATTTGACCTGCATAAGCAAAGCATGTCACAATTGGAAAAAAAATATCATTTTTTGATTTAATCAAAGTCAACTTGACCTGCGCCGATTGCCGCATTTTTTAGCTAGAGTGTTGGAAAGTCAGAATCACTGCCTAAATCACATGTGAGCTGTCGAGTGAATTGTAGAAACAAGCGGGAGAAAATGTACATAAAAGGATGTGTCCTATGATTCTTTTATGCAAGCAAAAAACCGGGTTCTTCCTTCTTTTTTGTTAATGTCTCTTGCTTCTGTTCGTGTTAAACATCAAACATTAAGCAAGGTCATCTTTTCTTCATATGCAACACCGTCTACAAGTAATTTTACTCTGAATTTTCTCGAGGAAGCACTTCTTTATTGGTCGAACTTGATTTCATGTGCAGCAGTTGAAACTTGTGTTGTAAATCCATTTCCTATCAAAAAACCTGAAAATAATGAAGGCGGTGTCTTTTCAAATTTATATTCAATTTCCATTAGATTTCTTAGCAGTGGGGTTCAATAAGTTCACACCGTTTATTCAATACAATCCTTCATCATATGAGTTCAAAACTTGGGCACAATCACATGTAATGTCACATAAGCATAGGTTCCAAACTTAGGCATTATTCATGGAGTGCTAAACAAGAATTTGAGCTCTAATCCATGTTACAAACCTATATTTATCTCAAAACCTTAAAATATAAGAGATGATATTTTTTCTTATGAAGTTAGATTTTTTCATGAATTTTAGTAATATATAATAATAACTACATACTATTTATTTAACGACTTAGACTGAAAAGGGTTTAGTTGAAATTAGTGTTTAACCCTTTTTGAGTAGCAAGCATCGATGTGTTTGATTGCTTCAATGGTAAAAAAGGGTTGCTTGACATTTTATAAACTTTGTTGCATAAACAACTCCGATCAAATCTCATTTGTTCATTGGAAAGATTGAAGTCCATATTATTCAATTTTGCAAGCAATCTTCTCATGCGTACTCTGTTCCACCAACTAATATCCATCTTCAAAGCTGACAACCAATAAATTAGAAGGGAACTTCTGACCATATCTTTAGAAAATTGGTTTTTCCTGAACTAGTGACACATTCTAACATTTTTTTCCCCTAAGCTTTGTGATTATATCTAGAAAGAAGCCGGGCATACTGGATCAAGCCATATCAAATGAAATGGATTTACATTTGATGTATTGGTGGCCTTACTTTTGCCAATTCCAGTTTATCCGTCTTGTGCTTCTATATCGGAGGACAAGAGAATTTTATTTTATTTTTAGTAAATTCTAGTTATTTGTTGGTAAATTCCAAATTTTATAGAGTTAAGTGGCTTGTTTTTGAGAAGATGTTGAAAAATAAGAGATAGTTCTTTGATAATTATTACATAATTTATGTTCCTTATATGGTTCATATCAACAATCAGTAACTACAATTACAATTAAGTCACTAAGACCAAAGGGTTAATTCTTTGTTCATATGCACCATTATCCTTTTCACCTGGCACGAGAATCTCCAAGCACAGAAAGCAAAATCCCAAACAATTGTTTAATCCTTTGCAAATTCCAATGAGTTATTGTATTGCAGAGATGGATCAGACCTAAAATCAAAGTGCTTAGGACCTTCTCTTTCAAGAAGGTATAATTCTTAGCCATGCATGTTTTTGTAAATGTGTTTTAAATCATTGGACAAGAGTTTTCCCTTCCATTCGATCGAGGATGACCCTTTATGAAAGACAGGTCAGCCGGGAGGTGTTACAAATGACAGGGAAAAGCTGCAGATGCTTGCATATTGAAATGATCCAAGGACGAACCAAAGAAACTGGAAATCCTCATCACACATCGAGCAAATGGAACATGGGAACACCGATTGAATAGGCGAGTGTACAAAAGAAATCGACAAGAACAACTCCGAAATTGATTTACAGTAGTAGTTCATGTTTTCAGTATTGCTCTTGCTTCTGGGCTGCGTACTGTTCAGGTTCTGGTTTCGATTATGGTTTCCATTGCTGGCTTGGGTTCTTCCTCGGGTTTCTGTTCAGCGACTGCTGCTGCATTTTTCTTCATTGAAGCAGTCTTGATGAGATGATTGTAGCTTCCCTTCTCCTTGAACAACTGAGCAAAGTGGTGCTTGCAGTAAAGAATTCCATTCAGAGCAGCATAAGACGAGTGTGTGAGAAAGCAACCTCCATGAGAACACCTGAAGCATGTCTTGTGGTAGAACTCCCCCTCCATTGTCACCTATCATGAAATTTGCTCCAAGTTTGATACTTAAACCTCCATAAGAAGTTATGGTAACATATGCCTATTTTGTTAAATATAGTAACTTAAGATCCCTACATATTAGGGCATCTTTTTTCTTTATTTTTTAAACGATTTGTTTTAAAGAAAATTTTTAACTGTTTGTAACATAATATCAGAATTCAGGTTCAAGTATAATATCTTATTAGTAATTGAATCTTAAATCTCTAATTTATCATTATATTTTTTTATTAATGAACTGACTCACATTTAGAATAATAAAACTTGTCTTATATCATCAGTTTCTTGGTATAATACTAAAAACAAGTTGGGCCATCTTTAACTCATAAAAGGTATGAGATTGCATACCTTTTCCAAAGGGTATACTGTCTTTTTGCAAACAGCACATTTCTCTTGAGTCCCAGAAAACATGGAAGAGAGTTTGCTAGGGGCCTTATTCTGTGAAAACAAAAAAAAAATGATAAAAGAAAATACATAAATCACTAGATAAGAAGTTAGGATTATGTAGGAAAGAGAAGAATTGAGATAAATCATGAAGAAAAATTCAAGAATGTTAGGAGCCAAAATCATAGACTTGATTAATTGAAACAAATACTAGAAATAAAACAAGATCAGCATCATAAAAGGGACATTTAACCCTTCAGCATCATATGGGAAATTACAAAACAGGAGCATCTATGGGACACTGAAGACTGGGAGATATTCCAGATTTCTCTCATCCCCTTCCTCTTGGTCCTTTATAAACTAATCCTAATCGACAAAAGACTCTAAATCCAATTACAATAACAGAGAGCAAGATGACAATAAAAAGCAGGTAAATCCCGTACGTACCAGCTCCTTCGATGACCTTGCGCCTGATTAACCACGGTGTAAAACAACACATTATCAGCAAATACAGAAAGGTGAGTGAAATCAAATGTCAAGAGTACCTGGAAGACAAAAAGGTCCTTACCTGTCTGGAATTTCTTTGTTAAGCTCCCTGTCTCCTTGAAGAGCTGCTCGTAGTGAGGCTTGCAGTATAAGACTCCATCCATGGAGGAGTAATTGCTAATCTGTAAAGCAGACGTTTACTATACATCCAAAAATGCACCAAAATGCCTTCCAACTCATATCTGTTGTATTACTAGTTTTAGACTATTTTGGCTCTTAGAAAATCACATACATATATCCCTTTTCATGCTCGTTTTAAAAGAAAATGAACTTTCACATGACATCAAAGTTTAGGTTCAGAAGATAATAGAAGTGCAAAAGATGCAGCATACCACAAGAGTGCCATTGCAGTGACTGCATCTGAAGCAGGTCCTATGATAAGCAACACCATCAGCAGTTAACATTTCAATGAAATGCACAGTCCTGTCACAAGCCTTGCATTTCTGTTGAGTCCCACTGAATGCCATCGTTATGTTCTGGTATGATCTGAAACTCCCAACACAAATATGATCCTGCAGTGATAAGCCAAGGGAGTTCCAATCCTATTCTGGTGTTTGAGATAGATAGAACCCAGGGCGGATCTGCTATAACCTATCCAGCTTTCCTTGTATTTGACCAGGTAGATAAGAGGTCCAAAATGCAGTGAAACCGTGGATGGAGAAGGTCATTTCCATGATCTGTGGAGGACAGATGATAGAATGCCCACTCCTTTTGGAAGATACAGGTTTTCGTGTTCTAATTATAGGGCTTGATTATCCAAAGAAACATTGAAGGAGGGACATGAAAATCTGTCTGACTATGTCTTCCTGACATTTATCAGTAAATTAAGGTAAGCAATGCAACAACCTTTTTCCATAAATACATGTTTACTATAATTAGAAAAAAAAAGAAAAAGACAGATTTTGTCTACTTTTCATTAAAAACTTTCTGGGTTTTCTATTTATTTGATTTTTTCAGATGTAAGAGAATTGGAAACTTCATTTTCTTTCCTTGTTTGGATTGTTAGAAAATGCGGAGAATAATGAGAACTAGATATGTCTCCTGTCATATGAAGTGCCTTTTTTTTTTTTAAAAAAAAAACTTTATGATAAAAAAAGCTTTCTGGGTTTCCTATTTAGTTCATTTTTCTTTGGATATAAAAAGAATGGAATAAACTCCTGACAAAGCTTCATTTTCCTTCTCTTTGTTCAATCCAATTAAACCGTGTTTGGATTCCTAGAAAATGTTGAGATTCTTTGAGGATTAAATACGTGTTCCCATGACACAAAGCCACGTGGCAATATAACTCTCTCAGTAGCCGTTCTATCCCTACTTCGCAGACTCCATATATGTTCTCGGTTCCTTCTCTCTCACTCCCTCACAGATGCACCCAACAAATCCCTGTATGCCCTTTCCCGCCGTCAGATGAGCGTAACAAGTACTGCTGATCAGAAAGAATGGACGGTCCGATTGCCCTCACTGGTGCAGCCACCATTGCCAACACTGGCTCCTTCTTCCCAAGTCGAGCCCGGGTTCATATGTTCAGAAGAACGAGCAGAGTCCTTTCTCTGCGTACTCTGAAGAAGCGTAATAAACTCGTGGTCTGCGCTTCTAAAGAAGGAGACCCTCCCAAGCTCGACCAGTGGGACCAAATGGAGCTCAAGTTCGGCCACATGATTGGCGAAGACCCCAAACTAACCCTTGCCAAGGTCTCCATCTTTCTTACTATTTACTTGCTCAAGTTCTGGGTTTCTATTTTAGCTTAAAGAAAACGGTCAAATTGGTGTCTTCGGGTTCAAATTGGAAAAGAATTTTGTTCGTGGTTTCTGAGTCGAAGTGTGTTTATGTGTTTGTTTTAAGGTCATATTGGTTTGTTAGGTTCAAAATGGAGAAAATTTTCACTCTTTTTTATTTCTTATGGTTAGTGTGTTTATGCTGTGTTTTGCTGGGTGCCTTTTTTGCTTACAGATAACGGTCAAACTAGTATGTTACCCCGCTAAATGGGAGGGAATTTTTGCTTTTAATTTCTTTTAAATAGTTGAAAAGTATCTGTGGCGTCAAATGAAGATTCCTGTGGTTTATTGTGGATTCTATGTGCTCTTGTTTTCTTTGGATTTATGATAGCTAATTTGCATGATTATTCTTTGATTCTAATTTTAGTTACTCTGTCTTATGTATTTTGGTGATTCAGATACTGGGTAGAAAAGCGAATCCAGAGGCTACATTTCTTGAAATTGAGAAGAACTTCTATAAGAAAAAGGGTAAGTTGGTGGAAATAAAGGAGGTTCCGTTTGATGAATCAAAAGAATCAAGTTCGTTGGAGGGTTTGAATTTGGTGCGACCTGTGCCGAAGAAAGGTTTCACATTGAAGGCTGATGAGAAAGGTATGGAGACGAAGAAACCAAGCCAAAGGGTCAGGAAGCCAGTGGCTAATAGTACTAAAGGTAGCGTTCCTAGTGTTATCTTGAGAAAACCAGCTGGGTTTAATGAGGATAATCTTAGTGAAAAGCCGTCAATTTTGAGGATGAAGCCGAATTTATCATTGAAAATGGGGAATGGGCAACCAAAGGAGAACTTCAGCAGTATGACAATTTTAAGAAAGCCAGAGCCAGTTAGTGTCAATAAAGTTACTGGGAGGAAACTAGAGCCTAATGTTAATGTTGACGCCAAAGTTGTTGATGGTAATAATTTGAAAATGAGGAGAGAAGAAGCAAATGATGAAGTTGCTGCTTCCATGCTCTTAAAAAGGCCTGTTCCAATGAGTGCCAATACTAAAATTGATGAAAAATTCGAGCAGCTTGCGGACTCAGAAGCTGAAGCTGAAGTCCTTGAGGATATTCAGCATAATGTTTTTGAAGGTTTTTCAGAATTTACTGGAACTGCCAATGCAAAGGACAACCCTGAGGAGATCAAGGATGGCTTATTTTCTAGTGAAACCAAGCAAGACAGTGACTCCAATGTAGGCATTGCTCTATAGTGCATTTGATTTTAATCAGTTAAAGTTGTCAATATTAACATTGTGCTTGATTGATCAGTTAAAGTTATTAACGTTAATATTATGCTTGGCCTTTTAAGAATTACAGCCATTAGAGCATAGTGATATGGAGTCCATTCAGGAGGTTACTGCATTGAGTGGACGGTCAGATACAAATTCAGTTGATTTTGGAGTCAAGTTGACCGCGGAAGCTGCACTACTGGGAAAACCAAAAAGGTACTTTAACTCATTCTCGAAGTTTGTGTTGCATTTCTTCTGGTGCTAGCTTTGTTTAATTAGCACGCTTCTTTGCTGTAGATTGGACCAATCTGTGAAAGCAACACAGAACCCTACTGGTGAAGAGATGGTACTCATGAATTCTGAAGGCTATGGTTCCAGCCTTGAGTTTAGCAATTTCGTTGCTACATCACTTACAGGGGTAAGGTTATGTCCACCTTATTTTCTTTTGTTTGAGCGTTGACGTGTGATAATCCTTGAACATTGTATGTTTTACACTTGTAGGGAAGTGAAGATGCTGATTGGACCAATGCAGAAGGTCTGGTTAAGACAAGTGACAGGGGAGAAGTGGAAGTAATGAGCGCTAGCACCAGAGGTTTTGTTGTAAGTACACTTTAGGCCACAGTCCAAAAAGAGCTTTGTATGCAATACATTTTAACACTCATTTGCAAGCTAGGATTTTCCATTTATATTACCTTTCTCAACTGATTTGACCATTTTGCAGGTATCTTTTCGGTCTTTGGTAGGTTTTTTGCCATATCGTAATCTTGGTGCAAAGTGGAAGTTCTTGGCTTTTGAGTCATGGTTGCGGCAGAAGGGCCTAGACCCATCATCATACCGACAAAACTTAGGAGTTAGTGGAAGTTATGATGCAGCATACAGGAATTCTCCTCTTAACTCAAGCCTTGATCCAGAAATTGATCAAAAAATTGGGGAAGAAATATCGGCAGATATGAAATGGGAAGATCTTCTTAGAATTTATGATCAAGAGAAACTCAAATTCTTATCATCATTTGTCGGACAGGTATGGAGAGATTGAATTTAAAGTTAGGACTACCTATTTTTATCTTTGGATTTTGACAAATTTTGGTGCTTGCAGAAAATCAAAGTGAATGTGTTGTTGGCAGACAGAAGATTTAGAAAGCTCATATTTTCTGTGAGGCGAAAAGAAAGGGAAGAGCTGGTTGAGAAAAAGAGAAGTCTCATGGTTAGGGGTTACATGACATTTGTTGGATTCTTTTGCTTGTGTTTTTGTTTCTTATACTTGCCCATTAAGTGCTTCAAAACCACAGTCACACTATGGAGTCAAGAGTTTCATTTTGGGTGTTTCATAGTCTTTCTTTCCATATTTTTGCTTTTGAAGGGCAGTTGGAAAAGATAGCATATTAGAAACAGATGGATATGGATAATGTTGGCAGGAAACTGATAATATCTTTTGGTACATGAAAGCTTGTTAATGATATCAATTTGCATCCGAAGTTCCTCATAAGATTTCTTGATAGCAATTTGCATCTGAAGCTCCTCATAAGATTTCTTTTGCATTTGTTCTAGAATGATATCAATGGTACTCTTTATATTTTAAGTTCCTGGGTTTTATTATCAAGAATTTGATTTTAGAACTACGTAGGCTTTACCTACTTGTGTCATTTCTTGTAACAGGCTACACTGCAAGTTGGGGATGTTGTGAAATGTTGCGTCAAGAAGATTACATACTTTGGTATTTTTGTTGAGGTCAGTGGAAGATTTGCTGCTCATTTTGTTTTCAGAATCATTAATATTTCAGATTATAGATGCATAATTGGGATGATTGATTGACTGACATATTGACATAGTTTGTTGTGCGGTTTTGAGCTTCCTACTTTGTGATGCTTTTTCAAAGGGTTACGGCACCTACCATTATCACTGACCTTGAGCAATAGATTCTCTATATCCCTTATCTTTCATCGGTTATTGACTTTATTGCACTGGTATAGGTTGAAGGAGTGCCTGCGCTGATTCATCAGACAGAAGTATCATGGGATGCCACTTTGGACCCTTCATCATACTACAAAATCGGCCAGGTATTACCCAAGGATTTTGCTACATTAACTAGTGTTTATTGCGCGGACAATCAGACTAATTTTGGTAATTTTGGTGAATTTGGCCTCGTAAAAACTGTGTATGCTGCTGCCACTCATTCCATGTCTTTCTTACTTGCATTCTTGTTCAATCTTTTTGATCAGATCTTGGAAGCAAAAGTTATCCAATTGGATTTAGCACTTGAAAGGATTTTTTTGTCACTAAAGGAGGTTATGGTAATCCACATCACATGGCTTCTCTATTCTTGAATTGTAATTTGAGAATAGTAAAATGTATGAGCATACACTGAAAGTCATGCTTTTGCAGCCCGATCCATTAATGGAGGCCTTGGAATCTGTGGTTGGCGATCATAATCCCTTGGATGGGAGATTACAAGCGGCACAAGCAGAAGCCGAGGTTATTATTTCAGCCTGAGTAGTTTTTTTCTTCATTTGATAAATGCTATGTGAGTAGTATGTTGTCTGCTTGTGTTGTCGTGGTTGTGTGAGACATTAGGTATTTTATATTCTGATGTGTATGAGACATCGTTTGATAAAAAGGAGAAAGAAAAAATTCTCAAAAACATTTATCAAGAAGCTAAAAGAGTTGAACTAGCAATTTTTTTTTTTTGTCAACGTTCACTTCTAGTTTTATTGCAATGAACACCCGCATGACAATTGAGGTAAATATTTAGAACTATTATTAGCATTACCAATGTACTAAACTATTCTAATTTTAACAACTGATACATTCTGTACATTTTTTGCCATGTTTCACCCTCACTTTCTGATTTCTGTTTTGCATTTTGGACAGTGGGCTGAAATGGAAACTCTTGTCAAAGAACTGCAACAGATTAAAGGGATTCAGTCTGTATCAAAAGGCCGTTTTTTCTTGAGCCCAGGTTTAGCTCCAATGTTTCAGGTACAAAGACCAAGATTCCCAAACAGAATGCAAGTTCACAAGTTGTTTTGTCACTTTTGGGAGTAATAAAATGTTTTGCGATAACATAGTAAATCCAAGTTTGTGTCAATCTTTCTTGGATTATTGAATTGAGTGTTTATGGAAATCATTGTGTGCACCATAAATATGCATAATATGTATGGACGCATAGAAGATGATGTTTTGTGCCATACAAGTCTCAATTTCGAAAACTGTGTGATCAAATGACTAGATAATCCCCTGAGCCTTCTCCTTCTTGTCAAATGATTTGGTTTTATGACTATGTTGGCAATAACAGGAATAACTTCTCATGCTATCTCACTAGTACTTAACAAACATAACCCCCTTCATGTCAATTGTCGTTGTGAGACTGCTGTCTTTTGTTGTTCTCTGTCAGTTCTGTTTTCTATAATAAGGTTCACTATTTAGCATCCCCAAAATATCTGTAGTATTGCTTCAAAAAGTCTCCTTTATATTTATCTTCTTGTGCAGGTCTATATGGCATCCATGTTTGAGAATCAGTATAAGTTACTTGCTCGATCTGGGAACAAAGTACAAGAGGTAGATATTTCAGAATTTTGCTTGTTTGGCTAGTTTCCAAAAGGTCTCCATGACTTTCTTCCTCACTTGAGATTTTAACTTTCCAATTTAAGAATCTCATCCTTCATATGGCGATATTCGGGTAACAGGTGATAGTTCAAGCATCATTTGGTAAAGAAGAGATGAAATCTGCAATCCTAACATGTACCAACAGAGTGGAATAGCCGTACGTTGTTCTCTGGTGCTGTAAATTTCTCTGGGATTGCAGATATGATGCAGGAAAGCATCTTCAGAAATTTATAGAACAAATGATATATAGAAATCTTACAAGGTAGAAAGGGTCAGGATTTTCTTGTTCATTTATAGAGGCAAGCCGCTGTAAATTTCTCTACTTATAACAAACAATTATAGTGTTATAATCACATTCTTTGGGTTGATGTACTATTGATTGCATCCATTTTTTTTTTTTTCTATGAATATTTTAGTTTTATTCATAATGGTAAAGGAACAAAAGCTTAGGGCATTCTTCAACTTTACAAAACCTATTTATGTAGGTGAGAAAATTTAGGTTAAAAGCATCTATTATTCATCAAAAATACTTTCATACTACTTTTCTTATTTTCGCTAATAAAATCATGATACCAATTGCCTTGTTTTGAAATCTTATAATTATGCTCACTTCATATGTGTATATACATATTGTTGGCATGTTGAATTTGGACCTCTTGGTCTCAAACAATATTTACTCACCATTGAATTAGGTAGTTGTCGACTTCTATTCATGACAATAAGCACAAGCTAAAAAGAATGTTTTAAAAACTTTTTATTCCATGTTTCAACTTTCAACAGGAATTATATTCCATGATTCTTATAGCTTAATATGCTGTAATCATTAATCAGAACATGGGAATGTCTTTGAAAATGATTAGTTAGAGATCTTTGTTGCGATTGATGTTTATGACACCTAGATTTCTCCGAGCTGGACTTTGAACAGTTTTTGAGACTCAACGAACGACCATTTATCCACTTAAAGCGACAGAAAACTAAACCTACAAGAAAATGGAGCCTTTTGGCCTTATTCTACGTAGCAAGTTGCAGAACAGGTTTGCTTTTCCCTTAAGTTAATGTTTCAGAAATCAATGATAGGATCTTGTCGGGGCCAAAAGAGACGTCGAGTCCGCCTTGAGCGCCGCAACAGGAGGTCGCTTTAACAAATAATTTAAACAAACATTTGCCTTGATTTAGCACCCCTAGGCAATCCTGATGATTGTGGTCGTCCGCCCGTAGTTGCTACCCATAATTTATAAATAACCTAGTTCATGTACTATAATTTTAGTCTTATGAATACAATTTAGGGTGGGTTTCATTATGTAAGTTTTCAAAAAAGTAACAATTTTTTTTTAAAAAAAAATCTTCTAAGTAGATTAGTAACTTAGTTATGATAGATCTCTTTAACAAAAGGGAGATGGTTCTTCTTCTAAATGAAATCCAATGGGATCGAGAGAAACCAAGTCTTCATCCATTGGAGCCCGAGTACCTAGATCAATCGAAAGTTTGATTCTATCTAAACTACTCATTTTCAAATGATGTCTACAGTCAAATATTCATTTTTGATTTCAAAAATTTCTTATAATTTAATCCATAACAATTTTTGTATTGAACCCACAAATGCCTGTATTTTGGAGTTACATGTAAATCATTAGAACTTTTCATTTTTATTATAGTTAAATCATTGCCATCCGAGCTCGGTTTTATACTTGAACTCTGATTTTCATTATTATTTATGCTTTCATTAAAAATTAGGCTTTTATGAAAAATATAACTATCAATGTAACTGTTACTATAATTGTCAATACTACTTAAAATATAACTATCAATACAAATTTGAGAATGAAAATAATTGTGGTTGTTAAAACAAATACCTTGTTTGCAAACTCTTATATTAAATAAATTGTACTTGATTTGTTGTTTTAATCGATAAGTACCTAATTCAATTAAGAATAAAGGTTGTTTGAAACCAAGGTGTGTGAAAAAAAAAATTAAAACTATTAGCAAACCTCAATCATCATGTAGTTTTTTATGATATTTTAAAGAAATTTATCCCTCTCTAGTATTATTGAGTCACATACGTTATATATATTGAGGGAATTTTTTCTAATGTAACAAATAGAGTGACTTTATGAAGGATTATACAAGAAGGGAAAGAAGGAAAAGACATGTATACGTTTTTAGACACTCCCATCTCGTACGAGGTACATCATATGTACAACAACCCTCAACGTTGTACCTTTGTTCTTTGACTTCGAAGTTAGATTCCCCTAATCTTAGACCACCATCACGACTTTCCTGTTAACGGACGGATGTCGTATCGCATCTGGTTCTAGTCTAAGGGAAACAGGAACCATGTGAAGTATGGTTTGACGACATTGCCCCTCCCTCTAACGTTTATCCTCAGACAAGACAAGCCCTGCTGTTTTCTTGCAGTGTAAGTGCCACTTTCAGAGCTCAGAAGGGACTCATCCTTTTAATATTTGAAGAGATCGTTCTCACGCCCAGGAGTTCTGACAGCTCTCCCTCTTTCTCTTTCTCTTTCTCTCCTGTTTTGTTGCTTTTTGTGGTAGATTAGATAGAGAGATAAAGGAGGACGAAGGGGGAAATGGGTATGGGAACAAGCACCTTTATTATCAGATGGGTCAACTTTCTTACCACGGTATGCATTATGCTACTTATCTTCCTTCTTCTATGGGTTTGTTTCTGCTGCTGGGTTGTAATGTCTACTTTTTTATGGGTTCTTTTTAAATTTCCTTGGTGTCTTTTGGGTTTGTTTCTTTGGCGACATTGTTATTTTATCTGCTCTTAGCTCTACAATTGTGTTCTTGCCGTTCGATTTACTTTGGCATTGCTTTTGTAGTTGATTTTGCAAATTTCTTGAGATGGCTTTTGCATTGCCATGTAGTGGTGTATAAATTTTTAGCTTGTTAGATGTTGAGATTTTGCAATTTTGGTTAGCCGTGAGGCATGGGCAGTTCTCCTTTCTGGTTAATATGAATGAAAACATGAAAATTAGAAACAATGAAGTAAATCATGTGCCATTTGCGTTTCTCTGTAGAAGATTTAGCTTGAAATTTTTGTCCTCCTTCTGCAGCTTTTAGCTATAACTGTAATAATTTTTGGGATATGGATGAGCACTCATCACGATAGCTGCCGAAGGTCCCTTACCTTCCCTATTTTAGGCGTTGGTGCTCTAATCTTTGTCGTGTAAGCTTTTCTTTCTTTGTTAGTGGACTTTGGTGCTTTCTTTTATCTCTAAATTTCCTTCTCCTATTATCCCTTAACAAATTCGTTTTTGTTTTCTTTGTGGACTTTAGATCTATAATCGGGTTCTTTGGTGCGCTCAAAAACAACTCCATACTCTTGTGGATTGTATCCTTTGCAAATTGAGTTTATTTAATCTGCACAGACTATTGCTTTTCTCTTCCTTTCTTTCTTCCTCTGCTGGGAGGCCCTTGACATTTTACTTGCAGTACCTGATCATGCTGTGCTTCATTTTGGTGGGAATTCTGATATTCACTGTCTTGGCGTAAGTATATGCGAAGATGGAATTAGTTATTCATTGAAAGTGAAGTTTACTTTTTTTTATTGAAAGTGAATTTTGCCTCGGATTTCAAAATTTCACTTTTCTCTTCTGGTGTGGAAGTTAACTGTGTATGGTTGTTCTATATTTTTCCATTGTTGCAAATATATAAGTTGGGGTTAAATTCCCATGTGCCTACAAAGTTTCCATTTTTTCTTTAGAGAGCTGCATATCTGAAATGATGGAAATGATGAAGAATGGATCCTCATGTACCCACTACAGTGTTCTGGATTAAGCTTTTTATCTTCTGGTGTTAGCCCAGTACTTTCTTATTCTGTGAGATTTCTGGCAAGTTTCATTCGACTTTAGGAATATTGAGGGAAGATTGTTTTGGGATTTTAGTGCCTTTGTGCTTGATGTGAAATCTCTGGCAACAAACTTGCAAGCTTTTGGGCAGTTAAACGACCATTAGATTCTATTAAGCTTACCTTTCTCAGAAGCTTATTTACCTCCCCCTAAGAGTGGAGCTCTCTAATACTTTCTTTTAGATTTTATTTTTAGCTGGTGTTGGTGCTAACTCATTTATTTTATTCCTCACTTTGGTTATTCTGTGTATCCACCCATACTTGTCTCTCTACCCACTTAGGTTTTGGCTGACTGGGTAAGTGGAACAAGATTTTGTGGATAATTTTGTGCAAACAGAACAAAGAGCAGACATACTTATATTGGCAGTAATTATATGTGTTGAGGCACATGAAGTTAGTTCTGCCATTATCTAATTGCCGGTTGATACCTTGTAGTTATGCAATTAAACGTGAACAATCATTATTCAGGATTATTTGTAATTAACTGGCAGAAAGAAAGTAAGGTTGTGCCATTTCTATATCTCTCAAATTCCTCTTTCAGTAGCAATGATTATATGCTACTTAAATGCCAACCCGGAGGGAAATTCCGTATGAAAGTTGACTGCAAGCATGGTTCACAGGAAGCAACATATAGTACTTGTAGTCTCTTATGTTTTATAGAATTGTGTTCCTTTGAGTTTTCTTGTTTTAATAGGAATATTTCAGTTCACGAATTGCCAGCCAGGGTTTCAAAGATGTGGTACTAATTTGTGTTTTAATGCAGTTTCTCTGGAAGTGATTTCATTGAAGATAGTGTTGACTAAATTACTAAACATGATCTTTGCCAAATCAGTCATCTGCCTTCTCTCATTTTTGTCTTTCAATGTTACTAAATAATGTTTTAACTTAGCAAAATCTCATTCAAAAAAGTCAATTTTACTGCCTGAGGTGAATTCTACTTTGTTCTACTCCATAGGATTTACTGTGGTCATTCTGCATATAAAACTGTTGATTGTTATTTTTCAATTATTTTAGGTGAATGACATGGTAGAAACAGTAGTTGAGTGAGAACTATTAATTTACATTATCATATTCAATAGGATAATCTTTATTTTGCTTTCTATCTAGATATCACTAGAGGTTTTCCCAACAAGTAATGTACTCTCTTCAACTTAATGCTAGTTTTAATTTTACATAACTTTCTGCTTTTACTTGTAGGTTTATTGTAACAAATAATGGATCAGGTCACAACGTTGCTGGTTTGAGGTGAGAATACATGTAATTCATCTAAGCATCGTTAATATTCTCTCACTCACATTGTCTTTGATTTGTAAACTGCCTTTTCTTTTTTTTCTTTTTTTCGTGAATTGACTACAAAACTTCCTCTTTGAATGATAATATTCTGTTGTTGGTTCTTCTTGTTTTAATTTTCTTTTGCTAGGATCGAATCAGGTTGATATGATTTCTGCAGCTAATTCTTCTTGTTTGGTTAGGTATAAAGAGTATCAACTTCAAGACTATCATTCATGGTTCTTGAAACAGGTGAGAATCTTCCACTATTTAGCAATACTGAAAATGTCATTTTGAGCTTCATTATGTAATAATGCTTGATTCTGGTCTTCTTTCTTTTCAGCTGAACAATACTGAAAACTGGAAGCACTTAAAGAGTTGTCTCGTTAAATCTGAAGATTGCAATAATTTATCAAAAGAATACAAGGTCTGATTTTGAACTTTTATGTCAAATTTCCTGATCTTTCATCCAAGACTTATTTTTCAAAGTCTTTCTCTTGTAAAATGTGATGCTTTCACTTTTTTCCCACTCTTAGGTTGAAGATATTTTTACTTGTTGATTGCAGACCCTTAAACAATATAAACAGGCAAAACTGAGCCCCATTGAGGCTGGCTGCTGTCGACCACCATCTGAGTATGTGTCTTGTTGTTATTTTGTATATTTTCTCCATTAGGAGGTTAGAAATTCCTGATTATGCCAAATATACATAGATTCCAACAATAGTTTTAACACGTGATTATAATTCAAACTGTGCATATGCATTTTATTTCGGACAATAATTCAGAATAGAGATGATCTATGCTGTTGACATTGTTATTTGCTAATGTCCAACTCAAATATAGGTGTGGTTATCCTGCTGTGAACGCTTCATACTATGATTTGAGCTTTCATCCAGTTAGCTCCAACCATGACTGTAAACTATACAAAAACTCGCGGGCCATTAAGTGCTATAATTGTGATTCCTGCAAGTAAGCATCATCAGTACTTCATGGCCTTTTCATCGATTTCTTCTCCTTTCTTCTGTTTCTTGATCAAATTTTCCTACATTTGCTTGTCCTCAATCTGTTTCCAGGGCTGGTGTTGCACAATACATGAAAATTGAGTGGAGAGTAGTGGCTATCTTCGATTGCATTTTATTTGTTGTTTTGGTAAGCCACTCCCTCTCAGGAACTTCCAATCATCATCAAATAATCCTCCTGTATTGTCCTTTAGCTGACACCTCCATTTCATTTCTTGTCAAATGCAGTCAATGGTATACTTTGTCGGATGCTGTGCACGAAGAAATGCTGGTCGGATTAGTTCCAAAGTGTGAAGATGACCTTCTGTTCATATTCAGAAGCCTCTGTTTGATGTTTGTCCTGCAACAAAACATTAAATCTAGTGGACTATTGTTCATTTTAGTGGGTTGAAGTTTGGGATGCCTTCAACAAGAATCAGTGAATCCAGCACTGTACAAAGTCTTCTATTTCTGATGAAATGGACAGAGATTTTGTAATTTATGTACTTCCTGAGTTATATTCTCCCTTCCTATTATATCTGATATTCACTCTAATGTAAAAGGAAGATTAATTATCAAGATGGTGGATACCATGAGGTTGGTGTGAGTTATATTTAACTGGGAAAAAGAATTATTGTTGGAAAAGCATGAATTGGGAGTATCAAAGAAATTATTATGGAGTTCAAAAGGTTTAAGCTTTCGTCTGATAATATCACGGATCAGACAGCATCTATCAATGCTTATAGTCTGCATTACAGGATCTCTTGCAACACCGAAACTGCGAGGTATGATGCCAGTTTTTGAGAGATGGCGGGACTCTCATTAGTTGTTTGAAGAATTAAGTGAATTGTGCAACAAACTTATGTGCAGTAATACCAATGAACATTGATGATTTTATGTTTAAATAAATATACTTAAGAGTTAACTATAAGAGCTTCTCCCTGTTATAATGAATATATTTTGGTTCCTTAATGTTCAACTTTCAATGTTCATCATTGTGAAGATGTGAACAACAAATCCCACGTTACTATAGAAATTATTAAAATTCCTAGTGAGTTTCAACACTTCACTAATTAATTTTTAAATTAGATAATGGGCTTATTAATAATCATAAAAACTAAAAATTTATTAAAATCCGAAGCAGAGAGACCTTTCACAATACCTAAAGCAGAAAGCTTTTATTCATGCTAAGTAACAAGCAAGACAGCAGCCACGACAGAAGAAAATTGTGAAAATTTTGATCATTTTAAAAGGTTGACACTTCCGTGCGATCATAGAATAGACCGGAAGGTCCACCTTCAGGCATCAAAGCTAGCTTGACAGGACCTTTAGCTCCTTCTTCAACAGTCAAGATCCCTGTGTTCCCATTCAAATCCGTCTTGACAAAGCCTGGAGTAACAGAGTTAATGGCGATGTTGGGATATTTCTTTGCTAGAACCCTTGTGTAAGCATTCAAAGCTGCCTTGGAGAAACTATAAACAGGATGTTTAACAGGCCAGCCCTTGGCTTCTATCAAATTCTCCTTAACATCTTCTAAGAATCCTTCCACCACCTTGTCTACTTTCTCCTCTGTCAGGCCATCTGCGTCTCCCAGTTCTTTCCTCGCATTCTCATTTGAGATCAACTGAAATACAAGACAAGTTGGTATAGAAAGGTTATTTTTATTCAAAGTTGGCATAAGACTAAAAATTATTTTTCTCTTATAAATAGAATTTTAAATCAAAACTTAAACAATGTATGACTTTTTTATTATATTATTCTTAACAAGTTCCTTGCAACCACCATGGGTTGTGGTTTCATGCCAACAATATACATTTTGTCACTAACCACTTTGGGTTGTGAACATGTCCAAGTGCCACCCTTTGAACCAAACTTTGATAGTTCATTTCCACTAAAAATTTGATCCAAGAGTATGGAAATTTTCATCCTTATAAAAAAAGTTCCTAAACAAGATTTGGGCTATGTGAGTTCCTAAACATAGATTAGATAAAAATTTAGTTTTCCAACTTCGTCCCAACAATTTCTACTTCAAGAGGTTAAAGGATTCATTGGAAATGACCATAAAGATCCCAAGAGTTTTTACTCTTGTGATTATGGAGGAATCACCTTTTCTCCATTGGTATTATCTACGACATAACAAGAAGTGACTACATTTTAGCATGTAATATCATACCTTTAACTGTCCCAAGTTGGAGGAGACATTTATTATTCTTGGTGAATTGGATAATTGAAGAAGATGAAGCAATTCTTCATTCACTAGTTTGACCCCATAATAATTTGTTCTTAGACAATTTGATGCAGTCTTGTAATTTTGATCCAAGACTCTCTTCAAGGATTCGGCATTTGCATCTAGAACATGTATCATGGAATTTAGTATTAAATGATGTAGAAGATAGATTCAATATAATTAAACTATGTATAAATGTTTGTATTTTCACTTTTTAATGTTTTATCCTATAGAAAATACTTAAAACTTATGGGTTATATTCTCAATTTGAAAAGCTATAAAGAATGTATTACAATAAGAAACTTACTTCATCAAAGCCAAGTTTTAAACCCTTATGATCTCCTGCATTAGCTAGGGATTTGAGAATTGCTGCATTATTTACCTGCAATTTAGATACAATCTTAGTATGATGGTGCTAAAACAAGAAACAAAAACATAATATCCTCTAGTTATAACGGTGGTTATTCTTCAGCCAAGAAAAAAAAAAAAAGGTTGTGTTCTTCTATCTAAAAAGAAGAAACACTATATGACTTCGGCTTAATTCATAAACTCAACAAATTTCCATGAAAAAAGTGAAAGTGATATTTAAAAGATTGTGAAATCCAATATATTAGTAATACCAAACACATACAAAATCTTAACTCTTATGACTAATCTTAGTCAAAATCAAAACTTGGCACCACAAAGAAGGGTGCAACAGGTTGAAGAAACACTTAAGCATAGTCTTCAGTATCAAAAGCAGGAGAGAGCCGGACAATATACCAGTATGTCAAGCTTCCCAAACTGGGTCTTGATGAAATCGGAAAGGGAAGAAATGCTATCAGGGTCTGTCACATCGAGCTGATGAAAAACAACATCGGAGAATCCAGCGGCCTTCAGTTTTTCAACGGCTCCATTTCCCCTGTTCACGTCCCTTGCTGTTAATATCACCTTGATCCCATTTGAAGCTAGCTGCTTTGATATCTCAAACCCTATCCCCTTGTTGGCGCCAGTAACAACGGCAATCCTGGCGGAAGTCATGAAATTCATGCAAAAGCAAAGACAGGGTGAGTGTTAAGGATGTCACTGCCGATGAACATCTCAGGCTCTTTTCAAAACAACGTCGTCAAAGATGAACTTACCTCTTCGTCATGGCTGTTCCTGTTTTAGCTCGTAGAGCATGCTCAGCCTGTGATTATGAGACCTGTTTATGAAAATTCATGGTCTTGATCTTCTTTTAAGGGAAGCTTACGGGGGCTTTATGGTCCGCGAGCTCTGGGGCTTCTACGTAGGCCATGACATCGATCCTCAGAATCAGAAGATAAATCTGGTCTGGATGGTGTGAATTCTAATCCTCAGAATCAGAAAATAAGAAGGTGATCCTGCTGATTCTGACAGCTGATCCCTGGTGAGTACACTGGGAACACTTGGCAGAAGCAGCATTAATTGCACATTATAGTATAATCTCTTCAAAATCATAAACGTATGGTTCAAAAATTCTAGCATATTAAATTCCCATATGACACTTGCATTGCCTTGTGATAATACTCTCAGTATAATATAATAAGAAAGAAAAGAAAATTCTAATATAATATTAAAGTTTAATTTATAATTTAGGAAGTGTAAAAGATTCTTAAAGAGGTACTTTTAGGAGTTTTTTTCAAAGTTGATATTCTTCTTCTTTGGTGAGGCCAAAAGCCAAAAAAATCAATCTCACCAAAGAAGTGGTGATTCTAGCATATTAAATTCCCAGACTAACTAAAGTGTTTCAAAATCATAAACCAAAAGCCAAAAATTCTAGATATTAAATTCCCATATATCACTTGCATTGCCCAGTGATAATACCTCAGTATAATATAATAAAAAAGAAAAGAAAATTTTAATATAGTATTAAAGTCTAAATTTATAATTTAGAAGGTGTAAAAGATTCTTAGAGGGGTGCTTTCAGAAGTTTTTTTTCAACATTGATGTTTTTCTTCTTTGGTGAGGCCAAAAGCCAAAAAAATGGGGAGAAAGGGAAAAAAACTTTTACACTTTAGTCAGTCTGAGAAGATAATCCATGAGCTGATGTTCTCTCGTTCGAGCTCTATTTGATCGTTTATTCCACAAGTGCAATGCCTGCAATAATAATGTAATGGTGGCTTTTGGGTATCAACTCCAGTCCACAAGTCAGTGAGCTTGATTTGGTAGTCTGATACATTGAGATTGACCTTTTTCAAGTCATGAAGCATGCGCCTTAAATTGTGGCGTTGGGTTCCCGCTAGTCACCCAAAACACTATTTAAACGAGTCCCATGTTTTCTTGACATTTCTTGTTCAAACCACAAAAGCACCGTCGATTGCAAAACCGGGACCTTTCAAACAACTCCACAAGCCTCCAATCAAAGCTGAGAAATTGGAAACCTTGCAGTTTTCCACAAAAGCAGAAACTTTAAAGAGAGCATAGATCTGGAGTGAGAGACAACTCTATCCCAGAAACTCCCAAATGAAACAGAGAAACAAAGCTTTCACCGATGATCATTCTGTGATACCATATCACAAGTATTACTGATATGAATAAAACAAAGAATCGGCTCTGCAGCCGGGCAATATTGTAGGAGGAAAAAGTGGATGAAATATTAAATTTGCAACAATGTAATTTATGTTACCTTTATACGTAGGACGAAAGTTCTACACAAGAAGTATAATCCTTTATAGTAGAACTTAAGTAAAAAAAGTAATCCCTCTAACTTTTGAATTGGGCATTTGAGTCTCTAACTTAGTATTGAGATTTAGGTTAAATATGTTTCATCTTATGTGACTTTAAGTTTAATGACACTCAGTGTGTAAAGAATTTGAGTATGACAAGAATTTAATATCAGTAGAAAAAATCCTTAAAATTAAATTTAAATGAAAGGAAGACCCTTAACCCTAAAACTAACTTTTGAGTTGAGTTTTGGGCTCTCTAACTTGGTAGTATAGCTCAAGTTGAATGTACTAGATTCTATGTAATCTTGAGCATAATTTTACTTGATGTGCATGGATGTGTATGCAGAATGAAAATTTCACACAAAAAACATGGACATGTGTAACCCTTTTACAAAACCAATTTTTTGAATTAGTAATCTTTCAATTCTTGAATTAGTTTTTAAGTTGAGTTTTTAAATCTTCTTACCTTTACAAAACCAATTTATATATAACATTGCACACTGGGCAGAACAAATAAAGTAATATAAATGAAATAAGCTATCCATTAACACCATATGGGCCAATAATGGTGATATGATAATGTTACACCATTGGGTCTCCTACTTTCAAACTTGCTGGGGGAGCAGGCATATAAGATGGCAAATTGGCTTGGGGAGAAAATGTAATGCTATGACAGCGTTAAGATACTTGTATTTCTTTTTTGACATAAAAAACTATGAAATTCAGAAAAGTTTTGATGTTTAAATCATAATTTTTGTGAAATTTGTCCTTTGCAACTCTTAAAACCTGCTTTTAAGAGAAAAGAATACTTACCTACAATAAATCAACACATATAGGAATTTTCACACACTAGTTTCAATGAACATTCAGTTCAACTAGGAAAACTTCAAGCCAAACCCTTTGAGTTACTAGATACCTTGGTTTGTGATATAAAGAGTTATCTTGGAATACGAAAGTTGGCAACGAGTTAATTACATATCATTTTTTTTTTCTTCTTCTCATATGAGCTAAGCTATCTTCCAGACGCATTGACAAGGTCTTGAACCATTTCAAACCAAAAGGGTCTCTGGCTCAGCCACAAGAAATTTATTATAGTGAAATCGAAGGGAGAATGGAGTTCTAGCCAATCAATTTCTCAACTTCAACATCACGTGCATGGGATGGAGCTTATGAGTAGTAAGTCCAAGAGTGTCTACGTTTTCCTCTTCTCCATCTTTCAGCCTCCATTGAAACTCTTGTACCAACCTACCGATTGCTATGCATGCTATTAATGATGCCTGAAGAGAGCCTGCACAAACTCTCCTTCCGCCTCCAAATGCCATTGTCTTGTACAAATCTGCTGGATCATATTTCTCATCAAGAAATCTCTCAGGCTTCCATTCTTCAGGGCTTTCCCATTGCTTCTTGTCCCTGTTACACCCGTATATGTTTATAGCAATCTGTGAATCAACAAGCCCAGTAAGATACTTTGCCTGGAATTGTAACATCAAATATGAAATCACATAGTATAGAATAGCTAAATAGGAAACCGACCAACCTCACTTCCAGCAGGAATATAGTAGCCTCCTAACTGCGTATCTTCGTGTGCATATCGCAAAGGTACTATTGGAACGGGACTATGCTTCCTCAGAGTTTCATGGAAAACAGCACCCAAGTATGGAAGCTTAGGCAAGTGTTCTTCAGAAATCTTGTCAAATCCGCAAATGTTTCGGATTTCTTGATACAAACGATCCTATAACACAAAAAGGGTATCAATATCATAGTTACCAAAAATTGTCGCAAAGAGATGTAGATTTGTGGTCCACATAACCTGTCGGATTAGATCTTTAGCGAGTTCATACAAGGCCCATTCCGTCGTAACCAAAGTGGTATCTGATGTCTCGATGATTGGCTCCCAAATCAACATGGTAATTTCTTCATTTCTTAATGTTTTTGCCTCAGACAATAAGTAATCGAGATAACAATCTATTTCCTGTTTCAAATTAATGTGAAATTATAGTAAGGAACCTTAGGAAACAATTTTGCACTTTTAGCACGAAAACAATACCTCGCCTGAAGCTATGCGCTTCTTCTGCTTCTTGATCAGGGCATTCATCACTGCCTGCCTCCGAAAAGCTATTCTTTGAATTTTCATCTCCAACTTCTTATTTGGAATCCATCTCAGGTATGGGAAGAAATCTCTCCAATCCACATCAATCGCACCCTCCATTAAGTCAGTGACTAGTGTCTTAAATATCTCATTTCTTGACAAAGTGCCACCAAGCTCTTCAACATAAATGGATTCTACATCTTGCCCCAAAGCCTGCAAGTTTCATTTTTCTTGAGTCTCACTTTAACTAATAAGAGCATAATAAAGTTTCAACCAAAAGAATACACTTACTTCTTTCAATGCCACTCCGAAAAGTTCATACTCAAATACTTTCTGAAATTCACAGCTTCAAGAGGAGAGTTCTTGACAAGCTCATGAAATTTACTTGAGACATTTTCTATCATGGTGTCTCTATGGCATCGATGTCGCTTCTGAATAACAAAGAGGGATTAAAAATCAAGCCAAAAACATAAATAATTTGTAGGTATGCAAAATTGGAGTATCTTACTTTTTTTAGAAATAAATTTAGGCAAAAAAGGGTGCGAAAAATAAGTATTTAACTTGAGACATTTTAGACAAAGAAAGCCATTAGTAGTTTTATTGGACAACTAGTAGATTGACAAAGTATTTCCTGTTACTAAAATCATATCTAAAAAACATCATTAAACTAAAACATGTGCTATTCCCCCCACAAGCCATTGTAAGAAATAAAAAAAAAAAAAGAGTTTCTTGATATTAAAACTTTTAGTTATGAGGTGACACTCTTTCACTCAAAAAGGAATGTGTTACTCCTAGAAAATAATTCATTGCCGAGATGATTATAAGAAATATGTTAAAAATAGCGTTGAGAGTAAAATAAGTACCAACCTGAGCATTTGCTCCTAAAACATTTGCAAGGATATGTCGTTTTACCGTCTTGTGAAACTCGTTGTAGTCACTAGTTGCAACCATACATTTATCGGAGGTGAGAATCCTTAGAGCCTTGGGCAACTTTCTTGTTGAGATGAACGAAAATCTGGTCACCATAGCCTGAAACCACCAGGAAAATGACTTATCCATGCATGGCACAAGACAGGCATTTTTTTATCATAAAGGTTCCTTCCGCTTAGTCACTGTTCATATGGTTATTTCTTGTAAACAAAACACAAAGTAGCCTCTATCTTACTGTATGACCATAAAGTTAATCTTCATTTAACTACTAAATTATGAACACTACCGCCCTGGCAAGCCCCGAACAGACCCAAAAAACAAGAGGACTGATTACTTTACTCAAGAACTGTGGTGAACGGGTGCTGCATCCTGATAAGAAAGATGGAATAGGAAAGTAGGCCATGTACCTCTTTGGCAACATCGCTGGAATTGAGAACAATAATAGTGGAGGCCCCGGTTCTGATGGAATAGACTGGACCATATCTCTCAGCCCATCTTGTAAATGTCTTGTGGGGCTTTTTCTCCTTCAGTTGCAGCAAGTTTCCTATCACCGGAAGCCCCGGAACCACTGTGACATTCCAGGGAAAATGTACCCAGAAGTTGAGTCAAATCTAATTTAGATTTCAAGCACATGTATCACACATTCAACACTAAAATCTTAAACCCGTCTCCCTGCAAATTTCAAGGTGGAGAACCAATAAAACCCAAGGAGAAGGAACAGCAATAAGAAACAGGGGCTACCAGGAACAGGGGGGAGCTGGTGAGGTTCCTTCTTCCGGCTAGAAATGAATCCTCGAACAGTGTAATAAACGAGCAACAAAGAGAGGCAACCAACGGCGACAGAGATGGCAAGGGGACTGGCTCCGAAATCTGGGAGGATTGGTGTTACGCCGGCCATGACTCCAAACTTTGACCGATAGAAACCTTGTTTTGGCTCCAGAGAAACCTTTGCAGCTGCAGCCAAGGTTATATACATCCTGTCAAGAGCTGAGGCAGTGTTCCCAATGCATAGCCCTACCTCTGTGCACTCTCTCATTAATTATTTCTCATGTCAGAACGGACACTTTTTGCTGTCAGATTGAGAATTAACTATTCCTGCGTGAACTGCTGTGTCGTATTTTAGTTGGGATAACTAATGGCAGGACACGATCGTGGCAGGCGAAGCATAAGATATGCTCACCAAAATCATATTATACGACAACCAAGAATGTTCCTGCTTTGCGGCCCTCGATGCAGCTCTGATGCCCTTTTGGCTTTTAGTTCCCCGGGAATGGATTTACCAGGATAAGTAACAAACGGCGAACTGAGCTGATCCCAAACAGGCATTGTGACATGGGCGCAAGAACTTCCATAAAGTTCCCAACTAAACCAACTAATTATAGGCCTTTAGCAATCAATCTCTGCACTAATGGAGGGATTCTGTTTAGTAAAGGATTTCGGTAATGACTCTGTAGATGAGATTACAGGGCAGAAGTGGTCAGAACTGATTTCACCAGACTAAAAGAAGGCATTTCGAAAATGAGAGGACCAGAAAGCACCATCTGTTACTGAAAATCAACTACCTCGACCATTTTGGGGCACTAAATCACCCACGATATCCTATTTTCATGAAGATAATTGCTTCCTATGAATCCATCGTGTCCTTAATTGAGCTTCATGCAGGCCAACAGAGTTTGTTCTTCCATCACTCACTCAAAGGTACACAATACTAGTTAACTACTTAATACTATTCCTTGCTTTCTAAATTCAAGTTGAAACAAAGCTGATGGTTACAACAAAAAAGCATCCTCGACACTGAGGGTCCCCCATTAAATATTTTTTATACGATGAGGCTTATAATTATGTCATCTGAAGACATTTTATTAGAAGATCGTAATCTGAACAGCCAACCACATTGGAAATTTTGACGATAACTGGGGTCTGTGCACGGCTTTTTTGCCCACAACCACTGACCTATTGTTTGTCCTGCTTGATTTCACGAATGTACATAGAGACAATGGAGGCAGGAAATAGAGGAATCGGAAAAGGCAGATTCCACTTTGATCTGAGCGGGGACCAGACGGCATAGCATTACTGTTTATAGTTGGCATAACATCAGTGCTTATTGTCTGCATCACAGGATCTCTTGCAACTCCGAGATTGCAAGGTTTAGTACTAGTTTTTGAGAGATAACGAGACTCTTAAATCAGTTGTTGGAAGAATAAAGAAAATTGTGCAACAAACACATATACAATAACACCAACGAACATCATGATTTTTATGTCTAAATAACTATATTTGGAAAGAGTTTACCATAATAATCTCTCCTGTTATAATGAATACAACTTTATCCCCAAGTCTGATACAAGTCAGCTGCTAGGCTTCATTTTGGTTCCACGATTATCAACTTCCAATGCCCATCATAAGAACTACAAATTTACTAAAAGCCGAAGCTGAAAGTTCTTTCACAATTCCTAAACCAGGAACTTTTTATTCATGTTAAGTAACAAGTAAAACAGCTGCCAGAACAGAAGAAATTTGTGAAAAATTTGACTTGAAGATGAACAGCTACATAGTATTGCACCAGATATCGGTTGAAAGGTTGGCACCTCCGTGCGATCATAGAAAAAAAAAAAGGTCCATCTTCAGGCATCATGTCGCAGTCTTTCGGGATCCCAATCGGAACTTGGTTTGAGCGGGGTTGATTTAGATTTGTAGGAGTCATCATCCCTGCATCAGAGTGGACACAGCACACCCACATCATAATAGAAACAACACATCAGCATCATATTGGACACTGCACAACTGCATCATCAAGGGGACACAACACCAAGACACAAGCCAAAGCTTTGTATAAACCAGTCCTCCCTTTCATTCACCATTGCCACCTTTTACATAGCCAACCTCATTACAGTTTATCCCCCATTACATTAAATGCCCACCAAACCACATCTCTTGCTATAAAAGCCCGATCCCACTTCCACCAAAGTCTACACAGGGTCCCACAAAACTACCAACTACAAGATAATACAAAACCCAAAACAGACAAGTGACACATCAATGCTAGCATGATAGGACCTTTAGATCCATCTTCGAAGGTCAAGATCCCTCTGTTCCCGTTCAAGTCCGTCTTGACATAGCCAGGAGTAACAGAGTTGATGGCAATGGTGGGATATTTCTTTGCCAGAACCCTCGTGTAAGCATTCAAAGCTGCCTTGGAGACATTAAAAACAGGATGTCCTACAGGCCAGCCTTCAAAGGGTACTGTCCCTATTCCTTAAAAAAAGAAAAAAGGTACAGGCCAGCCTTAGCTTCTATCAAATTCTCCTTAACTTCTTCTAAAAATCCTTCCACCACCTTGTCCACTTTCTCTTCTGTCAGGCCGTTTGCGTCTTCTAGCTCATTCCTTGCATTCACGTTTGAGACCAACTGAAGTACAAGATAAATTGTTATGGAAAGCTTATTTTTACCACCCAAAAATTATTCAAAAGTTTGGGATATTTCATCCTTATGCAAGAATTTATAAATAGGATTTAGACCATGTGAGAGTTTTTGTCATATCATTCTTAGCATAGATTAGTTGAAAATTTAGTTTTCCAACTTGGTCCCAGCAATTTCTACCTCTAGAGTTTCACTACAAAGGATCCATTAGAAATTGTTAGCAAACCCCAAATAAACTTTGGATTGGACATGCAAGCTACAAAAGCCCAAGCCTCAGCCCGTCATCGTATGACGAAGAAGAAGATGATTAACCTCAATCCATCAATTGTGAGTGATGAGGAAGAGTGTTGCGATGGGCACTGTGAAGAAGAGGGGGGAACTCAGGATCTTGCTATGAAGCAAACTATCCACTGTTTGAGCACAAACTCAGGCTACATACATGTGAGACAAGATCTGTGGATAACAATGATAAGGTTACACATGAGAGTGTTGACTCTTCTGAGTTGTATGATTGAAGTACCTAGTAAAAGGAGATAGTCAGGCACATGAATGGACAAATATGCCCGACGTGCTTATTAAAGTTAGAGTATCTTTAGTCATATCATATTGTGTTTATTATGTTGTGTTAAAGTTATTTTAATTAACTCCTATAAAAGGAGATGTAGTGTCTTTTATTACGCAATGAAAATAATAATAGAATCAATTTCTTTTATTTGTCCCTTACGTTTTTTATATTTCTAACTATAAATGTCTGTTGAAATGACCATAAAATTCCCAGTTACTTTGACCCTATGATTATGGAGCAATTATGTTTTTCTCTATTACTATCATATGTGATATAATAAGAAGTGGCTAACCTTTAAGTATGTAATATCATACTATTAGCTATCCCAAGTCGGAGTTGAAATTTACTATTACTTCTAAATTGGATAATTGAAGAAGTGGAAGTAGTTCTTTGGTCACTAACTTGATCCCATAATAACTTGTTCTTAGACAATTCAAAGCAATATTGTAATTTGCTCCAAGACTCTCTTCAAGGATTTGCCATTTACACCTAGAACTTGTATCATGGAATGCCATAGTATATGATGTGGAAGACACACTTCATATAATTAAAATTTGTACAAGGGTCTACATTTTCACTTAATTATGGATTGTGCTCTCAATTGAAATGCTATTAAGATTTTACTACAACAAGAAACTTACCTCATAAGAACCATGTTTTAGGCCCTTTTAAACCTTTGCATTAGCTAGGCATCTCAGAATTGCAACATTATTTTTCTACAATTCTAAAGCAATCTCAATTTAGGGTGCTAAAATTGGAAACAAGAACGGGTCTCTAGGTAAATTGATCATTAATTTTCACCCAAAAAACTGACTTTGTGTTAATTTATTTGAAAATAAAAAACATTTTCATTCATCAACTTTACAAATACATTCATATAAATTTGAGTTTTTCATAAAAACAAAATTGGAAGTGAATGTTAGAGGATTTATTTTTTTCTCTAATTTTTTTTAAAGAAGTACAATAAATCAATGTTTTAGTAACATGAAAAAGAATTAAAAAAATATGTCCTATAAGAATGCAATCAACAAGTGTAAGATGTCTTACCAAAAATTCGTTTCTCTAATAACATCTTAAAAGGTTTATGTATCCTTTAAAATCAGCTTATAAAGAAGAAACACTATTTAATATTTTGATATAATGGATCGCTACTAGATTTCAACAGTGATATTTTCTTCACGCCTTATCTTTCCCAAAATCAAAACTTTGTTACCGCAAAATTCTAGAAAGAGGCTGCAATAAATAGAAGAAACACTTAAGCATAGTCTTCACTGTCACAAGTAGGAGATAGCTGAACCATATACCGGTATGTCAAGCTTTCCAAATTGGGTTTTGATGAAATCAGAGAGGGAAGAAATGGAAGCAAGTCTGTTCCATCAAGCTCATGAAATACCACCTTGGAGTATCCAGCAGCCTTCAGGCTTTCAACGGCTTCATTTCCCCTGTTCACATCTGTCGTAGTCTTCTGGGATCCCATTCAGAGCTTGGTTTGAGTGGGGTTAATTTAGATTTATAGGAGACATCTTCCCTACATCATAGTGGATATGGCACACCTGCATTATACTGGAAATGGCACATCAGCATCAAATTGGACACTGCACAACTATATCATAAGGGACACAGTACCCATGGATTTCCCTAAACAACTCAATTCTACATAAGCTTCCCCTCCTTTCTAAGCATGTACACCGAATATTAAAGGAGGTTAGAGGGCTTACATCATACCTATGTCAGCCCTATACTTAAGATCTAAATAAGTCCCTTAAACCCGAAACCCTAATTCTACTAATTCCTAATTAAATAAAAACAGGCACGTGACAACATCCCCTGCAGTTACTGGGGTCATCCCCTGTTTGGCCCCAGTAACAACCGCTATCATGGCGAAAGTTATAAAATTTATGCCAACAGCCAAGAAAGGGTGAGTGTTAAGGATGTCTCTGCCGATTAACATCTCAGGTCGTTGTAACTCAGCGTGACTCGGCTCAAGCAAACACTGGCCGCGTGATAGAATCCACCAGACTAATCATAGCTCATGCAGCTACGTGTGGTCGTAGCCAAAAGGGACAACGAGAACACTGCACACTCATCCCTGTGCTCCAGCACGCTAAAGGGAAAGCTGGAAGTCCTGATAAGCGTGGGTAGTTGCTTAAGCCCAAGAAAGAATTCAAAACCTCCCTTACTAGCATGGTATCTGACAGCTCTTTAATGTTTATGTGCAAATATAGTAAAGCTGATCTCTTCTATGTACAAGCCGGGGGCTATATATCGGAACTTGTAAAACTCAAAGCAGTAATGAAAACCGAGTGCCTTTCGAGCTCTTGAAACACGATTGTCTTCCACTGTTTAGTTTCAGTTTTTTCTTCTGTCCCTTCAAAAATGTTGTGCTAAGTCGCTCCCACTTAACAACTTTCAGTCATCATCAACTTTTTGTTCATATTCAGAAACCTCTGTTTAAAAGACCATGTGTTAAATATGGGTGTTGTCCCACATTAGAAGTAAGAGGATGGGCCTATGGCCTTATAAGTGATGATAATTTCCTACCTAATACCTTAAGGTTTTGAAATGAGTTTTCACGCTCTAATACCATGTATCTGATATTTGTACTGTGAGTAAACAGCAAATCCATTAGACTGTTGCTCATTGTAGTGGGTTTGAAGTATGGGATGCCTTCGAAAAGAATCATTGAATCCAGCAATGTACAAAGTCTTTTATTTCCAATGAAATGGATAGAATTTATGTACTTCCTGAGTAATATTCTTCCTTCTTATGATTAATATATGATATTCACTCTAATGTAGAAGGAAAAGTAATTACCGGGATGGTACGAACTGTGAAAATCAAGATATGAAGCATGAGAGGGTTCTGTCTCCATGTTGAGGTTCAAACCATGCTCAGCCGGAACTCTTGCAACTTTAAGAACTTGCAGGGTTTTGACACAAGTTGTTGAGAGATAACAGAACTCTCATTTCAATTGTTGGGGGAATTATATGGATTGTGCAATAAACAAACACACAACAAAACTGATGATTTATGTGGGTAAGTCTAAATGAATATGGATTGAAAGATTTCACTTTAATAGTCTTAATCTTCACCTGTTATAGTATGCTTTTATCCCCAAATCCGATACAAATCAGCTGCTAGGCTACATTTTGGTTCCATGATTTTGAACTTCCAATGTTCATAAATAAAACTAGAAATTTACTACAAGACAAAGCTGAGAGACCTTTCACAATAGCTAAAGGAGGAAGCTTTTATTCATGCTAAGTAACAAGTAAAAACAGCTCCAAGAACAGAAGAAAATTGCGACTAATGCGACTTGAAGACGAATAACCACAGAGTATTGCACCAGATAGCAGTTAAAAGGTTGACACTTCCGTCCGATCATAGAATAGCCCGGACGGTCCACCTTTAGGCATCAAAGCTAGCATGACAGGACCTTTAGCTCCTTCTTCAACAGTCAAGATGCCTGTGTTCTGATTCAAATCCGTCTTGACGAAGCCTGGACTAACAGAGTTAATGGCAACGTTGGGATATTTCTTTGCCAAATCCCTTGTGTAAGCATTCAGAGCTGCCTTGGAGACAGAATAAACAGTATATCTTTCAGGCCAGCCCTTGGCTTCCACTATATTCTCCTTAACATCTTCCAAGAGTCCTTCCACAACCTTGTCCACTTTCTCTTCTGTCAGGCCATCTACATCTCCTAGCTCCTTCTTTATATTCTCATTTGAGATAAACTAAAACACATGACAGATTGTCAGAAAATTCACTTGTACCTAGAAGTCACCCTAAGAATAGAACATTTTTCCTTTTTATAAAGAGAATTATTAAGTAGGATTTAGAAAATATTGGCCTTTTGCCACACTATTCTTGATATGTTCCTTTAAAATCAATATAAACAATGGGTTTCATGTTGAGGATATGCATCCTCTCACAAATTACTTTGGATTGCAAGCTTTGTGCATAATGGTGTTGTCTTTTGAACCTAGATTTGATATCAAGCTACAAAATTTATTCTTATCCTATATGATCTTTCCCTCAAGAATCTCAAGCAATATTTTAGATGATGTGATATTTTTATCACACCATTCTTAAGATAAATTAGTTAAATATTTTTTTTTCAACTTGGTCCTAACAATTCCTAGCTCTAGAGGTGTCGTAGGACACGTTCAATGCAATTGCCAATGCACAAATCAGAAGAACTGCGACTAGTTTGCAATCCTATATCATCATAAAAGACCATAAAGTTCCCTAGTGCTTTGAATCCTCTGATTGTGGAGGAATCGTACCTGTAGCTGTCCCAAGGTGGAGGAGACATTTACTATTGTTGCTGAATTTGATAATTGAAGAAGTGGAACTAATTCTTTGTTCAGTAGCTTGATCCCATAATAATTTGTTCTTAGACAGTTCAACGCAGTCTTGTAATTTTGTTCCAGATTCTCTTCAAGAACTCGGCATTTGCATCTGAAACCTGTACCATGGAATGCAGTATTAGTGATAATGATGAAGAAGATAGTTTTATATCATTAAACCATGCATTATGGTTTACATTTCTACTTTTAATGCTTCATCCTGCAGAAAATATTGAAAATTTGTGGATTGTGCTTCCAAATTGAAACGCCACGCGGATGATACTATAAGAAACTTACTTCATCAGAGCCAGGTTTCAAGCCCTTCTGATCATCTGCATTAACTAGGGGTCCGGTAATCGCAGCATTGTTTATCTGCAATTTGGTAAGATCTCAGTATCAGAGTGCTAAAACATTCCTCTTAGGTTTGAAGAAATACTTAGGCAGAATCTTCAGTATCACAAGCCTGGAAAACATACCAGTATGTCAAGCTTTCCAAACTGGGTCTTGATGAAATCGGAAAGGGAAGAAATGGTAGCAGGGTCTGTCACATCAAGTTGATGAAACAACACATCGGAGTATCCAGCAGCCTGCAGTTTCTCAACGGCTTCATTTCCCCTGTTCACATCCCTTGCTGTCAATATCACCTTGATCCCATTTGAAGCTAGCTGCTTTGATATCTCAAACCCTATCCCTTTGTTGGCTCCGGTGACAACCGCAATCCTGGCGAAAGTCATGAAATTTATGCAACATCAAAGAAAAAGCAAGTGTTAAGGATGTCACTGCCCATTAACATCTCGGGCTTGTTTCAGAACAACGTTGCAAAGACGAACTTACCTCTTCGCCATGGCTGTTCTTGTTTTAGCTCGTGGAGAATGCACCGCCGGTGATTATGCCGCCTGTTTATGAATATTTACGTACTGCTCTGGGTTTAAGGTTAGCTTGCGGTGATTTTATAGTTGATGATCTCTGGGTTTCTACGTAGGCCATTACGTCTGCTCCATGCCACGTACTGTCTGACGTCCATCCCATCTTAGGTGATAGAACAGGTCTTGAAGGATATGCAGAGATAAAATACTATTTTAAAAATTATAAAGAATAGATTTTTTCGGTTTAAAATTGTCAAAAAAATTCACAAATAAAAGAGTATTGCAAGTAAAACCAAGCTCAGTTTTAATATTATGTTACAAAGTTTAATTATTTCTTAAAATTGGTTATTAAAAGAGGATATTAAGAGATTAGAATATAAGTAATATAAAATTTGCCTTTATATCCAATAGTTTTAGATAATTAATATAACCTTTAAATGCAATAGGATCAAATAGGTTCTAAGCACCTACTTAGTGCTAAAAGGAGCTCATGACATACCAAATCAAAAAAAATAAACTATTAAAAACAATATGAAGCTATAAGAGATCCTTAAGTCATTGTCACAAGAAATTGTCAAAAAAAGAAACAACCTAACCACAAATCCAAATTCTTAACCTTTTCAAACACTTTACCCTCTAAACCTATATCATAAGAAGTTGTCAAAAAAAGAAACAACCTAACCACAAATCCAAATTCTTAACCTTTTCAAACACTTTACCCTCTAAACCTAACCAAATTAACAAAAACATTGAATTAGCACTAAATAAGGTTTTAGAACATTGCACCACAACTGGACCTAGTCTCCATAAATAGTTGGGCCCTAACCCATTTTTTATCTGGCCCAATATCTCTCTAGTTCTAATATCAATCATTATACTTGTTGCCTAGATTTTAATCTCAAAATAATTCATTGCTTTTTTTTTTTTTAAATCTTTGTTGGTCCTTAGAATTCTTTCAATGTAGTGCCAGTTCAGCGTAACGAAGCTCCACGTCGCCGCCGGAAGCAGCAGTAATATTACGCGCGAGCCCACACGCAACTCGCTTCCTCTCCAACATACAGAGAGCTTCGGAGCATTCTAAACACTGCGTTTCGCTCTCCGTAAGCATCTCTCTCTCTCTCTCTCTCTCTCTCTGTGCTACAGTTCCATTGCATGATTACGATGCTGATATGATTGTAGTGAAAATTTCAAGTTAGGGCTTCATTCGTTTCATGTTGTTGGGTTCTGATCTGGGGTTTTGATTACATTCTGCTATGTTCAAAGCCATGTTTGCCGAGAAATCGGATGAAAATCTTTGGAGAAATGGGCGGAATTTTGTTTAGAGGGTTCGTTGAAGGAGATTTTGCTTCGTAACTAATCAGTCCTTTGAATAAGCGAGGCTTTCCCGATAGAAATAGTTGCATGCGAGATCCCAATTCCGGGTATCCGGTTAAGCAAGCCCCGCCGCCAGGTTCCACCCAGACAAAAGGTTGCTTTACCAAATAATAGTTGGCGGGTTAGCGCTTTAGTTTGAAATAAGGGGCGGAGCTTGAAGAAGCGAAGCGAGCCGTCAGTAGCAAACTACTAGGTTTTTTCAGGCCTCTTTACTGGATATTTGATTTATTAGTAAAGCGCTAGCGCCCCTATAGAGTAAGGCTCTTCTGCTATCAATGAAACCGAAAGAAAGACAAAAACCCAATGCGTTTTGTATAGATTGTATGTTGTTTCTCTGCAACAGAATAGAGCCTCTATGTGGTTTAATCTGTTTGCTACTGTACTTTATTTAATCTTTGCATGGATGATCTAAGAGATGCCAAATGATGCAACGTTTTTTATTGTATGGATGGATGGGTGGGAAATCAAACTGGTTCCTATGATAGTTCTATATCTGTTAACTTTTGTTTTTCCAGTGAAGAAAATTTCTTCTCCTTGCATGCCCCGATCTCTTCTCCAATCTTCCACAAAGGGGAAAACAAGACCCTAATTTTTTTCGAACTCTGTAGGTAGGTATATATTATATTTATACATATTGATTATAAATATATACGGAAATGGAGGTTATAGGGCTCGCTTATGGAGCTTTTCCTAGTCATTGGAATTACGGCGTTATGTTGAGGCTCTAATTTCATCACGGGCTGTTTTGTTATATTTGAATGATGTGTTGAATAATGTTAGGGCTGGTATTACCTAATGTAGTAATCTTGTCAAATATTATCATAGAGAACCCTTTTAGCCACAACTACAATGAATAATATGGATGGAATTTTGTCAATGATGATGAATTTCAGCAAATATATGCTTCTTTTTGTTTTGCATAATCCTTGCTTAAGGATTGATAAATAAGTGAAGCCTATTGCTTATTTTTTTGCACCTGCTTAACATTGATCCGTCAAGGGCATAGAAATTTATGTAGGGAGAACTGTTGCTATGTTTGTTGCCCATATGTTTTCAGTGGTATGTTGACTCAACCATGGGTCCATGATCTAAGCTTTAGACATATGGAATGTGAGTTGCCTTGTTATTTGCACTTGTTTCACGGAATTAATGTTACAGTAAACGAGAGCTTTCTAAATTACTTATGTGGCTAGTAGACATGTGCTTGCATGAGCATGCAGTATGAAGTTTTCATCGTAGCTTAAGGTAATGTGTTGATCACTAGCTGTTCATTCTTGCTGAATTCTGAACTGAATATTTAAGTTTTCAGAGTCATTTTGGCCGTGTAGCCACTTCCATTTAATTTTTACCCTTTACTATCTTGCACTTCAAAGCCCTATTTAAAATTTTGAAATATTAATGTCGTTTGGAACAGCTCTTACTAAAAGCAAACATGTTTATGTGTAGATGGCATTACAAGAAAAGTTAGATAGATTCAAGAAGCAGCAAGAGAAGTGCCAGTCAACTCTCACGAGCATTGCAGCATCTAACAAGTCCACACCTCAGAAATTCACACCTGTACCTGCTGCACCAGCAGCTGGCCCAAGAACTCCTGCTCCTGCTGTTAAATTTTCAAATGATACAGAGAGACTTCAACACATCAATAGCATCCGAAAAGCCCCTGTAGGAGCTCAGATCAAGCGTGTTATTGATCTGCTACTGGAGGTTTAAACCCAATCTCATTGCTTTACCTGTACATATGCATTTCCTGTAGCAGTGCTTATTTTACTATTATATTTGCTATACGCATGGCTGCAATGATTAAAAGATTGCATGTCTGCTTCAAAATAAATAGTTTGGAAGCTGTTCTTGGGTGACTATCTTGCAACTTATAGTGATAACTTTGCTCAGAAGACTACAGTAAAGCAGCAATTGGTAATTAGTAATAACAATTACCCTTTTTGCCAGTATGTCAATTGTTTGTCGTCCAGAGACTTGAGTTTGGGAATATTTTGATATTGGTAGGTCCTTATTTGAAACAGTTATAGTAAAGGGGAAGTCTAGAAAAGAGAAAAGATAGTTTAGTCTGGAATTCTGTTATTTGCATTTGATCCTGTGATCTTTTGCAATAGTTATTACACAGTCATCCACCTTGTCAAACTGGGACTATTTTTCTTCTACAATTTTTTGGGGAAATATAACACCTTGTTTGTTTGGGGATGATTTTAGGCGGGCATTTTCAGTTGTACTTCAAATTATATGAAATTATAGATAGATGCTTGTAGCCATTTTGTGTTGTCATTTGTTTACTGTACTAAAGGGGTAATATCAAATCATTAGAAATCAACATCTATTACATATCCCTGGTAAGATCAGGTGAATGCTGAAAGGCCTTTCTCAGGAAAAAAAGATGTTTATGCATCATCTTCCCTTGTCAGAATGCTTTGACTCTTTGCCACCTGCTGAATATTGATTTTGTTTGTAGACAAGGCAAGCCTTCACGCCAGAGCAAATAAATGAAGCCTGTTATGTCGATGCGAATGCCAACAAAGCTGTCTTTGACAGTTTGAGGAATAACCCAAAAGTGAGCTATGATGGCAAGCGTTTTGCTTATAAGGTAACATTAAACCATGTTGCTGCAGAAATTTCATGGATTGATAACATTTTGGATTCAGCATTTAAGTTTTATTTAGCCTCTCCCTTATTGCCTCTTGCATGGTGGATAACATTGAGTTGTTATTCTGTCTACAGTCTAAGCATGATCTGAAGGACAAGAGTCAGCTTCTTTACTTAATAAGGAAATTTCCTGAGGGTATCGCTGTCATTGATCTTAAGGATTCATATCCAACTGTGATGGAAGACTTGCAGGTATGCGTCATATTTGATTTTCCCACTTGGAATCTGGGCTTTTCGACTCCCTTTTTACTTTGATTGTTATTTTTCCCTCTATTTTATCATTTTTATTCCCTTCCATATAACATGATATTAATTCTTTCACAATAGCACCAGAATTTAGTGCAAAGAAGTCTCTGAGTAGAATCTCTAAGCTTTTTAGCCTTGTGGGTGGTTCCCCCTTTCGATAAGGTCAAGTCTTGGGTTTATCTTGGGAGTGGTGGATTTTGGGAGGGAAAAGGTTATGCCTTAGTCTGCGGCCTGCATAAACTGAGTGACAGGAAAGGGGTTACCAGAAAAAAATTATGCTGCACTGAGGGCCGCTGAAGAAACCTTTGGATTATATTGATTTGTTCATCTTTCTGTGTTCAACTTGCTGAGCATGGTTGAGAGGTGACTGGTGTAGTGATTTCGTTCCTTCCGTGGTCCTTTTGGTGTCAGGAAGAGTATTAGGGGGAAACTCTGTCAATTTGATTTTGCAAAAAGATCAAGGATTTAAGCACTCATAATTAGGAGCAAATTCCGTGATTAAATTGCATCCCGCAATATGACTGGACCCTGTTGCAAAGTTCGAACATAGTAGATTACCTGTTTCTCTTGCAATAAATTATGTGAACTTATTCTTCTAGGCTCTGAAAGCTGCGGGTCAGATTTGGCTGCTATCAAACTTTGATTCCCAGGAAGACATTGCTTATCCCAATGACCCCAGGGTGCCCGTCAAGGTTGATGATGACCTTAAACAGCTGTTCCGGGGAATCGAATTGCCTCGTGACATGCTTGACATTGAGAGGGATCTCCAGAAGAATGGGATGAAGCCCGCTACCAACACTGCACAGAGGAGGGCCAGGTCAGAGGTTCAAGGCATTTCCTCTAAGCCCAAGCCAAAGAAGAAGAAGCACGAGATCACCAAGAGAACAAAGCTTACAAACGCCCATCTTCCAGAGCTTTTCCGGAACCTTGACAATAATAATTCTTGAAAGTTCCCACATGCCATTGTCGAACCCTGCACAGAAGTCCCATAGCAGGCCGCAAAATGAACATGCTGTTCTGCTATTTGAGTGGACGTGGCTATGAAATGTTCTACCAGTCCTAAACCCAAATCCATGATATCTCTTGCCAAATGCAAGAAACTGTTCAATATGTTGTATTCATCCGGTTTTTATAACATCAATCCATAGTTAAAAGAAAAAGCTTATTTGCTCCAACATTTTGCTTCGAGACTGCCTCTACTGATTTGATTTGTTGGCAAATTTAGCTTAGTTGTTTATTTCGTTTGCCTAGAAGAATGTTGTATTCCCCCGGTTTTATCCTTCAACGAAGGATTCACTCCATTTCCGTCTGCATTGAATTCACGGCCTCCAGTGTTTCACACCCCATTCTGAAACCACATGAACACCATAATATCTTAACCCAAGAGTGAACATATTAGTAAATTGCATATTAGTTATTAAGTTAAAATTGTTAGTAAAGAAAAATGATAACTTTATTACATCAAGTTTCTCTTAAGTTGTCTATAAATATAGAGTTTAAGAAATTTTATTGATGTATCAATTTATTAATAAAAAAGAAAGAGTTATTATAAAAGATTAACTTTTTGATACTTTTTACGAAAAATAAAATATTGTGTTTGTGGATGTAAGGATGATGTTAATATCAAGTATGTAAATGTCAGTAAGCATCTAGCCCAGTTGATATATCTGTTACTTTTTTTAAAGGGAAACATAATTTTGTAATGTCGTTGATCATAAGGCGCCAATTCAAAAACCCGTTAATTTTAACCGATCGTTTTTCCTCGTCCACCCATTTTCTTGGGAATGTGACGCTCCTCTGTTCTCCTCAGCATTGGAGACACCAAAATCGTACCCAGAACCAAAAGGCGAAAGATTCACATGATTCCTCGACCACCCATTTTGAGTGCTGAGACTCTAAAGCCTCTCTGCTTTGCTCAACGTTGGAGATATCCGAAATCGAACGCACACAATGCTTAGTCAAGCTCCCCATGCCTCAACTACTTCTCCGGCCTGTCTCATCCCCCATCCTGCCCGTCTTAACTCCAAGTCTCCGCACTCCGCTTCTCTGAATAGTGAGTTTGATTGCAGTCCTCAGGTTTGGCTTATTTAATGGTATCTTATATCGATGGCGGCATTTGATTTGGGTTCTCTTTTTCCTTTTCGTTAAAATTGCGGTTGATTGAAAACTAGAAGCTTACAGCAATGCACGATTCAGTCTCGTACTTGTTGTTCTCATGGTGGGTTCAGTTACAGTTCTTTTGTGTTGCTTATCATCTGCACGCCAGCATCTATTTGGGCCATTTATCCAAATATCTTTGCTTAGAGGAAATGCTGCATTTATTCTGGTCTTTGTTATTTGTATGGCTATCTCTCATATGTGGGTACAAATTTAGCGAATTTTTAACTTTGAGAGAGTAGGTAGAATGATGTCAGTGTGGAACTCAGCTGACATCCTAAAAGAAGTGACCCATTCTCTCAGATACTAGACAGTAAATTTAATGTACTTATCCTAACATTTTTGTGTGTATATTATTCTATTCTAGTTCCTCGAGGGAATGGATTCATGAAATCATGGCGTGGTCAGGCAACCGATCGGCAACTGTTCGTTTCAGCTGTGGAGGACCAAAGCTCAAGCTTCAAAACACAGCAGAAAAGGTTCACTAGCACCTTAACCTTTACCATAAAATTATCTGGGTGTCTGAATGAGAAGGAACTGAACCAATCAAAAGCAGCAATACTGCTCTTTGGTGATAACATTGTTGAGATTGTAGAGTGTCATTCCGTCGAACAAATTTTGAAGTTCAGACCAGTATTGCCTCAAGATTTGTCAGGGATCATCGATGTTGCAGATGGGTTTGATAACTTTTACTTATAATAGGAGACATTTCAGTAGTCTATATTGCCAACATTTTGCCCAAACCTGATGGTGCTCAGACTTAAACACTAATTCTTAACATTTTACTCAGTAAGTGAAAATGGTGGGTAACCTTTGAGTTGTCATGCCAGTTTCAACGCTGAGTGTTCTGTGTTAACCCGAATACAAGTACCAAAACTGGCACATAAAAGCGGTGGAGATGTTCATTTTGGAGTCTAACTCTTCATCGTGAGAATTGATTCAAGTTGATCTAAATATCAGTTTCTTGTAGTTATACTGCTCCTGGCTTTAGCAATATCATCTATTTTTCTAGGCTGTTTCTGTTTTTCTGATATAGATTCAGCACAGATTTTCCTTGGCAACCATAAGCATCACTTCTGATAGGTTCTTTTTTCAAGTCCAGTTTTGCAGTTTGATTCATCTGGTTCCTTTCATTAGTGAGTGCAGTATGACATAGAGGTTGAGTTATTCACACCGTATTTTTGTTTGTGCAGAAAAGTTGTGGAACACATTTGTCTGCTCAAGGCAAAGGAGAATATATCTGATGAAGGTGAGAAGGATATGCTGGACTATCTCTATACAACTCAATATCAAATGGGTGGAATTATTGCAATATCATTAGGTGAGTTTCTGCTTCAGATAGAAAGCAGGGAGACGTTAGTATACCTAACATTACTTGCATGAATGAAGTCTCATTTCTTTTCAAAGCACCGGAAAATTAAATTGCCGTACTCCAAGCTTAAAGAATACCTTGTGATGATGCCAAGCACTGTTCAGTTTGTTAGTTTTTGCATTGGCTGGCCCATGTTGACATATATCTCTGTAAGCATGACCTATCTGTTAGAAAAACCGAGCTCAAACGAGCTCAAAACCAAGATCTTGCTACTCATCTAGAACACAAAGTTTAACACATAGAACGTACCTGATTTGGAGTTCATTCTTGTTGATGGATAACTCATCCTAACTAAGGATGATGACCAGATTAACTCCTTTGTTCTCTCTAGAATCACTGGCTGATGAGAAAGCTCAGCCTACTAAAGATCGTGGAGAGAGGATTTCATGTAATGTTATTCTCATACTCATTGTTCTCAACCATAGGTTCATTATATAAAAAATGGAGTTACTGTGCTTGAGTCACTATCCATAGTACTGTACACAATATTTATAAAAAGATGTGTTATTATGCATGATATAGTAATAAGCTCAAATATAACACCTCTTAATCCATCAACATGATCTTCACCACTTGTAGACTCATAGTGTATATAATGAGAGGCAAGGGAGGGATTTTAGTCATTTACAAAGTGTGCTGCCAATATAGTCCAACTCATCACTGTTCTATATAGCAAACACAAGCCCACACTAGCCAGTGCCATATTCAACAATAATGGATTCAACATATGTCATACATATGGACCACAAAACAACTAATAAAACAATTAAAGATAAACAATCTCATTGATATTAGCCCACATAAGTGAGGACTATTGAAAATAGTTTAACACTATCGACTCATTTACAATAGTGCACATACACACGCTCCCTAACACACATGCACATAGGTTTATTGACGCATCTTGTATGTAATAGATGTTCTAACTACTCCTGCAGGACGTATCTCAGAAGAAAATCTCGAAAACTACACTCATGCCGTCTACATGCGTTTCCAAAAGAAAGAAGACCTTGCCAAGTTCTATGAGAACCCTTTCTACTTGAGAGTTCTCAAAGAGCACGTTATGCCTTACTGTCATGTATGGTCTGACATGTAAACACTGAAACTCTGTTCATACTTCATTTTCATCCAGCTTTCTCTGAATCAACCTTAACTCAGATTATTCATATTCGTACAATTTATTGGACTGATAACTGATATTTCTGTCTATTAACAGGGATTATTCAATGTAGATTTTGAAGCTGAAGTAGAGGATGATATCCTTCCTATCTTTCGAAAAGGAGAGGTAGGGTGTGCCATACTTTGAAATTTCCCTTTAGAGAGGAAACAGGAATGTGATGAATTTTGATTTCCTGTAGTTTTTTGTCTCTAGCTCACTGCTGTCTGCTACGAAAGGCATCAAAATGACAACGAATAAATATATGTCTTTGTTATTGATATCCCTACTTTCAATCTTTTACCAATTTGGAACCAAATAAAATCTTCTGTTCCATTATTTGTTCAGATGTTGTAATATCGTGTCTGTTCCCCGTTACCAGTATTGAACTATAACACCTAAAGACTTTCATGTTACTTTAATGACAGGAATTCAATTATGGTCTAGAGTTCGTGCTTTTGATTTCATTTTCTGAAAATGCAATTGGTGGACATGTCGACAATGCACTGGCTTCTTTTGCAAGGCTGACAATTGGGTGTCCATCCTTAATTGTCCAATCTACTCAAGGTGTTTCATTTGAAACTCACAAATTGTTATTCTGCTTGGTGGTCTTCCCTCAGCAGGCTACTGTGAACCATAATAGATAATATATATTTTACAGCAACTACATCAACCCTTGCAACTGTTTGGGTTCTTTTGCTTCTAATTTCCTAGGAGGAAAAACCTTATCTATCCAGTGTTCCAATCATGTGTTGTTTCCCATTTTTATTTGAATGTCAGGTCTCAATTTAAATCCCAGCAGTAAGGAATATACACATGGAATTGTGATACGATTTCGGTCATGTGAGCTCTCTTTCACATTGCTTATCTGGTTATATGTCACCTCCACGAGTTGACCATTTTGCACTGGGCTATTTTGCAGTTGAGGCATTTGAGATATTTATGGGAAGTTCAGAATACCAAGACGTGAGGCTCCTAATCTAGTGGTTGTAGACACATTTGTATAGTCTGATTTGTTATTTCAGTTTTTGGTTGCATGCACATTTGTATTATTTGATTTGTTGTTCAGTTTTCCTGGTATGAAATGGCAATAATTCTTTATTTATTTATTTATTTATTTATTTTCAGTTTCTTACATGAGCCATCCTCGAAAGCTTAGTTCTTCCAAAAAAACTTCTAGATTAATAATGTTACTTTTCCACCTAATCAAATATGGCCAAGGGTTCTTTAGAGTGTCCATATTATTAAGTAATATAACTCTGAATTCTTTTGGCCTAGTAAAGTTGTTTTATGGCGGCTTTCTATTTATGGTAGTTATCTAATGTAAGGTTCTACTGCAAATTCTATAATTTATTTCCTGGAGAATCTGGAAGTTTTTCATATGGATGACAGTGAATCGCTTGTTAAAAGCTTTAAAACTGAAAAGAAAAGGAAATGAAAAATATCTGTCTTATAAAATTTTTAAGTTAGATGCCTTTGTCCAATTTCATTTGACCCTAATGCATATTTTTATCTTGTAAAGAGATTAAGCATCATGAATCTAAATTACCTCTGAATTCTGAAAACCAGATGTGGAGGTCGAAGTTCAGTCCAATCATCCGGAAGACACTTACTATTCATTTTTCTGTGGATCCAGTGGGCACTGAGATCATGTAGCAAGGTCCTTTAAGGTTTGTAATCCTTGTAAATTTTCGTTTAAGGCCTATTTGAAAGAATACCATCGTCACATATTTTACACCAAAAATCATGCAGGTTTTGGAAATGGATCGGTTCTCAATTTGCTAAGCACTCTCAGTAGATATCTACTGGTCATTCTTCCTTTTTCTTTTTCTCCTTCCCTCTTTGGTGGCAGGGCGGTGAAGCATTTTACTGCTTTAGAACGAATAGAAGCTTAATCCATAGTTCTTATTTTCTTGTTTCCTTTACAAATTTCATAGACAGTTGGTTACATTAATTACCTCTATGAGTACAGAGTAGTTACAAATATACCAAAGATAAAACAAAGTAAAGATTGAACTATGAAAATTTAAATCTTGTAGTTGTTGAAGTCATCTTCCTTCAATGATAAATCTGCTCAAGTGACGAGGCTTTCTCTGTGGACTTGTCTGAAGCTGTTCTACAACATCAGAATTAGCCGTCTTTATCTTAGCCGGGGAGGGGAGAAGACTGGTCGGGTTTACGAAGTTACACCATGCTGCTTTCTTGATTTTTTTTTTGCTTCCTCTTTCCTATGTATTACTGTAGATACATTTCAGCAACTGTATTTCCTCTATTGTTCTGGTGCAAGTGTATGTGCCCATCTCTTCTTGCATTCTCTTCGACAAGAAGTGATATACTCTTGTTAATGATGCTTCCAGGTTGTCTCCATGTATAAACTGAATTGACACGCTCGATATGAGCTTGGACAGAGACATGACCTTTCCATTCAAATGTTCTCCATATTATTGGTCTCAGGCCCAACTGCCAAGTTCTTGATCTGTCCCACGGACCCCTGCTAGGGAAACAATATGTTGGATGATACTTTTAACCTAACCAGATCCATTGTTGGATAACGATGATTAGTGTCCGCACAGGAAGACTCCCCCTGTTTACCTTTAATAGTTTTTAGTATAATTTTCAGCTTAACTCATGTCTGGGAATGGATATTTTCTGGATAGTGGCCCCATTGATTGATCATTCTGATCTGTCCTCTGGCTGCTTGCTTGCTTGATTTTGTCTTCTACGTTAAAATCCATATAAATAGGCATAGTAAATCTTGTTTATGCACTCTCCTCTTTGGTTTTGGCCAAAGAGGTTACATCTTGGAACTTGTTAAGAATTTTATCAATTGACCATGCACAGGTCATTTTTTAACAACATCTGTTTTAAACATATTGAACTTCACAAGAGCCAAAAGCGGTTGAAAATTTAATGATGTTCTTGAATTTGACTTCTTCCATTACTTTTACAGTCTTTGAAGACCTCCACACATTTTAAGTCGTTTGCTGAACCCATTCATGCCATCTATAGGTCTGCAATCGATTGTCTTCTAGCATGAAATTAGTATTTAAATCACTTCTGACTTTTCATGATTTGACCTCTTTGTTCCTATTATTTGTTCATCACGCAATTCTATCTCCTATCTCATCAATCAAGCTATTGCCCAGATCAGGTGGAATCTCTTCTGGGAAATGCAAAACTCCACCAAGTTTCATGATTGCAGTAAATGCATTGTGCAAGTTTGCATGCTTGCTTTATGTATTATCTCTGCTATTCAATCAAGTACAATAACATCTTCTTCAGACACTACAATCACTCACATTCTTTCTCAAACCTATCTATTATACATCTCTGTAAAGGAAAAGAAAATAAGTAATACTACAAACTGCAAAATTTTTATCTTCACCTAGTACAGAAGATTTTCAAAGAGGCTGATCAGTTATGAAGTGGGTTTGGTCCCCCTGGAACTGCTCTGAGAGAAACTCCATAAGCTGGCTCCATGTTATCCTTTCTGTATTCCTCTTGAGCTTTTGCAGAGATATGCCATGAAAACTGGGAAAATGAGTTGAACTTATCTGTTTGCTTGGTGTTCTGACTCATACTTCTGTATAAGTTGCGGCAAGTTGATTGCTGGCTGATTGTGAGTATGATCACAAAGACCACAAGTGAAAGCCTGAGATGTTGAATTCCCATGAATCTACTGATCTTGGAGAGCGAACCTTATTGATATGAAAGGCAGAGGAAGCACGTTATGATTTAGTATTTCCTCAAATGCAGGCAGGCTGCACCCTATTAATATAGGATCAGGAAACTTGTGGTGAAGATGAGCCAAAACTAACAATTCATCCCCTTGAAATGGCTGAAATGCCCATCTCTTCTCACCAAATTTGCAATCAAACCATTTTCCATCCAGCCTAATGTTCAGCCGCTTTGACTACCAATTACTTGTGATGCAGGTCCATTATACAAGAACCACGCACCCTGGATGATTCAGAAAGGTCAAAATCATGACCATATGGATACAAATAAGCAACTGATGCAAAACTTTCTGACATCCATATGACAGGTCTACCTTTGATATAATATGACAGGTTGAAGGCTACGGGGGTCCTTTTGTATGCAGTAGAGTGCCAGTTTGAAAAACCGTTTGCCAAGGGTGAGCCGTTGACTATACACTAATTGGATCTCTAATTGCGCATATGGGTTTGATTATTAACTTCTAATACAATTATTGATGAAGACTTTTGGTGCTTCATGGGAACTTGTTGGGAGATCACATCGACATGTGGCACCACGTTCCTTCTCATGGATTCGCTTATTCACTCGTTCTTGATTCTAACCCTTCACATCTATGTATTAACTACGCCTGATTATTCAGTCTAGATCTTTAAGGGTTGTTAAATGTAAACGCGACCCATTTCCGCCGCATGTTTGCCGGCGGTGGAAGTGCAGAAGTCTATGCTGTTTTCATATTCTTCTCCTTGTTTTCACCAAAACGAAATTCTGACTGCGGAATGCAGATGATAAGATCACGAAGAGAGATGATGATTTGGTGAAGACTGAAAGGTTGAAAGTTGGAGTTGCTTTTGTAGTTGTTTAATGGGATTTAGATCGAAAACGACGTGACTGTGAACACGAATTCCTAGAGAAACGTGTTGGGGTAGGAAAACCTTGCCAAACAGCATTATTTTCTAGGATATCTGGTCTGCGCCGACCCATGAAAATTGAACCTTGTCAACATTTCCGAATTAAACTCCCATCAGTAATGGAAAATTGGACCGACCCAGCATGTTCTGGTCGCAGAAAAGAGAAGGTGAAAGAGCCGTACTCATCCCTGTCACATAAACCTGAACTAGTTTAGTGGCTGGTCTTCGTCGTAAAAAAGACTCGACTCTACAAAAGTCGTGGCCCTGGAAATGATCACCAAACCAGTGGAAAATAACATAGACTTTCAATGGAGAAGTTGGTGGGCAGTGAAAGGCATATCCTAGGCTAGCTTCATCAAAGCCACATAGTTTTTCTTGCAAGTTGCTGCATTCTTTAATGCCAAATCAGGCCCTACTGGAGTCTGAATTTGATTGCATACTAAATTGGATGGCCCCAGAGAAGATTTGATTATGATAGGAGTGGAATATACTAGCGTGCTCTTCTAGGATTAGGTGAATTGGCTCTGTGGGGATCTGAGGAACCATGATGTTCTGTCATATTTATGTGGAAGACACAATTATATCAAGCCACAGTTTCATCTACATCCTAAGAAACATTAGTTCCACTAAAGAGTCCCATAATTTTGCACAAGCTTTTGCCTTGAAAAAGTGCTAGTTTCAGACCAAGATTGATGTTGTCTTCGATCCCACTAAACAATGTCGATTGGCATATGCTTTCAAAGGTTAGGTGAACTGGTCTTTGGAATGTAAGAAACCATGACAGCTCTTTCTATTGTCTGCAAGACGAATAATGTGGACTTACCTTTTCTTCTAGTTGAAGTTCCGATATTTGCTCAAGATTGACCTGTAAAAATCTCACCCATCATTGTTTATCCCAGTAAGAACTTTGCCAATATTTTGATATGTATAGTTTTTATATGTTCAATGTCTTTATCTTTTAATGAGATAAATTTATTTTAGTATGTTATCAAGATTTAAGTATAAGATTAGCATCTCACCGCATAATAAATGTCATCATTAATATCTTAGTCTGACGTTTTCATTATATTTCCTGTTATCCTTTTTCTTCATTGACTACAAGAAATAAATTGGCAATAACCAGCAGCCATCCAACTTGATTTTTTTCTTGAGGAAGGCATTATTGGTACGGTGTTATTATTGTCCGAATGAATCCAAAGTCATGCTTAGTCTTTTCTTTGATTATCATAGGGATACCGAAAATCTTAGAGGGGACCAATTTTATAAAGCACTAAAGGACTTAAAATAAATAATAGAAGACTTTTGTGGAGCCTGATAGTCAAGATTTTGATCGTCTTTAAATTCTAACCGGGGATCTTTCCTGGACGTCAAAAGCTTGCAGAACAAGCAACTGCATGACGACTAGATATAGCAATCTGCTACATGGTTTTAACTGTTGCCATCGTAATCGGAGGAGCTAGATCATAAGCCACCATGACTAACCTGTTTATTTTGGAGGAATACGTGGATGTCATTATAGATTTCTAAGTTGTCTGGTTATCATTAGATGTGAACCGCAAATATTGACAAGCAATCATCCTGGAGAACTCGAAAATGGCAGAAAAGTTCTCTGAACATTTCACATCAAAAGGTTAGATAGAAGGTTAAAGAAATCTTTGAAAGGTATGGGAGAATGGATTGTGGTATACGCAAGATGGGAGAAGAAGAAGGAGACGTAGATGTTAACCAGAAAAGCAGAAACCATCCATGAAAAAAGAGAGTGGAAAACAGTGATGCAATGGAACAGGGTTTTAGGGACGACCCACGTTTAAAAATGGCAATTTTTCGACGGTGTTCCTTCCTCTTCCTGCATTTGCTTCCAGATTTGCGCAACAGAAGGCCATCAAAGGCGATTGAAGAGACAGAATCGACATCATTTTTCTCCTTTTGGACGTTAGCGTTCCAACAGCATTCATGAACTACATGTCATGGTGTCCAAGAATCCACAATGCACTTAGTCGCTGCATGTCATTATGATGAACTGCGATATCAGTCCAAAGGGTGAGGGGAAGAGGAGAAAGATAAACACAATATTTCGATGAACATATTTTCTTTATTAGATATCAAGAAAGCCTTTACTTTCTTATGAATGAGTTTATCATTTCATTTTAAAAAGACTTAAAAGAACATTAAATATCATTTATATTGTTTTTAACATATTCTTTTACCGTTAATGTGAGATACTTTTTATATTATTTTAATATTACAATGCACGTATCTAATTAAAGAACTACTTTCAATATATTCTCTTATAGTTAATGTAAAATATTTTTTTATAATATTCTAATATTACAACATATTTATCCAACTCATTAATACAATGTTTCGAACCCAAACCTCATAATTGGCTTTGAGATCTCTATTGGCTAAACAACAAACAGTTTCACATTATTACCAATGTTATAATAAGTTAAGCTCTCTCAAGTGCATGCATCATAGCTTCTTGCAAGACTATGATTAAAATATTTAAGGGATAGAGTGTTTGCGTAAGGACCCAAAGTCTACCCGTACGTAGGTTCATAGTCATATTCTGAACCTCAACCGAAAGAAAAGGAAAAAAGAGGCCCAATTGACTAAAAAAACACAAGTCAGGACAATAATCTGCAGCCCTCAACCTCAAGAAAATGTTCAACAAAATGCATGACGTTGTGTTGTAGAGCACAAGCATGCATAGAGTTTGGACGTTTGAAAGAAGACAACTTTCACCAAACCAACTCGATTTCTTAACTTAAAGCATAATGGTCGGTCTGGAAGGCAGTAATAATTGTAGAAAAATGCATGGATTATAGAAGTAATAAGATGTTAGCTAAGGACACCTAAGTTTTGTCCTGGGATCTTCCCTATAGGTGCTTCTCTTTACCGCATGCAGGACATCTATAATGTGGACAAAAGAGGAAGGCACTCGCATAAGAGTGGCACCGTGTGAATAGAAGGATCCGTGAAGTAACAGGACGGCGGAGAATGATTGCAGCTTTTCGTTGAAACTTATATCATATATTTTAAAACTTGGATCACCACCTAAGTACTTATCAACACAGTCTAAAGTTAATTTGACCTTAAAATTTTAAAGACCTTTTAGCAAAGTGGTTATGGATTACAATAATAGATATTGAAGTTGCGTGGCAGATGAGAGTTCAATATTGAAAATTAAAATCCGTCAGGTTAAGTATAAATTAAAAAAGAACCCTTTAATTCTTGAACTAACTTTTAGATTAAACCTTTGAGCCTTCTAATTGAAGTAAATATTTTCTCTTGAGTTCAAATCTCAACATATTGCAACTTCTAATGTATATCGGCTCGAAAGTATAGGTTAAAATGTAATAATTCCAAATGAAATAATCTATGATTTGTTACAAGTATTAGGTCTTTTGGCAAAGTGATAGTGAATTGTAACAACCCTCTTAAACTTTTTACTATCCTTCAAAGGTCACCAAAAGCAATCCTTAATACTTAAACTTAGTTTGGAAATCAGGTAAATCTGAAATCTTAGGAGAGCATAATAAGAGTTTTTCCCAAATTGTGTATAGGGATGATTGGTGAGGAGTAACATCCATTTTCCTTATAAATCCATTGAGGCGCTTTCGATGTGGGATAGGCAAAGTGCTTATCACAACTACTCACTTTCCCTTGGATAATATATCTACGTAAAGGCCGCGCCGCACTCCCAACAATCCACCTCTAACACCAATTTTAATTGTCACCAATTCAATTGCGCCTGCACTCCATGAGATTTTGAATATTATTGCATCAGTTGACTTTCTCGTAGATAAATTATTCACCGTAAGATAATATTAAACTCCTAATAAAACCCACTTCTAACATCAACTTTAATTGTCTATGATATCATTCTTAAAAGTTGGACCGACGAATCCTCCACAAAAGATGCCTTATGAGAAACAGTGGCCCTTTTCCTTGTAAACTAGCATCCGAGGTGGGATGGGCACTACTACATTTGTTGGCTTTTTCATAAACAAGTTACCCACGCTTAGGTTGTGTTACACTTCCAACACTTCCGTACCATTTCACTTTTGCAAATTCAAAAATTCAATCGTTAAATTTGAATTTGCAGATTGGTAAAGACCCTTTCGGCAAATAAGGGATAAGAGTCCGTCGGCAAAGGGCTCCCCTGCCACTTCAGATTATAGAATCAAATTCAAGCCAACTGACTTAACATATAATGTTTTCACAAGAATGGCTGATATGGATTGAAAAGAATCACATAATACAGATGGGTTAGGGACAAAGTTGGCTCTCAAGTTGGTTGCTCATCAGAGGATGCCAGAATAAATTGAAAATCTTCATAACACTTTTTCCTATCTGTTAATTAGCAAGTCTCCTCAGAGTGTCTATAATACACTTAACATCTATTGGATGACAGGTTTGAAACCAAATGGGGCATCAAAACAAAAGAGCCACATCATAATCTTGATTTTAAACCTTGTTCCTTACAATTATTTACACAAAAAATCAGTTTTTTGGACTTTTTGAAGTTTGCCTTTGGGTCCCTTGAATTCCCAGAATTTAAGTCCTAATTCGGATGCCAGGGATGCCTTTCAAACCCATTTTAAGGGCTGTCCTCCTGAAGAGCGCGGGAGGCTTCTCTAAACCAATTGACTGAGAAAACTGGTTGGCTAATTCGGCAAGTGTGGTCTTATCCCTGCCAATTTCCCTGATTGAGTTATAATAGCCAAGCCAAGCATGATATGCAGCTTCTTTGATGCTGCCGTCAATCTTTGCCAAAGAATCATCAATCTGTCAAGTATAAACGTATCCCAAGGATTACAATTAGGAAACCAGTCGAGACTGAGAAGCTAGCAATGCACACTTCTAAAATGTGAGATATGTTAAAGTAATGCCATTTGAAAAGCAATCTCCCAGTCTACAAAGCAGACTTCCAAATGCATCGGGGATTTTAAAACGTTAAGTTGCTGGATTTATTCCCTTAAACTATGCCATGTGTCTAGGATTATTTCTGGCCAACGCACTGTAAGTTTCTTTGTTGTTAAGCTAATACCATGAATGTGGCTATGTTGCTATGTTGTCAGGATATTGTATGCATGTCATCAATGTGATGACTATGGCGGAAAAGATAGATTGGCTATCTTCTAATGAGTAAAATCCTTTTTCTTTTTCCATTCTTTGGCACTAGAAATTTTTTTGTTGGATTCAGGTGACTTACATTGTTTATATGTAATTGTCTAATGTACTTTCATATTTTTACATTGCATTTACAAGGATGTTTCTGTGCTAATTTTGTTTCACACTTACAACCTTAATGACTTAGTTCAATCCATCTTGAAAAAATAATTGCCAAAAGAAACTCAAGCACGTTAACTTGAACACTAACCTTTAACTTTATTTCAGGATCCAAATGAGGTAAAGGAACTTTCTCAAGAGGCAGGTCTTTAATTTCATCTAAGAAATATTCTTCCCAAGGTGCAAGCAACAATATGCCTTCCCCTTCTTTGCCTTGTCGTCCAGTTCTTCCAAGACGGTGTATATAGTGTTCCCGGCCTGAAGGAATTCCGATCTGGGGAATAAACAACCTTCACATTAGCTTACCTTACTAAGGTAATGCAGACAAAATATATGATTATATATAGGATCCGATTTGGCATATGCTTCAATAATTTTTCATTACTGGTCCAGATTTCCTGATTGATTAACAACAACTGAAACATCTAATCCTTGTTTTCCATGAAATATTAATTAAGCATTTGGACATCCACTGAAACTGAATGACTGGCTTAACTTTACCAGAAGAGGAGCAGAAGCGGAGGACAAAATACTGAAACTAAGTCCCAATCCTTCTGATTGAAGAAAAAAAAAAAAAAAAAAAATCAACTAGCTAATAGGCCCGAGGGTCAACGCCCTCAAATATGTAATTAGTAGCAATTTCCTCCCACAGCTAGTACATTTCCAATCTTTGTCCTCTTTGACCTCAATTCAACATTCTCACCATGTGATGGAAGAATACAGAATGCATTAAAAAAATAAAAAAGATTATCATATGATAGTGAAAGTAAGCAAGTAAATTTACTATTCGATAGGATAGAAGCTAGAAAAATATTAACAATGGGAAAAGATTGCACTTAAACATAGGATTGGCCCCTCAAATTTTGAAGTTCAGGAAGATATTTTTAACTGCCCTTTGACTCTATGGTGGAAATTTCAGTCCACCCAGATATTTCTTGTCGCTCATTTTCTTAGATACTTGTTCATAAACCTTATTGATTTTCAAACTTGACGATAATGGATGACTATTCAAATAATATAATGATGTCTTTGTAAAAAACAGAAAACGAATTAAAGAGAAAAACTCCAATGGATTCCAATGTTAACAGTGGTTAAAAAGAGAAAGTAGATTTTCCCAAATTCAAGACAGAGAAAAGAAGGGCCATTTTGTAGGTTATAGAAGGGATATACGTATCACCATGATTTTCAAATGTAAAGACCCTTGGTAAATCAGTTTGAGGATTTTGTCCTTGCTGATCCACAATTAGTTTTACGCAGAAATTAAACACAGTTGATGTGTCTATTAAAGGAGAAGCTGTCAAGAGATGCAAAGTTAATGATATATGTAAAATACTATATGCAGATAGTGAGTTAAATCAAAATCCTGTATACATACCTGAATAACCAAAGTAACATCAGGGTAGTTTATTCCCCGTGCTGAAACATCAGATGTGACAAGAATTACTCGTTTGGATTCCCTGAATTCATCAGATATGCGAGTTCTATAAAGTTGAGGCTTTCTAGAATGTATCTCCCTAACATTCATTTTCATCTCCCGCAGAAGTAGATAAATGAGTGACGTTAACATCCCAGTTGTGCAAAACACAATAACCTGGGTGTAAATAGAAATGTTTAGGCCTTGTGGACACACATGTTAAGAAATGAAAAAGCTAAAGCTAAAAATTCTTACCTTGTAGTCAGGTGATTGTGAGATATGTTCCTTCAAAAGATGGTACACAATTTGGGAATGCAATTCATGCGAAGCAACAAGACAAGACTGCTTAACCTTCATTTGAGGGAAAAAATGAATATGAGCATCATAAGGTTCAAAGGTAAAAGTTAAGAAACAACCGTCACATCTATTGTCATGATAGTACAGGATCTGAATACAACTTAAAGAACATAAAGATAGAATCAATGATCAGCCTAGACACATTTCATCAGCTTAAATGTTATACAAGAAGTTCAAAAGCAATAGTTTTTATTTTTATTTTTTATTACATGGTTATAATATACCTGAGTAGGAGTTTCTACAGAGCCCAGACCCACTGTGTCAATAAAGGCATGTTCTCTTTTCAGAACAAGTTGAGATATTCGGCGAACCTACATAATCATGACCCAGAAATAGAATTGAAGTCATTTCGTATGGAAAATAAATAAAATGGTTTAGAGCCTGAGATGACAGATAAAGGAAATGTAACCTCTTTTGGGATGGTTGCAGAAAACAATAGGGACTGTCTCTGACGGGGCAAGCAATCAACAATCTTCTCCATGTCCTTCCGAAATCCCAGGTCTAGTAAGTGATCAGCTTCATCAACTACAAGGATCTTCAACCTCATCAAACGTGCAGACAAACCAGACTTATTTTCTATGTGATCCAGCAACCTACCAGGGGTTGCAACTATGAACTGCATAAAATCCATTTGTTAAAAAAAAAAAAAAAGTCATTATTTCCTGCATTGATGTTGTGACAGCTGAAAATAGGAGTGTTTTGCTTTTCTGAAATATATTGCCCAATCTCTAAGCAATCACACGCTCTAGGGGCCAAATCTTTAAAACTCATAATGCATAAGCAAACCTGGGATGGATCTGACTCTAGTCGCTTCAGGTCATCTTTGAAACGTGTAGCTCCAACCAGTGTTTGTACACCAATGCTATCATGGTACTTTAGCATAACCTTTGCTTCTGCAGCAATCTGACTCGCTAGTTCCCTCGTGGGGCAGAGAATCAAAGCATAAACTGGAGGCACCCGTTGAACGGTATTTTCACTTGTAGCCTTTAAAACTGCTTCAATAGTAGGAAGCTGTTTGTATTTAACAACACCATTTGAAGGAAAAGAACAAAAGCTATTATAAATTAGTTCACATGAACATAAAGGGGCCAGTGTGTACCAAAAAAGCTGCACTTTTGCCTGTCCCAGTTTTAGCTTTGACCAAAGCATCCTTGCCTGCCTCCATAGCAGAACAGAGACTATCAATAACTTGATTCTTCTCATTTGAAGAGATCAAACATCTTTAAGCAATGCAAATTTACTCAAAGTAGATCAGAAGAACATAATACTGCAGTATGGAATTAGCATTCAAACAAACAATTAATCAAGTAAACAACAGTTAACCATCCGAAAGCTGATAACAAGACATCTACATAAAAGATGAACTGCACATGGTTTACCAAACTGCAACCCATTATAGCAATTATAAAGTTCTCAAACTTTTTATATACCATAACGCCATCAAAAGCTATCAGCAAGAGAAGAAAGTAGATCTTAACCTAATCACAATGCTTCACTTTAGCAGTCAAAATCCTGTTTCTACATACTATTCATATTGATAGTTCATTCAGCAGGCATCGCAGGACTACAGAAGCACGCCTCAGATTTATTCCTGTGTCTTAACTCCCTAGGACATCACCTCAATCATCCCAATCCTGTGGATACAAAACCCATTTCGCTCACACCTTCAACTTTGAAAGGGTATAGGTAACGAACATGAACTTACATACTTGAATACAAAGTTTGCCATTGGATGACACCACTCAGCAATGCCAACAAATCCTATCACAAATTTTAGCGACTGTAGAGCCTAAGCTCATAGAAAATGACAGAATGAAATAGTATCAACAATACCTAACTTGGTGATCAATGAGACTACGAAATATCACTGAGAAAACTACTGAGAAAGCCAAAGAAGCCGACAACATACCCTCAAGGCAAACAGATAGTGTGGCCTCCTGTACCCGTGTCATTTGAACATACCCAGCAGCAGAGAGTGCCCTGACCGTTAATGGAGATATCCCACACTCATCAAATCTGGATTTCAAAGAGAAAGAGAGGGGAAAAAAAAAACCCCAAAATTTCTTGTCAGTACAAAGGAATTCCCAAAATTTAAAAACTTTATCTGTGCATCAAAAGCAATTCCATCACAACCAAACTTTTATACGCTCCATGCTGACCGCTGAAACAGACAAATGAAAAGATAAAAGTGTAACCTCATAGTTTACAACAATTAACTACAAATAATGCAGTTCAAGATGACCAATGAGTAATTCTTTGGACACTTCTTTCCTTATTTCTAGTATTCAATTGTCTACCAAACAAGGCATATAAGTCCACCAACAATCACAATTATCGCACTAAAACCACTGGATACCTTTTCTGACTAAGAATAGATTCCTCCTCGCCCTTCTCCCTCTCATTCTCAACCACACTCCTCCTCTTGCTAAGGTCACGCCTTATCAACTCAATACTGTCAGAATTACTGCACTCCTCCGCCAACTTCTGCAGAGGCACCCTCTTGGTTCTCTTTATATCATACTTACCCAGTGAAGCACTACTTCCCACCACCTTCCTCACTCCCCTCCCACCCCTCACTCCCTCATTCTCATCTTCCAATCCCTCCTTCCCCTCAACACGCAGCCTCGGCCACCTCGAACTTGAAGAGCCATTGAAATACCTCTGCGACTCACCCTCAAAATCCGAATCATCACTCCCAGAATTCTCGTCATCCCGCCGGAATTTCACATTTTTTAAATTCCCCTCCCTCTGATTTCCCACCAAATTCCGCGGGAGGGGCCGCGCCTGCTTGCGCACCACCGGACCGTAATTCTCGTCGTCGGAACTCTCCGAGCTATCATTTCGCCGAAACCGCCCCCAGCTCTGCGCAGAGTAGTTCCTTTTAATAACAGAATTGCCATAAGCATTCGTCAAATTCGTATTTTTCCGCCCTTCCGAGACCAGCCTTCTCAAATCGACCGGTGACCCAATCGATCCTCTCCGTCCGGTCGGCCCCGCAAAACCCGAACGCCGGCAAGGTTCACCTGCCGGCGGGGGCCTTAACGGACCATCATTCTCATTCCACAGATCTTCAGCTCCTTCTTTCATGAAACGGTTGGCTAGGACTTTGATATGATCTGTGGGGCTCATCGGGCCGTGACCGGCGGACGGATCCGTGGTTGGATTCGGGTCGGGTTTTCCCGCGAGTTTGGCACGAATTTGGGAGCGGATTCGGGCCTGGTAGAGCTGCTTTTCCTGCTCAAGGAGGCGCTTCTCTTTCTCTTTGGCCCGCTTCTCGTGCATGCGTTTCCATTGCCACTTGTTTACGCCGCCGGGGAAGGTGCGTGGCCCGCCCCCCATGGAGCGCGTAAAGACGAGAGCAGAGACAAGCTTCGAAAAGCTTTTGGGACGCTCTAATAGAATTGAAAGGGACATCGAAAACTGGAGAAGTGCAGCTCGAATTCAAGCAGAGAGAAAGAGTGAGAGACAGAAGTGTAGGGTTTAAGGAGGACGAAAATGATGAGTCGGGGTTTAAGGGTTCTACAGTTAATACAACGGATCGTTTTGAGCGTAAAGGAGCCTAGGTCCTCTTCTTGGGCCTATAAAGGCCTCTAAAACTTACCAAGCACTTACCATCTACTTCCTAAAAGATTATTATAATTAAAGATGTATATGTAATCTTTTACATGTTCTTATTTGCTTATAAAAATTATGGGAAAAACATATAAATCTCGTATTCCTAATACTTTTTTTCTTTTAAGATAAAGGAAGTACTAGGCCGGTGATCATATTCCTAATACCTTAACTTATTATCTTTTATATATTTAATTTATTGCTTTTTTTACTCAATAATTTGAATAAATTTTATTTTACATGATATTAATATTCAATCCTAAATACATCTATCAATCAAATGTGACAACTGATCCCAATGTCTCCCTACATTTGTGGTTAAAGATTGCATTGAATCTTTCTAAAGTCCATTATATGTCACACATTGTAATGTAAAATGTTGTTTTTTTTTTTCCTCTTGTAAACGAATTTAAAAAAAAAAATTAAAACTACAAATGACTCATTAAGTCAATTATAATTGCAAAATACCGTTCCTGATTCCTTAAAAAAATAAATTATAATTTGCTTGATAGTATTAGATAACCAAGGACCTATCTGTTTTGCATGCTAATTTGGTTTGACAAGAAAAACATTCCAAAGTGCTTTTTGGCACGTAAAATACATAGTTTTCACACCCATGGACTTTGTTACACATCAGCAGCACAGGATAGTAATTGAATCACAATACATAAAGTAAAGAACAGAATAGCATGTTTATTCCAGAGAAAGCTGATGAACTCGACTTGATCACTCTCAGTATGAAGACTCTTTCCACCCGCCATAGCTTTCCTCTTTCCCACCAAAACCCCGCTCTCTCAGGTTCTGCAACAAAGAGCAGCCAACAAAAGCTTCGATTAGGGAATTAAGATTATCATCAGGTGTTGCAATTATCCTTGTAATCTTCTGGATTGAGATGATGGTATGATGAAATAAAGGAGAGGATACCTCAGGAGTGAAAGTGAGGGCAACTCTAACTTCTCCACAAAACTTTTCATCCTTGACTACATTGTATACTGTTGGAGGGAGCTTTCCTTCCATAAACACCGGCTCCAGAGGAACGCTGCAAGGATGATCAGAACAAAGAAAACCCGGTTCTTAAATGCCAAATCTTCATAACATAAAGTCCTGAGTGTTTCCTTGGAAAGCCTAAACCGACCACTTACAGAGGCAGTGTATTGAGATATTCCACACTAAGATTAAGAAGATCTAGAAATTTAGTCATTATGATTGTGCAGTCAGAAGCTATGCAGTTGATCCTGGCTGAGTACTGAAGCTCAGTGGATGTACAAGTATTTCGACAATGCAGAATCCAATTAAGTCAAAGACAACTCCTTAAGCTTAGCAATTGATTATATAACAGATATCAAACTACGTTCAAAAGAAAGTTTTAAAGAACTCACTTTGCTTCTCCCACCATATCATCAGCAGTTCCAGCATCACTGTCCATTATTTTCAACGTGAGTTCAGAAGCATTGTCCGCAATGGTGAAGACAAAACTCTCATTCCACTCGGGCTCCGTCCCTTTTCCTGCAGGAATAGTTTATCAAAAAGGGGGAACATCATCCCTACACCCAAACGTCATTAATATGCCTGTAATTCTGTGATTAAACATCTTTCTAGAAACCTTTTTAGCGAGGTGCCTGACAACATTCACCAGAGGAACTTTTTCTATGGTACAAACTCTGTTGAATTTGTTCAACCACAACAATTAGAGCTGAATAACGAGAGCCTACCTTCTGCAACACTGCTTTTTTGCTCTTGACTGCGGCAAATGAGGACTACATAGGGATCCATCTTCTCTGCCATACACATTCAAAATCCATCAGACTTAGATGGGTCTCAAGATGAAACAGATTTCAACAGAAGCAATTAAAATAACATCACAATAATGAGGTAAAAATTCTACTTCTCATCAAAATAGACAAAGAAAAGTTCTTCGATCTACAAAAATTTATACCACCTGCCATCTATTACAAGAAACAACAGTAACCCAAGTCTCTTGTGGGCTTTTATTAGCTGAACACCATCATCGTCGTCGTCGTCGTCGTCAGTGTCCTCATACAATCTATCATGATCTTCCGACGTAAAAAACATTGCATATAAACACCATATTTTCAACAGCATTTTTTCAATTTCCTCTGTTTTCTTACAGACTAAACACAACAAAGTCCGGATCGTAAGCCGTAAAAACGCCACACCAAAAGGGTCTGCCCCAAAAAGATCAAAAGCAGATATTCAGGCGAGAAAACGAGAGAAAACTGTGATGACACTTACTGAGAATATCAGAGTTTTCCAGTCCCTTAGCACCAACAAGAAGGACTTCTAGCGTTCCTTGAGGCATTTTTGCAAGCTGGAAGGATCAGATCTTCGAGAGACAGACACCAAAAGAGGGTGATGAATGATGGATCACAGCCTTTTCACTTCTTCCTTTTGGATCTCTCTCTCTCCCTCTTTTTTCTGTGAACCTTTTCCTATAGCACCATGAACAGCGTCAGAGAATGTCATCCATTATGTACCGGGCAAAAACCGGCTCGATGTAAACTGGACCGTTCGTAGGCGAGGAACTCGGACGCGTTTTCGAAGAAAATGGACGGTGGGGAATCCATCGGCGCAGGCTATGGCTGTGATTGAGAGGCACGTGGACATGTGCTCACGCGCGGCAACAACGTGCTGGACAAATAATTATTTAGGTGATTTTCTTTTCCTATTTTGGCAAGACAGATTTCGTTGACTTAAAACAGCAAAGGACAGAATATAAAATTGAGCTCAGGCCCAAAGAAGGAGTTTCATTAATGAGCCGAAACGACAAAGATTGAGGTTTTAGGTACGGCCCATGTCTCTTACAGGCCTTAGAATGAGGAAAGCCGAACCTCAAATCTATTAGGCTTGCATTTACTGCTTCAGTTCAGATGTGACATTCGACTGGCATGTCAAGAACACATTTGTACGTGTGAGTTCCCTATGTATACTGTAATACTAAAAAAAAAAAATTAAGAAAAGAGTCCACAAATACTTAGTTTAATTAAGAATATATGTTGTGAAACTGTTTAGTTTTAAATTCAAAACACTCATATGTGTGAATAAAGTCTAAGTAGTAGTAAAATTGAACAAAACTTGTATAGAAATTATATAGGAGAATGTCCTTCTTCATCAGAATTAAGTAAAATTGTTGTCAAGAATGGTACGATAAAAATCTTGTATTATTTGAAGTTTTGATTAGGAATCCCTTCTGTAGAATAGTAGATTTCCTACTTTTGAATTAAAAGATTTAGGAAGCAACTCAGGAAGGGTGCTTTTCCATGACATCTTTTGCTGCTCTGAATTTTGGAAGGATACAATCAATGGTCCCTCCCTTTCAACAACAGTAATCTAATTCGTCCCATCATAGCTGTTGACGATCAAGAAAGTACGTCTCCTTAGACTCTGCTTCTGGATGGAAACTTGTAAAAGTTGGTACCTTCCCAGGATATTCGTCCTAACCTTATCTTTTACATTGAAAAAGTAAGTTATTGCTATTTGTCAATCATGATGTGCACACAATAATATTAATGTAATTTGTGTTTGGAGTGACCCTTTTGAGAGAGATTTCCAAGTGATGTGAGCCCAAATCTTATCTTGGATTACGTCTTTGAACACAAAAAAGAAGAACATGTTGGGTTATAAGGTAGTGTTTATGAGAAGAAACATGTCTTTATTTCTTTTAGTACAGCCGAGGAAAGATACAAAGACAAACTATAGCTTATTTTCTGCAAGCTCTCAGAGCTTCATATAGTTAGTGATAAACACAAAGGTTCTATCACTCTTCACTTAGATTTTCAACCATCTCAATAGGGAAATGAGGGGAGCCTCTTGGGCAGAAGACGACTCTGTAATTAGTCCCACCAGGGCATGTGAATGTGCTCGTAGGATCATCCTGAGGGTAACTGTAAGCATCTGGGCACCTGGTTTTGAAGAACCTGGAGAAAGTGGTCGGTCCGCAGCTTCCATACCCCTGAGTGCAGCAGTACTCGTTGGTCTTGAAAACTGTACACGGGTTATGGCAGCCACCGGGAGTCTTCAGTTCCCTGGGGCACTGCCCGTTAATGTCAGCAGTGCACTTGATGCCGCGGCACCCGCCGGACGTCGGGCTGAAGTCCATGGGGATGTTGAACCCGTCCACCAGCGAGATGTCGATGAAATCCTTGTTACCGAACTGGTTCAGGGCGTATTCAGCCAGGGTATTCGGAGGGACTCCCCAGCCTTTGCACTCCAAAACTCCACCGCAGTCCCCGGTCTGGCAGTGGCCGCGGCCACTACCATCGAAGTTGCAGTTTGTTCTTCCCCAAATACGAGCCATGGCGGTGCCGGCGGCTACATTTAGCCTCCAGCTTTGGCCACGGTCCAGGCGACGACCACCACCGGGGCTGGCTGCTGCCCAGACAGTGTAAGGACAGTCGTTGCGGATATCAAAGATGGCTGCTTGGGAGGAGATGAAGAAGAAGGTTAAGAGGAGTGGGAAGGACAACAAGAAGTTGGCCGAGGACTTCATTTTTCTGCTGCTAAGTTTCTGTAGATGACTTGGTTTGATCCATCAGGAACTCCTGCGCTTAAATAGAGAAAGTGTAGTGTTTGGGTTGACGTTCATTATTGCAATTTGGACACTTTGTAATAAAAAAGGTGAGGCGGCTACTAGCATACTTTATTATGTGGATAGAGTCAAAAAAATTTGCATGATTCTGACAAGCCTGAAGACACAGGGTGCGGCCTCCACAGGAAAGAGATAATCATCATTTTTTTAAAGTTTAATTTCCAACCTAAGTAATTTGAAAGCTTGTGATAAGCATATAATTTATCAAAGTCTCTTATATGCTGTCTCGGCCTATGCTTTTATGGTAGAACTTTCAAAGATGAACTCCTCATATCTTTTAGAGGTTGGGGATATCCGCACGCTACGACAAGCAGATGACTAGGTGCAATTATTCAAACAAGCTTTTGGTCATGAAATGGCAGGTGCAATTATTCTAAATTTCTTTATACTGTTGTGATTGAAGGTAGACCCTAGAGAGCCATCAAGTTGAAGCCGCCTTCCCGTCCAACCTCGAAAGACACTCCAATTGACCAAACATGGGCGCTTCCATCTTCCATGTGCTTGGTGCATTTTCTTATTGGGCCATATTCAAGGGTCTCCAGATCTGTTGGAACGTTTTTACACCCATCACGGGCCTGTAATTTGTTTCGGGACTGCCCGATACTGTCGGCAGCACAGAAGATGCCCCAAGGTTCATTATTTTCTTGACAGTAGATTGTCCTGTTCTATGAGTTTTTGTTTCAAAAATTCACATGTGAACTAAAATGGGGGTTAGCTTTACGAGAACAATATTAGAAAAAGTGCTTATACATTGAAACTATCCTTCATACAGAAACGAGATGGTACCTAAAAATAATTTTGGGATATTTTTAAATTTTACCTAGAGTAGAACAATTTGATTTGAAAAGGTAAATTATATTAATAAATATTAAAGTACAAAAACATATAGGCATATTTTAACATTACAGAAGTCAAATATTTATAAAAATATGAAAGTTGAAAGCCTTTAAATCTCATTCAAAATAATATTTCTTTAAAATAATTTCATATTTTTAAACAAAAAAGTTCTTCATCATATTACCTTTTTTATTTTTGCTAAGAGAATATGGATATTAATTATTTTTCCCTGAAAACATATTTTATTTCGTTTAACTCATATAGAATAAGTACAAACTAAGAAAGATATCTTAGCCCCCAGGGGTGTGGTTCAACTGGCAAAGACTCGTGTGGGATTCCCTACAAAGTAAGGGTCCTGGGTTCAAAATCAGTTGGCTGCATTCTTGACATGAAATGGGCAAAATGCTTTGGGGTGAGTGTTGGGCCCTCCAGTTTGAGCCACCATGCAAGTGGTGAGGGTTCTGGGTCATCAAAAAAAAAAAAAAAAGATATCTTAATAAATTTAATGGCTAAATTCATTCCTCTAATTGCTTTGATTATTTATTGTGATTCTTCATTTCATCCTCCACCATGCAAGTGGTGAGGGTTCTGGGTCATCAAAAAAAAAAAGATATCTTAATAAATTTAATGGCTAAATTCATTCCTCTAATTGCTTTGATTATTTATTGTGATTCTTCATTTCATCCTCCAATATCACGTCGGATTCCATTTCGAGAGAGAATATTTTTTCAAATCATTTTTGTTCATGCACATTCAAAAAAGATATAACTTCTCTTTTTTATATGAGACCAACATAAATCATAATATATGCTTATCGAAAGAAGCCATTGTATAATATCTATTGTTGTAGAAAGTTTATCCCTACAAACAAGTTATTTAGTGAAATTATAATTGTTAATGTCATAAGCTCAAATTAAATCATACTAATTTACTGTCAAATTGCCAAAGATTATTATAAATCTTTTGGCAAAAATATGTAGAACTTGAGAAAATAAAGGTAAGTGTGGGCTTTAACTTGAGGAGACCCCATTAGCTTTAAGTCATAGTACCTTTATATCCAACTATATTATCGAAGTTCTTTTACATTTTTTATTGTGAATCCATTTATTCGATAATAAAACTTTTGATAACGATTTATGAGATTCCAAAGCATATGTTCCAAAATGACTTTATTTTAAATTTTGAGATTCAGTAAACCTAATTCCTTTTTCTTCTTTGGTAAGCAAATAGTTTGCCAAATTACTTTATAAGAAGAATGCATACTTATATTACTTGCTCATTTAAATTTCCTTAGAACAATTAATAATTCATGAATGTTGAGAACATGATACACAAGTGAGAAGCTACAACACATCCACAAACATTTCCCAACTTGGAGCCTAAGTCCACGTGCTAATCAAAGACAAGAAGGCACAAGTCTTTTGCCCACACCAAGATTGTTCGTCTTTGGGGTTGAGTTGGATGACATGGAAAAAAGAGCGGCTCTTTGATATTATATGAAAACTCAAAATCTACCTTTATTTAAAAGGTGTTATTAAAGAAAGAAATTGTTTAAACTTATAAGATATATTATAAGCATTATTCTCTCTAATGTAAAATTTTATTATTTAATATTTTCTTACAGTTCAAGATTGGTCTTTTGTTAGCTAAGGATTGGCCTATTTTTTAGACTGAGTTGGATCATATGAAAGAAAATTTGTCTTTGATATCATGTGAAAGACTCAAGTTTATTTCTTTTCAAAAAGCCTTAATGAGAAATAAAGTTGTCTAAACTTATAAAATATGTTACAAGTATTTTGTTATTGTCTAATACCACTCACCTAGGCCCTTCACGAATTTGGGCTTAAGAATTTGATAGACTACGCATTTACGCCTTGGACAAACTCATTATAGGAGTTTGAATTCGACTTTTAACATTTAACCCACCAACAAAAAGAGCTTAAAATGGTTCAGCAAGGGCGTTTGCCAATGCAGAAGCCCTCTCCAAGGTCATTATTCTCACATTTGCTACTTCCTAACCAGTCTGGGCTTCAATCCAAGCACATTTCATTCTGGGTTTCACGTCGAGTGGCCAAGATTTTCCTGGACTAAGGCGTTTGCCACCATCAACAGCACCTAACCCGGAAGGTAAGCATATCATTACCGATCCTGAGAATCGTCGCATAACAGGCACCATTCCACTGAAAAAAATCAACGAAGTCCTAGTTATCATATTTGTCGATTGAATATTCAGCAAAGGGTATTCCACACTCCTTTGAGCATTGAATGTACTCGTTGTTCAAGACCAGATTCGAGCCCATGCCTTGCCGGGTAGAGACTAACGTCAAGGGCCCGTGTTTTACATTGGTTCATCTGCCTACCACCACCGGGCATAGCCTCGGCCCAAACTGTGAAAGCACATTTGTTTGTTATGCCAAATCTTGCCGCATTGGATGGGGCAGAGTGAGGAAAAGGAAGTTTAAAAATTGATGGGCTTGTCGGAAAGATTCATTATGTGATGTAAGAGATATCGGGTAATCTTTTGCGGTTGGCATTGGGTTCGTGAGGGAGATAGATAGGGGTTGATATGGGGGTACATACGTATGACTTGCTTTGTGGCATAGTAACAAATTTGTTGGCTAGTAAAGCTTTTGTTGGAAATTTCAATAACGATTAATATCTGTCTTGTCTTGGAGACAAGTAAACAAATGTGGGCACAAAACAGAAAAAACAATGGACAAAATGGTTTGGGCCTTAGTTTTGACACTTATGGTGCTTTTGTCACCTCGTAAGCTGCATTACAATTGAAACGTTACAATTAGTAAGCATTATATGCACAAAATAAATCTACGTGACAAGGATTAAGTTAGGATTAGTTGTAATCTGAATATACTATCAGAGTCAAGTCTTCATGTGACAACTCATTATTCATAAATTGTGTTCTTATGATTTTACACAATTTTTTTTTTTTTTTTTGGTGAAAGGTCAAATTATATATCACTCATAAAAAATTTACAAAATTGTTCGATTACAAAATATCATCATCTAAGCTCAAATATTGCACTTGGCAAATTCCAAAGCTCTTGTAAAAATTTATTACAATTTGTAAGCTTGACTCCTTTGGTAGATGAAATCTTGCCTCTCACGTCCTTCTTAATTTTAGCAATAATGGTTGAGTTTTCTAGACTTGTATTGCTGAATCTTCTTCTATTCCTTTCGCTCCAAATGTGATACAATACGGCCTTGAAAGATATACTAAGTAAAGTAGCTGCAAAGCTCTTCCTCTTAACAGTGTTGATCATCCAATATATTTCAACTCTCCAATGTTCAATTCTTCGAGTTAATCCATTCATGCCTAACAAAGCCTTCCAGATGTAGTTTGTGAACCTGCACTTAAAAAATAAATGTTCATGTGATTCTTCTTCTTGTTGGCAGAGGTTGCATCGTAGATCCACTGAACTATTCCATTTTGCCACCCGATCTGCTGTGGATAGTTTGTCTCTTAAAATGATCCAACATATAAAATTATGCTTCGATACTCCTTCTTTCCAAACAAGTGTTGCCCATTTGGAATATTCTCTATTCTCTCTTAGTGCTACATAACTCTTGGCAATATTGTATTCTGAGTCTGTCACTAGTTGTGTTAGTTCACTTCTTACTTGTAAAATATTCCTAAAACTCCAAGCTAGTGATCCTTTCATCTCAACTTCTAATACATTCCTTTCCTTCAAATTTTCTGTTATCATCCATTTAACCCATAAGGAGTTTGAATTGGGGTGCACAAGAGACCATAGGAGTTTTCCAATTGCTGCTTTATTCCAAATGTGAATGTCTATCAAACCTAGTCCTCCAGAAACTTTAGGCCAGCAAACTTCTTTCCATGCCACTTTCGCTACACATCGTCCATTAGATTTACCTGTCCAAAGGAAAGTTCTAATTCTTTTTTCAATTTCATAAAGGGTCTGTTTTGGCAGTAGAAAAATTTGCATCTAATATGTTTGCAATGAGAACAGAACACTTTTGGCTAGCTACAGTCTCCCCCCATAACTAATATGCTTAGACTCCCAACCTTCAATTCTTCTCAATATCTTTTCTGTCAGGATAGTACAATCTAGGTTGGAGAGTCTTTTAGTAATCAATGGTACTCCTAAGTATTTTATGGGAAGTTGGCCTTCTTGGATAGGAATATGATCAAGTATTAGAGCCTTTTCCTGTTCTGACAAGCCTGAAAAGAAAATTTGACACTTCTCTGGATGCATCTTCAAACCTGTTATATCTTCAAACTCTTGCATAGCATCTAGTAAACATAATATGGACTCAATATCTCCATGAGCAAACAAAAAGAGATCATCAGCAAAGCATAAATGAGTGATCTTTTCTTTGGCGCATTTCCAGTGAAATTTAAACCTTCCAGAAGATACTTTATTTTGTATAATTCTGTTAAGAATCTCCATCACAATAACAAAGAGAAAAGGAGAGAGAGGGTCTCCTTGTCTAAGTCCCTTTGCACCCTTAAAAAAACCTGTATGAGAGCCATTGATGTTCACAGAATATCCCACAGTAGTGATGCAGCTTTCAATCAGCAATCTAAATTTGTCTGGGAACTTCAAAACTTTCAGTGTATTTAGGATTGCATTCCAGTCTATTGAATCATATGCTTTCATAATATCAACCTTAATTGCCACCATTTTCCCATGAATATCTTTGTGATAATTGTGCATTAAATCTTGACACAACAAAATATTTTCCTTAATGTTCCTTCCTGGCACAAAAGCTGTCTGACACGGATGTATGAAATGAGGCAAAGCTAAACTTAGTCTTCCTGCCACAATTTTAGATATGATCTTGTACAGCACATTGCAACAAGATATTGGTTTAAAATCCTTCATATTGGTGGCATTAATTTTCTTAGGGACAAGAGAGATTACTGTTGAATTTATGCTTCGCAGTAGCTGTCTCCTTTGAAAGAAAGCTATTACTGCATCTTCTATGTCACTCCCTATAATACTCCATGCTTTCTTGAAGAAGAAGCTATTATATCCATCAGGACCTGGAGCTTTGTAATCACCAAAAGTATTAAGGACCTTTTGTATATCTTCTCTTTGAACGTCTGCTATAAGCCTTCTCTTTATCTCTTCTGGAATTTCCATAGGAAATAACTCTCTTAATCTTGTTTCTGATGGTTGAAGTTGGTTTGCCCTCCCTAGCAAGTTTTGATAATAATTTAGAATTTTGTTCTTTATCATTTCAGGATCTTCAGTAAGTTGCCCATCATTTAATTCCAACTTGACAATGTGATTTTTTGCTCTCCTCTTCATCATGCTTCCAAAAAAGACTTTACTATTACAATCTCCATCTTTCAGCCAATTATTCCTTGATTTTTGCTTCAAAAGTATTTCTTCATGCTTGCTATATATTAGTAACTTTCCTAACCACTCCTTTTCTTCATTGCGCAATTGGGTATTTGAAGGATCATCAAAGAGCTTTGCTTGTGCTATTTGTAGCTGCTTCCTTGCTACCTCTGTTTTCCTTGGTAGTTCTCCAAATTCCTCTCTATTTAGCTTTCTCAACTCTTTTTTCATTTCCTTCAACTTTATCATTATTTTGTACATTATAGTGCCATCAACCCTTTGTTGCCAAATATTCTTCACTATTGTCATAAATTGGGGGTTGTCTGGCCAAAAGTCGAAAAACCTAAAAGTCATTTTCTGACTTGGTCTATTATTGCCCACCTTGATAATGCAAGGACTGTGATATGACAATCCAGGAGTACTAAATTCAATGGAGAAATCCATATTACTTTGCAGCCATTTAGGGTTTACCAAACATCTATCCAATTTACTGCCTTTGAACCCTATTCCTTTACCTTTGTTCGTCCATGATAGGAGCGGTCCTACAAAGTTTGGTTCTATAAGTTCTGCATCACTTATGAACTTGTTGAAATCTTCTATTCCTTCTATCCATCTACTAGCTACACTAACCCTCTCATTTAGATTCCTCATTGTATTAAAATCCCCTACTAGTAGCCATTGAGTGTTCTTTCCATAACTGTTATAACATTGTGTGAGGTTACTCCAAAGATCCTTTCGTTCATTCGCTGCATTTGCTGCATAGATGGCAGATAAGTACCATACTTCATGTCCCTCTTCCACTTTACAATTCACTACCTGTTTAGAACTACTAAGCATTGTGATGTTGAGCTGTGGCTTTTTCCATACAATCCAAATCCTACCATTTTCATTATCTCTATAATTATGGATAAAACCCCATTGGGAAAAAAGAGAATCTATCACCCATTGTGCTTTATCTTCTTTTATTTTGTGTTCTAATAGAATGACAATGTCAGCTTTAGCATTCTTGATAACTTCTTGTACCTCCTTTTGTTTAGGGCTTTTATTCAAGCCCCTGACATTCCATGAGAATATGATCATTTGTCTGGGGGTATAGTGTTTTCTCCTTCAACACCTTCAAGACCTACAATATCATTGCATCTTGCTTCATTTGGTTCTTGATGATTACTTATAAGCACACTAAATCTATTACTGGTGTTGTCCTTCTCACATGTATTCCTTTTGGGACTCCTTTTGTTTCCCCTTCCATTCACACTTGCTTTATTGTTTTGTTCTAATTTGGCTTTTGGACTTATGGTGGATTCAACTTCATGTGTTATTGAATTTACAATCTTATCTCTTATATCCTCATGTCCTTGCTCGTCATGAACTTGATCTTCATTACCTTTATCCAAATTTTCTTTATCCTCACATCCTTCATCATATTTCTCCGTCTGACTTAATGGCTTTTGAACTGGAACCCATATCTCCTTTTGCTTTATAACACACTCCTTATGTCCAAAGCAATCACATTTTTTGCATATTTCAGGTAACCAACAATACTCCACTCCTACCTCAAAAATAGCACCATTTCCCATGTCAATTTCAAATGAAGTTGGTAGAGAACACTTTGTATCTATTTCAACACATACTTTTGCATATGATATCCTTTGTCTATGTTTGGTAGCTTTATCCATGTATAGTGGCTTTCCAACAGCACTAGCTACATAGTTCATACCAATCTCATCCCATAAAGCATGTGGGACATTGTGCAACTTTATCCAAATTAGTATTGAAGTGATTTTCCCTTTCTGCAGTCTAATAGTGTTATGCCATTTTTGCAGAAACATTGGTTTTCCTACCACATCACAAACTCCAGCTTCTAATACTTCCTCCATCTTTTGTTTATCAGAGAATCTAAAAAAGAAGAAGCCACTGTCTGTTGCAGAAATATCTATTAAGCTTTGTTTTCCCCATTGCTTTTCTACAATTCCTTTTACAACAGAAAATGGTAATTTTGAGCCTAAAAAGAAACCCACAACACAATTTTCATAGAATTTACTTCCTTCTTCAATAACTTCCTTAGGAGGGGCAACTCTAATTTTCCCATCATTTAATACCGGTGGCTGGTATTTCATATGAGCATTTTGTGCTAATCCTCCTACTACAACCTTACTCCAAGATTCATGTTTTCCTTTATGTTCAAAACTCTCCTTAAAGATAATGTTGTTTGTCTCTTCTAGCCTCTCATTTTTCTCCTTATTTCTTGTAGGCCCTTGGAATAAACTTTCTTGGATTTCTTGTTCAATTCTCTCCTTGTCTTGTTGAAATAATACATTATCCTTGGTCACACTTCCTTTAGCCATGTTCCTATTTGCAAGGGTTAATCGTCCAGATTTCATTATTTTAACTTCTGTATCATTATTTTCTCCTAAAGATTTCCAACACTCTTTAAGCTTCCTTATTTTCCTTTTCTCTCTTCTCTCAAACTCAGCACTCTCTGGGTCTATCCTCTGAAAATCCTTGACCATCAGCAGTTACCAACTTAGTACTTAACTAATTTGATAGGCAGGATTTTGGTAAGATGTACCAAAAGTTCATAATCTACTCAGTATATAGACCTGATAGATTCTGCCTTCTTCTACCGACAATCTACTTAAATCCCTTTAACTTAACTTAATAGAAACATGGCTTTTAGTAGGTATATCCTTCTCTTATCACTCCAAAACAAATATCTTAACTAAGCAATCAATAAATCAAAACACACCACGAACAAAACAAAATTCACACCTAGCTCTCACTACACCAACTTCTACTCCTAAATTGCAAATCCAATATATAAAAAATAGAAAAATAAAATAAAAGAAAAGAAAAATAAAACACACAGAAACAACACTCACCTCAACAGAGTCTATCCTAATTATAATCTAATATACAGAATTTTTTTTTTTTACTTTTTTTTTTTTTTTTTTTTTTTTACTTACCTCCGAGCCTAGGAGATCCGGCGATCAGCCATCAGGTCTTGTCTCCCGCTGACCTGCTCTAATTCCTACTACCTTCCGCCGGTGACCACACGATGGGGATGCGATGGGTGGGCCCTGAGAACGACGGGGAGTCTAGGGACTAGGCCAACGATTGGGGGGGCGCAGGGACGAGGCGGTAGGGTGGGGAGGCGATGGGGGACGGGGGAATGATAGGGGGGCAGAGGGGTCAGGGAGAGGGCTGAGCAGGGGGGTACGGTGCGATGGGGGACGGGATCTGGGTTCTGTGGAGGGGGGGGGCAGGGGAGCTACGGGAGGAGTGGGGATACGATGGGGGACAGGGGAACGATAGGGGGGGCGGAGGGATCAGGGAGAGGGCTGGGCAGGGGGGAGTGCACGGGATGGGCTGGGGGGGGCGAGGGCGAAAATGGGGTGGGGCTAGGAGATCTGAGGCGGGGGTCTGGGAGGGGCGATGGGGGTGCGGGGGGGCTGGGAGATCTGCGGCGGGTGCTGGGGGGAGCGATGGGGGCGCGGGGGGGCTAGGAGATCTGCGGCGGGGGCTGGGGGGTGCGGGGGGGCTAGGAGATCTGCGGCGGGGGCTGGGATTTTACACAATTTTTATTACTCATAAATTTAATTGTTGTGATTTTCTATGCTTGGAACAGTTTGTAACTGCTATAATTTGAACATTGTGTTAAAAGTTTATTATTCCTTTTATAAGAAGGAAAAAGACACATGATTGTAGGCAACAAAAGTTAATATGTTCGGAAAACATAATAATTCTCAGCATCAGCTCAAGTGTATAAAATAATGTTTAGAAATCTGTCACTTGGGAGATGGATTTTGGAGTTATATTATCTACATCATAGCATGAAAGGGTGCAAAGACCCATTTGGTGGTTTGTGATTGTGATTGTAATTGTGAGGATATGAGTTGGGTTTTTGCACCCATTTGGTGGTTTGTGATTGTGAGGATATGAGTTGGGTTCACCGAAAAAAGAAAAAAGAAAAAGGTTATTTATAGATCCTTTCTGTGCACTTTTCTACATGCATATTTATCACCCGTAGTGCTATTAAGTTGGAATGTAGAACTATATGCATGACCAAGACAAAAGTGTATAAAAAGATAAGGATGGTAGGCAGAGATCCACATGCGTCATTTTAGAGTTACTATCTCCGTGTAAAATAGGGAAGCTGAGGTAGCCACGGCCTGACTTTGGAACAGAAGACAACAAGTGGAGTCTAGCACGAAAGCATATTAAGCATTCTTCTGTCCTTGAATGCACTTCACAATGTCGTCATCAAGACATCTCCAGAGCTTAAAAATTATAAGAGCCAGATTCATGTTTTAGATGCTCCGGTGAATTGTTGTGTTCTGCTGATCTTTTTCTTTTGGAGGATCATTGCACTTTGACATATTGTTAGGGTCCTGCTACCACTGTGCCAAAAGACTAAGTCTGATGAGTTTTTCACAAGAAGTTCCTTCCGGCCTGGAGAACATCTACAGGTGGTTGGATCTAAAAGGAGGTGATAAGTGGTGATGGAATCAGAAACCGTGACTCTTTCTCGCCATTCTTGTAACCACTCAAAAGACCAAGTCTGATGAGTGCTTCACAAAAGGTTCCTTCTGGCCCGGAACACCTGTACATGTGGTTGGATCTAAAAGAAGGTGATAAATGGCTATGGATTTAGAAACCGTGCCTCTTCACCAACTCTGGAAGCCAACTTCCTGAAGACCTCTCTACCAAGATTTCTCTCCTGCAGTGTTCTAATCCTGGCGCGTAACTCCATTTTGCTTACGTCGCATGATATTCAAACGCTGATCCTCAAACTCCCAGAACTTCTGCTTCTTTGGCGAACCTCGAGCTCTTAAGTTATTTACTTGTTTATTTTTATTTTTCTTAATCTTTATAAGCTGCAGCTCAAAACACTATGTTTGATTGACAGCACTCTTAAAAATAGTATGAATCTTTTTATATAACTATCGTACTTGAAAATTTTGTTTAAAATGAAATATATATCATTTTTTATAAGTATGTTTTAAAGAGTAAATAAATTTTTTAATATGATATTAAAATTTTAAATTCATCCTAATATCTCTATTATATGAAGATCTCTAAAATAGTTAGTAAGTAAATATATTACTTCTGTGATGAAACCTGCTACTACAGTGATTCCAATAATGCATATTAAGAATGATGTAACTTTGTCTTATATTGATTAAATTCTATTAAAAGCTCTCCTTAAAATGAAGTAAATATCCCCTTCTCAAAAATGGTTTTAGAGAGGAAATAGCCCGTTTTAACCAATATGATCCTTTATGTGCAAATGTAGAGGTTATGAGCCTTAATATCTTCTGTCTTTGATGGAGACTTTATTACATGAATGCTTAGTAGAGCATCTGCAAACTACTACGTATGACCAAAAGGCCTTTAAGCTTTTCCTGCGTTGCATGTTATTCATCACTACCTTTATCTAGGAAGAACACTACTATGTGTCCTCGCAAAGCATTCACACTTTTATTTCAGCAGATGTTGAACTACTTCAAGGGCAGAACACGACCTTGTAGTTAGTCCCGCTCGGGCACGCGAATACGCATTTGCTCGTTCTGTCATCCTGAGGATAGCTGTAAACATCGGGACAACGATCCTTGAAAAACTTGGAAAACTCTGTAGGTCCGCAGTTGCCGGAGTTGCAGCAAAATCGATTGGACTTGAACACCGTACAAGGGTTGTTACACCCGCCGGCGGTCCTCAGCTCACTTGGGCACTGCCCGTTGATATCGGCGGTACATCTGATATTACTGGTGCACCCACCAGAGGTGGAGCCGAATTCCATTGGAACATTAAAGCCATCAACAAGAGAGACATCAATGAAGTCCTGGTCGTTGTATTGTTTGAGTCCGTATTCGGCAAGGGTGTTTGGTGGTGTACCATAGCCTGTGCATTGGAGAAGTCCGCCACAGTCACCGGTCTGGCATCTCCCATGCCCGGAAGCGTCGAAACTACACCCAGTTCGAGGCCAAATACGAGCCCCTTTTGTGCCGGGGCTAACATCAAAGGCCCATTTCTCACCTTGGTTGAGCTTCCGGCCACCACCGGGCACAGCCCCGGCCCAAACTGTGGAGGCACATTTGTTTGTTACCTCAAATCTGGCCGCATCCGCCAGGGCAAAGGAGAGAATGATAAAAAGGACGTGGAAAATGGATGGGTTTTTGGAAAGCCTCATTGTGTGAAGGGAGAGATATCGGGGGCACTCTTTTGTGGTTCGCCTTGTGTTTGTAAGGGAGATGGATGGGTGTTTATATAGGGGAAAAATTCGTACTACATACATGCATTGTGGCCTAGGAAAAGATCTGTTGGCTTGCCAAGCTTTTGTTGGAAAATTCAGCTACGATTAATATTTTTGTCTTGTCTCGAAGACCAGTCAACAAATGAGTGCGCAAAAACAAAGGACAGATCTTTGTTCTGGCTCGTAGTTCTGATATTTTTGATGCTTTTTTCAAGTCTTGAGATGCATTACAATGTTTCAGTTAGCCAGCACTACGTGCACAAAGTTAATCTATATGAGATTAGTTAGGGTGAGATGAATTTTAGTTGGATAATTTTTAATATAATATTAAATTTTAAGATCAAATCATTATTAAAACTTGCAATCTTTTTAATCTTATTATTCTATCAATCATAGAATGAATTCTTGTGATTATCTGTTAGGTTTATTTAAAGAAAGAAAAGTTCGTGCATGGCTGAAGGCAGCAAGTGCATCAACATAAACAATCTATATATTAGACAGAAAATAAATACATTGGAGCTGGATTTCGGAAACCATAATCATAGGTCGAACGGCTCTACTGCAAGATTTTACAAAGGCAGAGCATATTGAAAGGGCTGTTTTTATTCAATCACGACGAGCCAATGCCACAACTAATACAAGATTTAGGTCTAGACTAATGATATAAAATAAATTTTGAAAAAAAAAAAAAGGTGAGTAGGCTCTCCAAAGCTTTTGGACGTACTAGCCCGCAATGCGTGCCTTCACGTAGGGGTCAGCGTGCTACAGCCTACCGACTCCCGCTTTCAGTGCTTTGTCCGTGAAGACCAGTTGCCTAGGTTCCTTGTCTCTCGCTTCAACATTATCTAATGATGTTAATTTTTTTGATTTAACGTATTTTTATATTATTTTTCTCTTAATAACTAATTAAAAAAAGAAGTTAGATTTTCCAACTTTTTTTTTCTAAGCAAATGAGAAGAGTAAAAGAGTTGAGTGTCAACTTTTTATCCCAAGAGATATAAATTTTCAATTGAACCATATATTTATCGACAAAAATCATATAAAAGCTTATTGTATTACTTTATTGGAGGGAAAAGATTAAAAAAGTACCAGCCTCAGCAGTTTCTGTAATTTGTAGAGGGCGACGAAGTTTGGAAACAAAGTAATATAGAACAAATGAGTGCAAGAGAGAAAAGTCTAAATAATTCTTATAAGTCTTTCACTCGAGAAATAAATGTAGAGACTACACATCTGGAAATTGCAACTTGACCGAGACTACTCATTTTACGCCAAAGGCGAACCCATTAAAGGAGGCTGAATTCCACTTTTAACATTTTAACTCGTTAACAAAAGAGCTTAAATTGGTTTAACGAGGGCGTCTGTTGTGTACTCGTGCTTAGCAGCGGAGAACCCTCCACGGTTGTTATTCTCATATTTGCAACATCCTAACTGGTCCAGGCTCCAAGATTGTCCTGGACTAAGGCGTTTACCACCACGAATGATTCTAGCCGTAATAGCAGAGGACAGTTGCTTGAGATATCAAGTTTGGCACCTCAGAAAAGCAAAGAATCATCGTAAATATTTTTGGATGAAGCAGACAGTAATGAAAGAACATGACACGGTAGGTTACTTAAGAGACTATTTGTTGGTTTGTAGTTTTGATTGAGAGGAAATGAGTGAGTTCACAAAGAAATGGTTATTGTCAGAGGACCTAAGGGAAGGCTAGTTTTAGGGAAGACCAAGTGGTGGCTAAAGGAAATTGTACCTACTTGACTAGGTTTTGTCTTTAGTATGTATTTTTTGGACGATTTGACATACTCTAGGCCATTGTTCATATAATGAATATAAGAGTGGAGAAGCCAATTACGAGTAAAATAGATAGAGTCATGATTAATTATTGTTGAAATCAACATTTTCTAGAAGTTTGAGTTCAATTATTATGTCCTAGAACTTCAGACCATGCATTAATTATTACCAAAGTTAATCCAGCGTCTTTTAGACTAAGAAGCCTTTCAAGTTTTTTGAAATGTGAATGATGTTGGAGTACTTAGCATACTTTTGATGATTAAATGAAATTATATTTAATCCATAATATCTTACTAAGTAAGTTGAAAGTCCTTACATAATGATTAGTAAGAATTCATATGTTGGAGGTAAAATTACATGTAAAGAAAGGTTCCATGTATTCTATTAAATATATGACATTTACTATCGCAGATGGAGCCCAAAAAGTCTTACGATGGGACCCAGAAGACTTCTCTTTTGAGCTCATGTATGTGCTCTCAAGTCAATAAACTTGCTTATACATTGAAACTATCCTTCATACAGAAACGAGATGGTAACTAAAAATAATATTGGGACATTTTTAAATTTTGCATGTTAGAGTAGAACAATTTGATTTGAAAAGGTAAATTATATTAATAAAGATTAAAGTACAAAAACATATAGACATATCTTAACATTACAGAAGTCACATATTTATAAAAATATGAAAGTTGAAAGCCTTTAAATCTCATTCAAAATAATATTTTCTTAAAAAGATTTTATATTTTTAAATAAAAAATTCTCCATCATATTACTTTCTTTATTTTTGCTAAAAGAATAGGGATATTAATTATTTTTCCCTGAAAACATATTCTATTTCGTTTAGTTTATATATAATAAGTATAAATTAAGAAAGATATCTTAAGAAATTTAGTGGCTAAATTCATTCATTTAATTGCTTTGATTATTTATTGTAATTCTTCATTCTATCCTCTAATGTCATGTCAAATTTCATTTCCAGAGGGAATATTTTTTCAAATCATCTTTGTCCATGCACATTAAAAAAAGATACAACTCCTATTTTTTATATAAGACTAACATAAATTATAATATATGCTTATCGAAGGAAGCCATTGTATAATTTCTGTTGTTGTAGAAATTTTATCCATACAAGCAAGTCATTCAGTAAAATAATGTTTGTTAATGCCATCAGCTTAAATTAAATCATACTAATTTACTGTCAACTTGCCAAAGATTGTTATAAATATTTTGGCAAAAATATGTAGAATTTGAGAGAATAGAAGTAAATGTGGGCTTTAACTTGAGGAGACCCCATCAGCTCTAAGTCATGGTATCTTTATATCCAACTATATTATTGAAGTTCTTTTACATTTTTTATTGTGAATTCATTTATTCCATACTAAAACTTTTGAGAACGATTTATGAGATTTCAAAGCATATGTTCCAAAATGACTTTATTCCAAATTTTGAGATTTAGTAAACCTAATTCATTTTTCTTCTTTAGTAAGTAAATAGTTTGCTAAGCTACTTTGTAAGAAGAATGCATACTTATATTACTTGCTCATTTAAATTTCCTTAGAACAATTAATAATTCATGAATGTTGAGAACATGATACACAACCAAGAAGCTCCAACACATCCATAAACATTTCCCAACTTGGAGCCTAAGTCCACCTACTAATCAAAGACAAGAAGGCACAAGTCCTTTGCCCACACCAAGATTGTCCGTCTTTGGGGTTGAGTTGGATGACATGGAAAAAAGAGCGGCTCTTTGATGTTATATGAAAACTCAAAATCTACCTTCATTTAAAAGGTGTTATAGAAGAGAGAAATTGTTCAAACTTATAAGATATATTATAAGTATTATTCTCTCTAATGTAAAATTTTATTATTCAATATTTTCTTACAGTTCAAGATCGGTCTTTTGTTAGCTAAGGATTAGCCTATTTTTGGGACTGAGTCGGATCATATGAAAGAAACTTTTTCTTGATATCATGTGAAATACTCAGGTTTATTTCTTTTCGAAAAGCCTCAATGAGAAATAAAGTTGTCTAAACTTATAAAATATGTTACAAGTATTTTGTTATTGTCTAATACCACTCACCTAGGCCCTTCACGAATTTGGGCTTAAGAATTTGATAGACTACGCATTTACGCCTTGGACAAACTCATTATAGGAGTTTGAATTCGACTTTTAACATTTAACCCACCAACAAAAAGAGCTTAAAATGGTTCAGCAAGGGCGTTTGCCAATGCAGAAGCCCTCTCCAAGGTCATTATTCTCACATTTGCTACTTCCTAACCAGTCTGGGCTTCAATCCAAGCACATTTCATTCTGGGTTTCACGTCGAGTGGCCAAGATTTTCCTGGACTAAGGCGTTTGCCACCATCAACAGCACCTAACCCGGAAGGTAAGCATATCATTACCGATCCTGAGAATCGTCGCATAACAGGCACCTTTCCACTGAAAAAAATCAACGAAGTCCTAGTTATCATATTTGTCGATTGAATACTCAGCAAAGGGTATTCCACACTCCTTTGAGCATTGAATGTACTTGTTGTTCAAGACCAGATTCGAGCCCATGCCTTGCCGGGTAGAGACTAACGTCAAGGGCCCGTGTTTTACATTGGTTCATCTGCCTACCACCACCGGGCATAGCCTCGGCCCAAACTGTGAAAGCAAATTTGTTTGTTATGCCAAATCTTGCCGCATTGGATGGGGCAGAGTGAGGAAAAGGAAGTTTAAAAATTGATAGGTTTGTCGGAAAGATTCATTATGTGATGTAAGAGATATTGGGTGATCTTTGTTGATTGGCGTTGGGTTCGTGAGGGAGATAGATAGGGGTTGATATGGGGGTACGTACGTATGACTTGCCTTGTGGCATAGGAACAAATTTGTTGGCTAGCAAAGCTTTTGTTGGAAATTTCGGTAACGATTAATATTTGTCTTGTCTGAAGACAAGTAAACAAATGTGAGCACAAAACAGAAAAAAACAAAGGACAAATTGTTTTGGGCCTTAGTTTTGACACTTATGGTGCTTTTGTCACCTCGTAAGCTGCATTACAATTAGTCAGCAGTTAGGATTAGTTATAATCAGAAAATAATATCAGAGTCAAGTCTTCGTGTGACAGCTCATTATTCATAAATTGTGTTCTTATGATTTTACACAATTTTTGTCACTCATAAATTTAATTGTTGTGATTTCTTATGCTTGGAACGAGTAATGTTAATATATTATTAATATTTTGATTTCATTTTAAAAATTGATATTTAGAAAAGAAATTAAAGATTTTGTAACTGCATTTAAGTTGTACATTGTGTCAGAAGTTTCTTCTTCCCTTTATAAGAAGGAAAAAAAACCACATTGTTGCAAGCAAGAAAAGTTAATACATTCAGAAAACATAATAATTCTTAGCATCAGCTCAAATGTACAAAATAGTTCTTAGAAATATGTCACTCAAGAGATGGATTTAAGAGTTGATATCATCTACATCATAGCATGAAAGGGTGCAAGGACCCATTTGGTGGTTTATGATTGTGATTATGAGGATATGAGTTGGGTTCACAAAAAAAAAAAAAAAAGTTATTCATACATCCTTTCTGTGTACTTTTCTACTTGCATATTTCTCACCCGTCGTGCTATTAAGTTGGAATGTAGGAACAATATGCATGAACAAGACAAAAGTGTATAACAAGATAAGGCTGGTAGGCAGAGATCCACATGCATCATTTTAGAGTTACTATCTCCATGTAAAATAGGGAAGCTGAGGTCGATGACGGCTTGACTTTGGAACAGAAGACAACAAGTGGAGTCTAGCAAGAAAGCATACCAAGCATTCTTCTGTCCTTGAATGCACTTCCCAGTGTCGTCATCAAGACGTCTCCTGAGCTTAAAAATTGGAAGAGCTACATTCATGTTTTAGATGCTCTGGTGAAGTGTTGTGTACTACTGATCTCTTTCTTTTGGAGGAACATTGCACTTGACATATTGTTAGGGTCCTGCTACCACTATGCCAAAAGACCAAGTCTGATGAGTGTTTCATAGGAAGTTCCTTCTGGGCCGGAACACATATAAAAGCGGTTAGATCTAAAAGGAGGTGTTAAATGGCGATGGCATCAGAAACCATGACTCTTTCTCGCCCTTCTTGTGAAACACTCAAAGGACCAAGAAGTTCCTTCTGGCCCGGAACACATATACAGGTAGTTGGATATAAAAGGAGGTGAGAGATGGCGATGAAGTCAGAAACCGTGACTCTTTCTCGCCATTTTTAACTTCCGCATCGATCAGTCATGCACCCACCAACTCTGGAAGTCAACTTCCTGAAGACCTCTTTACCAAGATTCCCCTCCTGCAGTGTTCTAATCCTGGCACGTAACTCCGTTTTGCTCACGTCGCCATGATATTCAAACGCCATGTTAAAGTAAATGGAAACACAGGCTAACGTAGAGAGTGTTGATAACAGCAAGGCGCTTTTCCCATAATCAAATGGTGCCACATCAATGAACGTTAAGATACCTTTCCCTTTTCCACAAGCAAATGGTGCCACATCAATCAACGTTAAGATACCTTTCCCTTTTCCACAAGCAAATGGTGCCACATCAATCAACGTTAAGATACCTTTCCCTTTTCTACAAGCAAACGCTGCCTCTAGAACAACAATGGAGAGAAACTCTTTGAAGAACAGCCTGCCACAGTTATGCTCTGTTCTTTGTAGCGTTATAGCAGGGCCATTTGCCCTACGATAAAGGTTTCATTAAGTTACTACTGTTGTTCTTTTCTTTAGTTTAATGTAAACATAGTTTGTTGGTATTCATGTCTATGTTAATATGTTTATTGCCTTTAGCTGTATATGGTTTCTTCTTTTTATAGATCTTCTTCACACCAATACTCAAGCTCCCATAAGTTCTTTCGCGAACCTCGAACTCTTAAGTTATAAGTTGAAGGCTTAAAACACTATGTTTGATTGAGAGCACTCTTAAAAATAGTACAAGTCTTTTTATATTAACTAATTGTACTTGAATTTTTTTTTGGTGGAAGGTCAAAAAAATTATATATCATCATAAAATAATTACAAATTGTATGGTTACAACAACATTATTTAGGGTCAAACACTGCATTTGATAAATTTTAAAAATATTACAAGAACTTATTATGATTTACAAGCTTTACTCCACTAGTAGATAATATTTTTTCTCTCACGTGCTTCTTGATTTTAGTAATAATGGTTGAATTATCTAAACTTTTATCATTGAATCTTCTTTTATTTCTTTCATTCCAAATATGATATAATATAGCCTTAAAAGATATATTGAGTAGAGTCATTGCAAAACTTTTACTTTTGATAACCTTAAATATCCAACATATTTCAGCTCTTCAATATTCAATTCTTCTAGTTAAGCCATTCATACCTAACATAACATTTTATATGTAATTTGTGAACTTGTATTTTAAAAATAAATGTTCTGGTGATTCTTTTCCTTATTTACAAATGTTGCATTGTAGATCCTTTAAGCTATTCCATACAACCACATGATCTGCTATGGATAATTTGTTTTTTTTTTTAAATGATTCAATAGATAAAATTATGCTTTTATACTCCTTCTTTCCATACTAGTCTTGCCAAATTGTATTTGAAAATTATTTAAATGAAATATATATAGTTTTTTATAAGTAAATTTTGAAGGATAAATAGAATTTTTAATATGATATTAGAATTTTAAATTCATCATAATATCTCTAATATATGAAGATCATGGTCTAAAATAGTTAGTGAGTAAAAATATTACTCTTGTGATGAAGCTTGCTACTACATTGATTTCAAGAATGCAAATTAAGAATAATGTAACTTTGTCTTATATTGATTAAATTTTATTAAAAGTTCTGCTTAAAGTGGAGTGCATATCCCTTCCTAAAAATTGGTTTTTAGAGAGGACATAGACAAATATAGAGGTTATGAGCCTTAATATCTTTTGTCTTCCATAGAGATTATTACATGAACATGTAGTAAAGCATCTGCAAAATACTACGTGTGATCATAAAGCCTTTAAGCTTTTATTGCATCGCATATTATATATCACTGCCTTTATTTAGGACAGAACACCACTGTGTGTCCTAGCAAAGCCTTTAAGCTTTTATTTCAGCAGATGCTAAACCTCGGAATTACTTCAAGGGCAGAACACGACCCTGTAGTTAGTTCCGCCGGGGCACGTGAATGTGCTTGTTGGGTCGTCCTTGGGATAACTGTAAGCATCGGGGCAGCGATCCTTGAAAAATCTGGAGTAATCTGTAGGTCCGCAGCTCCCAGAATTGCAGCAATACTGGTCGGTCTTGAACACGGTACAGGGATTGTTACAGCCGCCGTTGGCCTTCAGCGGACCCGGGCACTGCCCGTTAATATCAGCAGTACAACTGATACCACGGGTGCAGCCATTAGAGGTGGGGCTGAATTCCATAGGAACGTTAAACCCATCAACAAGAGATATATCGTAGAAGTCCATGCCGTTAAATTGGTTGAGTGCGTATTCGGCAAGGGTGTTTGGGGGTACACCATAGGCTTGGCATTGCAGGAGTCCACCACAGTCACCAGTCTGGCAGCTGCCATGCCCGGACCCATCGAAACTGCACCCAGTCCGAGGCCAAATACGAGCCCCAGCCGTGCCGGCATTAACATCAAGGCTCCAAACTCCACCTGAGTCGAGCTGCTTGCCGCCGCCGGGCACAGCCCCAGCCCAAACTGTGAAAGGTCATTTGTTTGTTATCTCAAATCTTGCCGCATCAGCTAAGGCAAAGGAGAGAATGGTAGAAATGACGTGGAAAATGGAGAGCTTTTTGGAAAGACTCATTGTGGAAGAGAGAGATACTAGGGCACTCCTTTGTGGTTCGCCTTGTGTTTGTGAGAGAAATGTATGGGTGTTTATATAGGGGAAAAACGCGTACGACCGACATGCAACGTGGCCTAGGTAAAGATCCGTTGGCTACCCAAGCTTTTGTTGGAAAATTCAACAACAATGATACTTTTGTCTCGTTTCGAAGACAAGTCAACAAAGGACACATCTTTGTTCTGGCTCGTAGTTCTGATATTTACGATGCTTTTGTCAAGTCTTGAGATGCATTACAGTGTTCCAGTTAGCAAGCACTACATGCACAAAGTAATTCTATATGAGATTAGTCAAGGTGGGATGAGTTTTTGTTGGATAATTTCTAATATGAGATTAAAGTTTAAGATCAAATCATTATTAAAACTTGTAATTTTTTTTTAATCTTATAATTCTATCAATCATAGAATGAATTCTTGTGATTTCTTTATATTCAGATCCAAGGACTTTATTAAAAATTGTGATTATCTGTTAAGTTTATTTAAAGAAAGAAAAGTTCGTGCATGAATGAAGGCAGCAAGTGCATCAACATAAATACAAACTTGACAAAACAATATATATATATTAGACAGAAAATAAATACACTGGAGCTGGATTTCGGAAACCATAATCATAGGTCGAACGGTTCTACTGCAAGATTTTACAAAGGCAGAGCATATTGAAAGGGCTGATTTTATTCAATCACGACGAGCCAATGCCACAACTTATACAAGATTTAGGTCTAGACTAATGATATAAAATAAAATTTGAAAAAAAAAAAAGGTGAGTAGGCTCTCCAAAGCTTTTGGACGTACTAGCCCGCAATGGGTGCCTTCACGTAGGGGTCAGCGTGCTACAGCCTACCGACTTCGGCTTTCAGTGCTTTGTCTGTGAAGACCAGTTGCCTAGGTTCCTTGCCTCTCACTTGCTTCAACATTATCTAATGATGTTAATTTTTTTGATTTAATATATCTTCATATTATTTTTTTCTCTTAATAACTAATTAAAAAAAGAACTTTCCAACTATATATTTTCCAACTATTTTTTTTTCTAAGCAAATGAGAAGAGTAAAAGAGTTGAGTGTCAAATTTTTATCCCAAGGGATATGAATTTTCAATTAAGCTATATATTTATCGACAAAAATCATCTAGAAGCTTATTGTATTACTTTATTGGAGGGAAAAAGATTAAAAAATACCAGCCTCAGCAGTTTCTGTAATTTGTAGAGGGCGACGGAGTTTGGAAACAAAGTAATATAGAACAAATGATTGCAAGAGAGAAAAGTCTAAATAATTCTTATAAATATTTCACTCGAGAGATAAATGTAGAGACTACACATCTGGAAATTGCAACTTGACCGAGACTACTCATTTTACGCCAAAGGCGAACCCATTAAAGGAGGCTGAATTCCATTTTTAACATTTTAACTCGTTAACAAAAGAGCTTAAATTGGTTTAACGAGGGCGTCTGATGTGTACTCGTGCTTGGCAGCGGAGAACCCTCCACGGTTGTTATTCTCATATTTGCAACATCCTAACTGGTCCAGGCTCCAAGATTGTCCTGGACTAAGGCGTTTACCACCACGGAGTCTTAACATGGAAGCATATTGAGCATTCTCCTATCCTGTGAACGCACTTCACAAAGTCGCCATCAAGACATCTCCAAAACTTAGAAATTGGAGAAGCTACATTCATGTCTTAGATTCTATGCTGAATTGTTGTGTCCTGCTGATATTTTTGCTTTGTAGGACTGTTGGCTTGACATAGTTGGATCTAAAAGTAGGTGATAAATGGCAATGGGATCAGAAATCATACCTCTTCCACACCATTTTAACTTCCAAATGAAGCCATTTTTTTTTAATTAAATGAGAAATATAGAAAAAATTAGGTTTCGAATCCAAAACCTTTTTATCCTAGAAAGCATGGACTGCCAACCTAAAGAGCTCTTTACCACGATTCCTCTCCTGGCATTGTTCTATTCCAGGCACGTACTTCTGTTTTGCGTACGTCGCACGTTATTCAAACGCAGGTCCTCAAACTCCCAGAAATTCTGCTTCTTTCACGAACTTCGAGCTCTTTAGTTCTTTAGTTTTTCTTAATTTTTATGAGTTGAAGGATTAAAACACTGTACTTAATTGGTTACATTCTTAAAACAATTGTGAATAGTCTCATACCACCTAGATCATATTTGAGAGTTCTTTTCAAAGAGTAAATAAAGTTTCCAACATACTATTAGAACTTAAAGGATGCTTCTTATACACAAGACGTAACAAGATGTATTACTTCCATAACAAAATTTGTAACTCATATTAATTGCAATAATGAATGTTAAGAATGTTGTAATTATTTGATGCTGCCTAAATTTTGTTAAGAATCCCCAATATATGTCATTTTTTTTAAAAACCAACCTTTAAAAAGTAGGCTTTTAACAAACACTTTGGTCGATAGTGACCCGTTATGTGGGAATACGAAGATTATGAGCGTTAATATCATCAGTCTTTCATAGAGACTATTTTAGATGCACACGTAGTACAACATCTGCAAACTACTGCGTCTGATCAGAAAGCCTTTAATCTTTTCTTGCATCATATATTACAAATCGCTTCCTTTATTTAGGGCAGAACACTTACACGTGTCCTCGCAAAGCCTTTAAGCTTTTATTTCGGCAGATGTTGATCCTCTTGAACTACTTCAAGGGCAGAACACAACCTTGTAATTAGTCCCGCCAGGGCATGTGAATGTGCTTGTTTGATCATCTTTAGGGTAACTGTAGGCATCAGGGCAGCGATCCTTGAAAAACCTGGAATAATCAGTAGGCCCACAGCTGCCAGAGTTGCAGCAGTAGTTATCAGACCTGAACACGGTACATGGATTGTTACACCCGCCGTTGGCCCTCAGCTGATTTGGGCACTGCCCGTTGATGTCAGCATTGCATCTGATCCCACGGGTGCAGCCATTAGAGATGGGGCTGAATTCCATAGGAACGTTAAACCCATCAACAAGAAGATATCAAAGAAGTCCAGGTTTTGGCATTGGTTCAGTGCGAATTCGGCAAGAGTGTTTGGGGGTGCACCGTAGCCTTGGCATCGGAGAAGCCCGTTACAGTCACCGGTCTGGCAACTGCCATGCCCGGAAGCGTCAAAGCTGCACCCGGTTCGAGGCCAAATGCGAGCCCCAGCTGTGCCGGCATTAACATCAATGCTCCAGACTCCACCTGGGTTGAGCTGCATGCCACCACCGGGCACGGCCCCGGCCCAAACAGTGTAAGGGCAGTTGTTTGTTATGATAAACGTAGCTGCATTGGATAAACTGAAGCGAAGGGTGATGAAAAGGAAGAAGAAAATAGATAGCTTTTTGAAGGGACTCATTTTGTGAAGTTAGAGATATTGGGTATTGCTTGTGTGGTTTATAGGGAAAATGTGCAGGGGTTTATATAGGGGAGTTTGAGAAGGTGCATATAAGTGACGAAATGCACTGTGGCCTAGAAAATTTCCTATCACTAGCCAATTTTCGTTGGAAAATCAAAGTCGTTTAATCTTTTGGCTCGACTTACAGACAAGTCAACAGATATAGGAAATAGGAAATAGGAAATAGGAAAGCAAAGGACCGGTCAAAATCTACAAACTTCCCGGATAGATAACCTTTGGCGGGAGATTACGATAAGCAACCAAATCAAACCCAAAAACATCAATAGCAATCGAGGAAATCATATCGCAGATGGCACAAGAACTTAGAGAGATTGCAACCAGTGGGGTTGGGATTAGTATAATCATTTTCTCTCTTAAAAAACTTAAAGTTTAATTTAAAAACTAGTTACTAAATTGGAGAATAAATTTTCTATTGTACTTTTTCAGTGTGTGACTATAATTTTTAACACTCCTCTACACATTTTGAGAAGTTTTCCTGTTGCCAATAATACAACTAAGACGTAATACAAATAAGATAAGTTAGTTATTTTAGATTTTAATACTGTGTTAGAATACCCAAAAATTCAATTAAGAAACCATGCCTTCTATAGTTGAAAGAATAATTAGTTCATTTCATAATTTTACCTCTTCACTTTGGGGTTGTAAACATTCTCTACCAATGGAAGCATGATAGAGAAAATGGCCGTGGGAGAGAAATGAATAGGAAGTCCAGGAACAGATAAACTTCCGGCACCAGCACGAGCATCCTGATGCCCTCACCGAGCAATTACTCTGGAATTTATGGCCCTCCACAATTCCAAACTGACAAGACGGAAATACTTTTTCTAATTGTATTGCTTGGAGAATCTCCCAGTTAAAAGAGATTTTCAGCCGTCAGTGATTCTATCAGAAACTGTTCTCAGTGGATGAAGTGGAAAATCTGAGTCGATTTTCCACCACACATGGCAAGATTTTCAGAGTAAATTATCTGTGGTAAAAGTCCACAAGGAGCCAATAACGAAGCATAGAAGATAGTTAAATAGCTTTTCTCAGTGGTAGTGCTCCCTCCACCTTCTCCTCACTAACATTCCTGTTTCTCCCATAGGACTCAATCGTTTTCCCAGAAACAATAGAAAGAAGTTTTGTTTTATGTATGGTTAATACACTATTTATTCCCGTAATTTTCTATGTAACTTTTCTATATTTCTTTTTCCGTGTCTATACGACTCTAGAGATATTAAAATTCCTTCTACAAAATTCTAGTTCTACACAATTTGCTTAAAAAAAATAACAGTTTTGATTATTAATATAACAAAATTAAATAATTTACTTAATATTCTAACGAATCCCGTCACATGACAGAGTAGAGGAACTATAAATTCATAACTCAAAACTTCCGAAACCACTATAATAACTTACGCAATTATCGTTTATTTTACTATTGAAATGTCATGTAAAAAATTGCATTTGTAAAAAACTTGAACTCTAAGTAAATAATGAGTTTGGACATTGGAAATTAAAAATTCATTATTTAGTTGCCATTCTAAGCCCTTCCGACACATTTTCAATTGAAAGAACTATAATTCACATGTCAAACTTAGAACATTACTGCTACTATTCTAAAATAATTGTTTATCTGACATTAAAATATTATGTTAAAATTACACTTGTAGTCACAAAAACAATGGATTTGATCATTAATGTTTTAAGAATTACGGTTGGGGTATGCCCCTAAGCTCTTGTATTACCTTTTATTCTTCGATGAATAAACTCACATATTCATCAAAATTACGGTTATATTTTGGCTTCCTGGGCGTGAAAAGTTATAGGCGTTTAATTTGGCGAGTGAAACCCATTATTTGCAAGACTTAATTACGACTACAAGAAATAAGTAGAAAAAGCGTCCGCACAAGACTACTTGTGCTTACAAATCCCTTGATATTACAGCAGATGTTCTGTGTAACTAGTTTTAAATTTCCTGAAATGCTTCAGGGGCAGAACACGACCGTGTAGTTGGCCCCGCTAATGGCCGACAACGTGGTTGTTTGGTCATCCTTGGGATAACTGATAGCATCGGGGCAGCGATCCTTGAAAAATTTGGAGTACTGTGTAGATTTGTAGCTCCCTGAATTGCAGCAGTACTGGTCGGTTTTGAACACGGTACAGTGATTGTTACAGCCGCCGTCGGCCTTCAGCGCACTCGGGCACTGGTTGTAAATATCTCCAGTACAGTTGATACTGATGAAACCAGTAGAGTCATCGCCGAATAGCATAGGTACGTTAAACCCATCAACAAGAGAGATATCGTAGTAGTCCTTGTCGTTGTGTGACGTATAATCGTCAGAGTTGTAGAGTGTGTATTCGGCAAGGGTGTTCGGAGGTGTGCCATAGGCTTGGCATTTCAGAAGTCCGCCACAGTCACCAGTCAGGCAGCAGCCGGTCCCAGTCTCGTCGAAACTGCATCCAGTTCGAGCCCAAATTCGCCCTGACGTGGTAGAATTATTATGCATGATCCATACTCCACCTGAGTTAAGCTGCATGCCACCGCCGGGCACAGCCGCTGCCCAAACTGTGCAAGGGCAGTTGTTTATTTTGTCAAATCTCACTGCATTGGATAGAGTGATGCAAAGGGTGACGGACAGAAAGAAGAAAATGGGTAGCCTTTTGGAGAGACTCATTTTGTGAAGTAAAGATATTGGGTATGCTTATGTAGTTTGTAGGGAAGATGTGTATAATAGGGTGAGGTGGTAGTAATGGCCTTCCCTGGAGTTACAAACATCTTGGTCCAGAGACAGTTGATCCCGAATGTCAGTAAGAAAAGAAAAGGAGAAGCAGACGACAAAAGTGGTGCCCACGTGGACAAAGAGCCGAACGTAAAATCAGGAAATAGAATAAGAACGTAGAACAGCTCATCTGACTTGAACAGCAAAGTGGGAAACAACAATAGCACACGCTAGACAACGGAGAAGAAAAACGAGGCTACGCAAAATATGCAAAAAGGTAGGAGCGGAGGATATTGTATTTGTGTAGGCAGTCATGCTCAGAGATTACAAAGTAGTACAATATCACCAAGAAATTGCCTGCTTAATACACTTGCAGGTAGTGCCGTTTTATAGGCATCAAAAACCGCTTATTTTCCACAGGGGTGTTTCTTAGAAGTTGCCGTAAAGCTTGAGACCTATCTCATGGCTGGCGTCAAATGGATTGGAGTATACGCTGGGTAAAGGCCTTGTGATCCTACAGTAAAGCTTGAGACCTATCTCATGGCTGGCGTCAAATGGATTGGAGTATACGCTGGGTAAAGGCCTTGTGATCCTACCGTAAAGCTTGAGACCTATCTCATGGCTGGCGTCAAATGGATTGGAGTAGACGCTGGGTAGAGGCCTTGTGATCCTACCGTGTATCTAGAGCAAGGGGTTGTTTCATTTTTAGTTATTTTTTTTTTAAATATTATAATTCACGCACCTAAACTTACGCACATAAAATATTAAATCCCAAACCTCGCAGTTGGTCCCGCTAATTTGCCACCAAACAAAGGGTTATTGGGTTCTCAAGGGCACGCTTGTATTTCTCAAAGGCTGACCTTACGGATCCAATGGTAAACATGCATGTGGACGTGGCTGTCTTGTTTTCAGATTCAGGAGGTGAGTTGGCTTTCGAGACCTGAACTACTTTCACACGAATAGCACCAAAAGGTTGCTTTCTTGCTTTTCATGGCTGCATGAATGACTGCTGCGGGGTGGTATGGGCAAAAGTTTGGGAACGTGTTTGTGGGCGAAGGGGTGGCTTTTCCTAGTAGAACAGGTCCGAATACTTCTTTTTAGCTATGGTTACGGCAAAGGCTTAGACTTCTCCAAGGGGAAGTTAGCTTTTAAAGAGGCTGGTAGTTGGCAAATTTCTTGCCTTCATTACTGTCATTACACTCTTTATAACGAGTGAAGTTTACAAACAAAAGAAGAAATCTACTTCCACATGGTAGAGTGCTCATATGCATGTTTACTCCTACCCTTAAACCTACCCTACCTCTCATACCCATGCCTCTGTGAAACAAAAGCCAAAGAACACTTCTTCTTCCATACGGTACCAAGGGGTTACTGAGAGTGACTTACTTCTAAAAGTTAAACATCTCCTACACGTCAACCTTGCAAGGCCACACTTAAGGACATGCTTACGAGTCTGTGTGGCCCGTACCGCTCCTCCCTGTTTGAAGAGTGACCTCATCCCGAAGGTCAAACCAGGGGAATTGTGTCACAAAGTCGTGCTTGTCCTCCCAAGTTGCTTCTACTGGCGATAGGCCCTTCCAATGGACAAGCAACTACTCCACCTTTTTCTGGATCCTTTTTTCTAATACTGCTTGCAGAGGAGCCTTCGGACAACTTCCTTCTCCCATGACTTGGGGCAATTCATCTTAAATATCAACCTATTGTTCGAGGAATTTCCTCAATAGCGAGACATGGAATGCATCATGAATTTGTGAATCCTTTGATAACCTCAAACGGTATGCTCCTGGACCGATGCGTTCCACCACCTCTTAGGGGCCAAAAAATTGAGTTGCCAGCTTAGCCCCCCTGCGCAATGAAACAAAGGTTTAACGATATGGTTGTAGTTTTAATAAAACTTTATCTCCCTCTTGGAACTCTACCTCTTTCCTATAATGGTTGTGCAACTACTTCATCCGATTTTGTGCCTTCAACAACTGAGTTTTTAACTTTTTTAACAGTTCGTCTCTTTGTTGGAGCTCTCGATCAACATCTACCTTGGACCTTCCTGGAAGGTAAAAGAGCAAGATGGGTGCTTTGCGGCCATAGACCACTTCAAACAGAGTTTTCCCAGTTGTAGCTTGGACACTAGTGTTATAACACCATGCAGCCTAGGGAATCCATTTTCCCCACTCTTGTGGTTTCACATAAGTAAAACACCTTGAGTAAACTTCTAGGACTTTGTTGACAGACTCGGTTTTACCGTCAGTTTGTTGGTGATTGGATGATGAAAAACAAAAATTCACTCCTTGCAGGCTGAAGAGTTCCTTCCAGAATTGACTTACAAACACTGCCCCATGATCAGATACAATGCTAGCTGGCATACCATAGAGTTTGAAGATTCTTCACAAAAAAACCAAGGCAATGGTTGTTGTAGAGTACGGGTGTGACACCAGAATGAAATGAGCATGCTTTGATAGCCTGTCCACAACTACAAAGATGAAATTTTTTCCCTTGGATGGTGGCAATCCATCCACAAAGTCCATTGAGATGTCACTCCACACCTCTTCCGACATGGGCAAGGGTTGCAGCAAGCCCACATGGGCTAAGTTTTTTGCCTTCTGTTTCTAAGAAACTTCACACTGTCACACCACATCTTGTATTATTACTCGCATTCCCTTCGAAAAAAATACCTCCTTGATTTGGTGGTATGTCTTATGGTTTCCTTCATGACCCCCTTGATGAAATTCTATAATTAGAGTTGGAATCAAAGGAGAGGTTGTATGCAAGTAGATTCTATTTTTGTAAAACAGAATTCCATCTTGTATCTTCCACCTTGTGTCAGCTTCTCCACTCTTGAGTTTTGCCACCATCTCATTTAATGAACCCTCCCCTTGTCTAGATAAGGCATTTGCCCCTACATTCTCTTTCCTTGGTTGATATATTATTTTAAACTCAAAGCCCATGAGTTTATTGGTCCATCTCTGCTGCGCAAGTGTGGAAACCTGTTGATCCCAGAGAAATTTAAGGCTCCGTTGGTCAGTGATCACTGTGAAAGCTTTCCCCAACAAATGGTGTCCCCATTTCTTGATGGCCATTTCCTTCTCATATGTAGACATCAAAAGTTGTCTACCCTTAAAAGCCTTGCTGGAAGTAGGAGATTGGCCGTCCTTCTTGAGTTAGAATTGCTCCTACCCCCTGGCCTAAGGCATCGCATTCCATAACAAATGGCCCTTCAAAATTTGGCATGGCCAAAACCGGTGTGTGGGTCAGCTCATAATTAAACTTTTCGAAGGTTGTCTCTGCAAGAGAATTCTAAAGGAATTGATCCTTTTTTAATAAATCTGTGAGTGGTGCGGCTATTGCCCTGTAGTTCATTAATAACCATTTGTAATAGCCGGTTAATCCTAGAAACCTGAGCAGCTCCTTCACACTTCCGGGTCATGGCCATTCTATGACAGCAACCACCTCGTCATTGTCAACTGCAACTCTTCCCTTCCCGACAACATGTCCTAGAAACTTGATATGAGTCTGGCCAAACTTGCATTTAGATTTCTTTACAAATAGCTTTTCCTTCCAGAGTATTTCAAAGGCTTCCCTCACATAGCTGAGGTGCTCTTCAAAACCTCGACTAAATATTAGCACGTTATAAAAAACAATACAGATTTTCAGAGTAGAGGGCAAAATACCTCATTCTTCATGGACTGGAACGTTGATGGTGCGTTCATTAAGCTGAATAGCATAACAAGCCATTCATAGTCTCCATTGTGCATCCGGAAGGCTGTTTTTGCAATATCTTGTGGGTGCATTCGGACTTGGTGATAGCCAAAACATAAGTCTATTTTGGAGAAAAATTGAGCCCCATGTAATTCGTCCATGAGCTTGTCAATTGTCGGTATTGGGTAGTTATCCCTTACTGTGTTTTTGTTTAAAGCTCTAAAGTCGACACATCCTCCACGACTGGTCTTTCTTCCCAACCAAGAGGACGAGTGCAGAGAAGGGGCTTTGACTGGGTCGTATGACCCCTGTGGATAGGAGCTCCTCCACAATTTTTTCTATCTCGTTTTTTTGGTAGAATAGGTAATGGTACAGCTTAATAGCGACTACCTTCCCTTCCCCTTTCAATGGGATTTGATGATCACAGACCCGCTATGGTGGAAGACCTCATGGCTCCTTGAATATGTTTTTAAACTGGTCCAAGAGCCTTCTCATTTGTTGTTCTGTTTTCATGAGTTGGAACACAGTAGTTTCTAGTTTTTCCATAGTTACTGCAGTTAACTACAGTAGCACTCCAAAATTCCATTTTCTGAGGTCCTTCTAAATTTGGGACTCACTCACAATCTGGTTCGGGGGTGATCTTTCCATTTGCAACTATACTCATTTGCCCTAGATCTCAAAGGCCATGTATAACTTATTAAACTCCTACGATATCAAGCCCAACATTTGTAGCCATTGTACTCCCAAGATGACGTCTGAGCCCTCCATATCGAGTAAGTAGAAGTCAGCCCTTGACACCATTTACTGGTAACGAAACTTCAGCCCCTTGCACAACCCCTTGCTTTCCAAGGTCTTACCATTTGCTACGCTAACCTAAAGTCTTCCTGGGTTTTCTACCAGCAACCCAGCCTTTTGAACTATTCCGATACTTACAAAATTATGGGTACTTTCTAAGTCTATTAGGAAGTAAACACATTGAGGGACGCTTAAGACATACCTGAATATTCTTATGGTTTACGGGCTAGTTATTCCATATATAGCATTTATGGAAATCTTTACCCTCTCCTACCTTGGTTGGTCAATAGGGGCTTCCTCTACTACAAATTCTTCCACTTCCTTTTCTACGGGTTCCATTGTAACCATCATAAACATTTGCTTACACCAGTGTCCAAGCAAGAATTTCTCATCACAGTTGAAGTAGAGTCCATGCGCCCTGCGTTCCTGCATTTTGGCTTGACTCAGCTTTCATATTGGCAGCTTCGTCTTCTCTACTGGTAGTGGAGGGGTGTTAGCAACCCTTCTCACCGATTGTTGCAGGCTAGCCCTTAAGGTTTGATGCCTTCCTTCATAGATTCGTGCCATCCCTACGGCTGATGCAAGAGTGCGAGCCTTGGCGATCAACACGTCAGCCTTAATGTGCTCCTTCAGCCCATAAACAAATCCTCCAATTTACTGCTCTTCGATTAGCTCGCCCACCTTAAGGAGTTGGTTGTATATTGTGCTTGAAAATCATTGACTGTTCCTATTTGCCTCAGTTGGGTAAGTTCTTAGTCCCACTCTAGTATTCTATAGAACCATACTGTACTGTGAGCTCTTGAGTCAACCGTGGCCAAGTGATGAGTCCTACTCGTTTTTTTTTTTTTAAGAGTTGGTACCATAACTTGACTTTTCTGTCAAGGTTCCATTAGGAACCATGTCTTCCTTTGCTGTCCAATGGAAATTGAAGTACTGTTCAGCCCGGCACACCCACCCCATGGGGTCATTATCTCCATTATAGTGTGGAAAATCAAGGCGCATGTATCTTGCACGATTTTTTTATTGAATGGCCCTCCCCTATCATGCTGTCATTTGAGCTATTTTTTCCTCCTATCTTAGCCCCTACGCTTTCTTTTTTTCTCTGTGCGGGAGCTAACAACACTTTCTTCCATTTTCTGCAATACAACATCAAGCATCTGTTGCATGGTTTCGGTGCACTGGTTGAACCTTCGTTCCATTTCTGCTTCCAAACGATCCATCCAAGTGTCGGCCAAACCTAGCTTTGATACCAAAATGGTATGGGCAAAAGTTTGGGAATGTGTTTGTGGGTGAAAGGGTGGCTATTCTTGGTAGAATAGCTTCGGATGCTTCTTTTTAGCTATGGTTACGGAAAAGGCTTAGACTTCTCCGATGGGAAGTTAACTTTTAGATAGGCTGGTAGTTGGCAAATTTCTTGCCTTCATTACTATCATTACACTCTTTATAAGGAGTGAAGTATACAGACAAAAAAAGAAATCTACTTCCACACGGTAAAGTGCCCATACACATGTTTACTCCTACCCTTAAACCTACCCTACCTCTCATACCCATGCCTTTGTGAAACAAAAGCCAAAGAGCACTTCTTCCCCCATACGCTACCATGGGGTTAGTAAGGGTGACTTACTTCCAAAAGTTAAACATCTCCCACACGTCAACCTTTCAAAGCCATGCTTGATAACGTGCCTACGAGTCTGTGTGGCCCATACCACGGGGTCCACTACATTGGGCCTTTCACCTTGAGCTGTAAACACGAAAATGCCTTGCCTTTCTTGGTAACGCATGTAAGTGTTGGACGAGTGTCTGCATGCAAGGCTTGGGACTTTGCATGCAAGCCTCGCGGTGATGTAACCTGAGTGCGAGTGGCTACATGCAAAGCTTGGGACTTTGCATGCACTGCCCTGGGAGAACCTTGAGGTAATGACACGGTTTGCAAGTTATCTGAGGAAGTAGAGATAGGAGGATCGTCAACCAAGGGAGTGACTTGATCAAACGGTGCACACAAAGTGCATAAATAAAGTCGAGGAATGGATATCTAGTGTTGCAGAACAGAGAGCTAAAGAAGGAAAGCACAAAGAACACTTTTAAAGCAAGTATTATTTCACAATGAAAGTGTAAGAATATATTCTTAAATTTGTAAATGATAAAATTTTTCATCTATTACTTTAAAATTTTCAAACAAATACATTGGAGAATGGAATGAAGAACTACAATGGATGATCAAAGTATCTAAAGGTAAAAATTTAGTTGTAGAATTTCTGAAAATATCATTTTTAGCTTGTATTTATTGCTTATGGGTAAAACAAAATTGAAAATTCCTTTTAAAATAGAATAGTTGACATTCCAATCTTGTTGACTAAAATAAGAAAAATTATACAAAAGAGAGCTTTCATACTTCACAATATCAAATCTTCACAAAGAAATATCATTTTAAGTGAGATCTAAAGACTTTTAGTTTTTTTGAAATTGTTATAATATTAGGATATGCTCCTATGCTTATGTACATTACATTTTATTAATGCAACTTACATTCAACCAAAAAAAAAAAAAAAATTGGCCTCTATTCATGTGTCACACAACCAAAAATGAGCTTTTATTCATGTGCTATGCTTGCTTAGCATGCACACAAGTTTAACAGGGAGCTCGAGAAATCAAAGCAAGCGTGCTGGGCATTAAATGAACAGCACGCGCGCATAGCATTATATGTAACTAGTTGAACTTTGAATTTGTTTAGTTAGTCTCTATATAAATGATGCAACGGCATCAATACAACTCACGCTTCCAAAATATCATCTTGTAATAAATTCTGTCTCAATACAATACATAGACTTGCCTCACGACCACGATCTGTTTCGTTTCAATCCTGATTTTCGTTTCTGAAGACAAGTCAACGAAGAGAAAAGAAACAAAGAACAGGCCCTCGTCCTGGCTCTGGTTTCTAATATTAATAAGATGGTGGTTCGACCACGTCAAATCAGCATTACAACATTACTACCAAGAAAGTATAAATGCAAAAAATAATTCTCGTGACTTGCGTGAACGTTGGGTTTGGTCTAATTCCAGAACGTTACCATTTATCACGGAAATCAGACCACATGGCGGACAAGAACTTTAATTGATCGGTGCTGGTTAAGTTCGGGTGAGTCGTAATCACCTCCTCGTACCAGAACCTACGTTGCTTTCTTGGAAGAGAGAGCAAGTATAGCAGAATAAATGATGGGAAGAGAGAAAAGTCTAAAAGATCAGCGGCCAGAATGATCCCCAGCATCAGCTCGACCATCCAAAGTAAGCCCCGGAAAAATAAAGAAAAAGAAAAAAAGCCCGGAAAAATATCTGCCGCTGTGGAATTTCTGGGCATGCAAAACTCTCCAGATTGACCAAACGAAAGCATTTATTATGATTAGTCATGACTGCCACCAGTGCAGCTCTCATTCTGCCTTCATACAATGTTTTTCAATGTAATTTAGCTCGTTTTGTCAGTAAGTGAGAAGTTTTGCGATGCTGCCGAACAATTTGCTCTATCATGTCAAAAATTACACTTGTAAAAAACTTTAACTCAAACTAAATAATGAGTATGGACGTTAGAAATTAAAAATTCATTATTTAATTGATATTCTAAACCCTTTTGTCACATTTATAATTAGAAGAACTATAAATTCAGATGTCAAACTTAGAACATTACTATGATAACTTATAAAATAATTGTTTACTTATCCAAAAACTAATTGTTTATTGCCTTACTATGATGTACCCAAATACTCTGCTTAGCTAGTTTTAGTCAATCTTCCTGAAATGCTTCAAGGGCAGAAGACGACCTTGTAGTTGGTCCCGCTAGGGCACGTGAATGTGCTTGTTTGATCATCCTTGGGATACTTGTAAGCACCAAGGCAGCGATCCTTGAAAATTTTGGGGCACTCTGTCGGTCCACAGCTCCCAGAATTGCAGCAATACTCATCGGCCTTGAACACGGTACATGGATTGTTACAGCCTCCGTTGGCCTTCAGTGAACCCAGGCACTGCCCGTTAATATGAACAGTACAGCTGATACCACGGCCCTCAGCCGAACCTCTAGCAGTTCCAACATTGCGGTTTGCCTCTATGCCAACAATACTTTTCTAAGTGGTTGGACTTCTTATATATCCCACCCGGAGGGTATTCATCTCCTTACGAGGATTGTTCAACTGGTGGTACACCCTTTTCACTATTTTTGGATTCTCCAAACATCTTAGCCTTAAAGGTAGTTCTACAAGGACTTTTTTCTTTTCTTCTACTCACTCTTTGATAACTCTATTTTTATAGAGTTATTTTACCTATTTTTTAGGCAATAAATAATACAATCCTTATGAGAAAATATTTGAACTCCTCTTATTTATTTAAATTTGTCTTGTTTTTGTAGCACAAGGAGGCAAGGAGAAAATGGATGAACATGGAGAACCTGATACTTATTGTGTGGCAAAATTGTAATATCAAGATCAAGAGAGTCAAGATGGGCTTGGGCTTTGGATAATTGTTATTAGATTTTCTATTGTTATTGGATTTTCTATTTAAATAGAAAACCCAATCATGTTAGGAATTCAAGTCTCAATTAATTTAGGAGTTCAAAACCCAATTATTTTAGGTCTCTAAAACCCAATTCTACTAGGATAGGAGATAGGTATAAACCTAAACCCTATTTAAGAGAAGAGAAGAGGCAAAAGAAGGGAGGAGGAGGAAATTGAGCACAACTCAAGAAAGAGGCCAAGAATTCAAGGTTTTCTTGAAAAGAAGACAAAAAGGGTGACATACTTCTTGTTCTTGGATTCAAGATGCCTTCTTTATTTCTTATTACCATTCTTCCTCATTATTTCTTTATGTTTTAGTTTATTTTTGTTAGAGCTACGATGTAACCTAATTATGATGGTATGAATCTTATGATTATTATGTTTTGCAAGATATTTTGCTTATGTGAAGTTACATATTACTGTGTTTAATGCTTTTAAGCGATTAGCTACCACTTGAATGATCTGATTTGCATGTTTGAGACCGATAGGAGATGATATGCAATTGCTTCTTGTAATATGTAACCATAAATTAAATATGGATAGACATATACCATGTTATTTAGTTTGTTTCAATTTACATATAGAGATATAGTGAATTAATAAACTAAGTAGGTTTGCTATACCTAGACATAGGATAGTGAATAAATTAGGAAGTTCTGCCATCACATAGATATTATCCCTCTTGCAAGCATAAATAATCAATGTTAATACCTAGTAATTATGGTGAAATCATATGCTCTAACATATTTCTTGTATTTAGTTTTCTTAGATTTAGTTAATTAATCTATCATCTATCAATTTGATTTGCTAGATAAATTCTAGGAGTTATTCATTGTTAGTAATTAATTGGTTTAGTAATCATCAATCTCTGTGGGACGATATCTTTCTTATCATTATATTACTTGTTCAACATGTTCACTTGCATTTAAAATTCACCGAACACTCTTTTTTCAAATGCTTCCAACTAGCTTACCAACTCTGACACTCGCTTATTAAGGAAGTCTTTGGTTTCTTCAAGTGTACTGGCGGTTACATCAAATTTTTTAATAACACCAATAAGCATTTTTTCAACTATTTGAGACTTAAGCCACTCTTCTCCTAAATTTCTCATTTGGCTTACAACAGTATTCACCCTTGAGAAGTAACCATTTATAGACTTTGTTTCTTCCATTTTCAGTAATTCAAAATCATGTTTCAAAGCCTTAAATCCAATTGCTTGTACCTTTGCAATGCCTACAAACTTAATTCTGGGAGTGGTCTAGGCTTCATGAGAAGTGGTTGCATAGTTGACTCAATGAAACTCATTGTCTACAAAACCCATTTGGAGCACCATGAGATTTTTGAGTTCTCTTTCTTGTTGCTTCATGTTGTGTTTTCTCTCAATAGATGTGAGTTTAGTTGTTGAAGTAGTTTTGGGTGTCCCATTTTCAACAATTTCCTACATTCCTTGGCTTTTAAAGTAGGTTGTCATTTGAAGGGACCAAGTTTGATAATTGGTTCCATCAAAGATAGGCAGAGGAATATTAGAGCCAAGAATGAAAGGAGCAAATTGAGAGTTGGACATAGTTGAAGAAGAGGCATTGGATGGAGTAGAAGCCATACATGAAATCGGTGAAATTTTTTAGACAATCTCAAGAACCTTTCGGCTCTTGATACCATTGTTAGAACTTATAATGGTTTAAAGGAAGTGAGTGAGAGAGAGAAGCATGAACGTACTGAACCAAATGGTTCTAGGAATTTCGATAGAAGTAAACAAAAGCTTTCAAAGGTTCCTAATGAACTTCAAACAAAAGGTAACACATTATGGAAACAATCCTAAGTGTTGATATTTAAACTACACTTCTACCTACTACAAACTAGCTATCCATACTGTAGGACTTACAAAAGACATGGTCTCTTTACTAGACCCAAGTTTCAAGGTCTTCCTACATTGAACTTACAACTCCATACTTTGGTCAATTCTTACCCTATTTTCACATCAATTCCTCCTTATTGCATTCAATGGAGAACATGCATGTTCTTTACCTTTCTTGCAATGGGTGCATGCTATGTAGGAAACCCCATCAACTTTAACAAGTTTGTCACAGCTTATGGGAGCTCATGGCAAGCTCAGGCTTATAAGAGTTTGAGTTAGAGATGATATTCAAACGAAATATGCTGACATTGATTAACAAGCCTGTCTTTTGGCTAGTTGATGCATGTGACACACCAATCCTCAAATTCCTAGAACTTCTGCTTCTTTCATGAATCTTGAGCTCTTAAGTTATTTATTTTTTATTTTTCTTAATTGTCATAAGTTGATGGCTTAAAACACTATGTTTAACTGATAGCACTCTTAGAAATAGTATGTCCTTCTATATTAACTAAATCATACTTGAAAATTTTGTTTAAAATGAAATATATGTCATTTTTTATAAGTTGGTTTTAAAGAGTACATAGAATTTTTAATATGATATTAAAATTTAAGCTCATCATGGTATCTTTGATTTATAAAGATCATAGTCTAAAATAGTTAGTGAGGGAATATATTACTTTCGTGATGAAACTTGTTTCTCACATTAATTATGAAAATACATTTTAAGAATGATGTAACTTATCTGCCTTAACTAAATGTTTATTAAAAGATCCCCTTAAAATGAAGTACATATCCGCTTATTAAAAATGGGTTTTAGAGAGGAAATAGCCCGTTTTAACCAATATGACACGCTATGTGCAAATATAGAGGTTATGAGCCTTAATATCTTCTGTCTTTTATAGAGACTTCATTACATGAACACTTAGTAGAGCATCTACAAACTTTGAGCTTTTAAGCTTTTATGTCTGACCGCACCTTTATTTAGAAAGAACACTACTAGGTGTCCTCGCAAAGCCTTCAAACTTTTATCTCAGCAGATGTTTAACCTCTTGAACTACTTTAAGGGCAAAACACAACCTTGTAGTTATTCTGGCTTGGGCATGTGAATAAGCTTGTTTGGTCATCCTTAGGATAGCTGTAAGCATCAGAACAATGATTCTTGAAAAACTTGGAAAGATTTGTAGGTCCGCAGTTGCCAGAGTTGTAGCAATACTGATCAGTCTTGAACACCGTACAAGGGTTGTTACACCCGCCAGTGGTCCTGAGCTGACTTAGGCACTGCCCCTTGATATCGGCAGTACATCTTGTTGGGTATTGGATATGGGATGGAAGAGGAACAAAGGTACGAAAGAAAATTGGGAAAATGAGGAAGTAAGGTTTATTGAGGCAAAATGTCGAACATGTGGTAGTCAGAAATTTGAACACTAAAAAACAGCTTTCAATGGAAAAATGAAATTATTCCTTTATACAACTAAGCAAGATTACAAAGAGACACAACAAAGGAAATTCAAGAGAGTTGCAATTTCTTGAATACATAAGGATGAACTAACTCATACAACAACACTTTGAGGGAAAAAGAAAAGACTCACGGTTTGAGCAACAAAGGAAACAACTTGGAACTGTCGTTCCTAGAGAACTCTTGTTGGAAGACTCTGTTCACTCTCTTGCTTGACTATTTTCTCTCTCTACAGTTCTGCTCCTCTATGTGCTCTATGGTATTTATAGCTTCATAAGGTCAGTGCTTCCTTGTTCTTCAGCAAATATGAACTACAAGCTTGTGGTTTGGAGAAAGCTTGGTGTCAGAAGATAATTTTTCGATGAAGAAGAAGCCTCTAGTGTTTTCTGGTTTGTTATGTACATTTCCGTCATCGGGGAAGGAGAAAGGAGAAGATGATGAATAGAATTTATGGGCCACTTACCTTTTGGGCTTTTCCTTCTTATTTGTGTTGAGCAAGTTTAATCCCAACAATCTCCTCCTTAAACTTGATCATGCCCAAATTGTATCTTAGCCTTCTAAACTCTTCAAACTTTAATGGCTTTGTAAATATATCCGTTAATTGATCTTCACTTCTGCAATAAGTCAACTTAATGATTCCCTTCTTTACTTGGTCCTGAAGGAAATGAAACTTCATCTCAATGTGCTTACTTTTCCTATGAGAGATTGGATTCTTTGAGAGTGATAATGCTGACTTGTTATCCACATAGATCTCTATAGGATCCTTTTGCAGGCATTCCATCTCTGTCAGCAAATTCCTTAACCATATTGCTTGACAAGCACAATAAGAAGTTACAATATATTCCACTTCACAGGTTGACAATGCTATCACAGACTGCTTTTTTGATGACCAAGAAAAGACTGCTGTCCTAAGACTAAAAGCATATCCAGAAGTACTTTTCCTTTCATCCTCATCTCTTCCAAAACCACTATTTGAATATCCAAATAAACTAACATCCTTACAATTCTTATAAAGCAAACCATAGTCTATTGTACCTTTGACATACCTTAATATCCTCTTTGCTGCCTTAAAATGAGCTTGCTTGGGAGTCTCCATATACCTGCTTACCAAACCCTCTGCATACATAATATCTGGCCTTGTATAGGTTAGATATCTTAAACTCCTAATAAGACTTTTGAATATTTGCGAATCTACAGCTTCTCCCATTAAATCTTATTTTAATTTTGTACTTCCATCAATTGGTGTAGAAATTGGTTTGCAATCAATCATTTTAAATTTACTTAAGACTTGGTTTGCATACTTCTTGTGTGAAATGAAAATGCCTGCTTCTCCTTGAACCACTTCTACTCCAAGAAAGTAAGACATCATTCCAATATCAGTCATTTCAAATTCTTTAAACATAGAGTTTTTAAAGTCTTGAAACATACCTGGACAATTGCCTGTGAATATCATATCATCCACATACAAGCATACCATCAACATTTCTCCATCCTCATTTTTCTTCATGTATAAAGCATGTTCATAAGGACTTTTTACAAAGCCATTCTTTATCAAATATTCTTCAATCCTTGAATTCCATGCTCTTAGGGCTTGCTTTAATCCATACAACGCCTTTTTCATCTTATACATCGTTTCTTCTTGTCTTTCTTTTATATGTCCTGGAGGTTGTTCTACATATACTTCTTCTTCTAGATACCCATTAAAAAAAGCTGATTTTACATCCATTTGGTATATTTTCCAACCTTTTTACTACAGCTAAGGCTATAATTAATCTAATAGTATCTATCTTAGCAACTGGAGCAAACACTTCTCATAATCTATTCCATACTTTTGCTTATATCTTTTTGCTACTAATCTAGCTTTATATTTTTCAACCTTTCCTTCTTGATTTGTCCTTGTTTTATAAACCCACTTAACTCCAATTGCTTTGTGGCCCTTAGGTAAGTCTACTAACTCCTCAGTGGGATCACTATTCAAAACTTGAAAACATAAGAAATTGAAATAATTAAAAAAAATGATTATCTTTTGTGAGAAACAGGAGGACCTACTAGATTAGGTTTTATAATGAGTATGTATTATTTGAAAGATTTGTCATACTTTGGAGCAATGTTCACATAGATGGATAAGAGAACAGAGAGGCCAATTATGAGTAAAATAAATAGAGTTGTGGTTAATGATTTTAAAAGTCAAAATTTTCTTGAATCTCTAGTTAAATTCCTATGTCTTAAAACTTTTAGACCATGCATTAGCCATTACCAAGGTTAATCCAAAAGCTCTTAGAAGTAAGAGGCCTTTAAAGTTTTTTGACATGTGGATGATGTTGGAATACTTAGAATATTTTTTATGATTAAAATAAATTATATTTGATCCATAATATCTTACTAACAATGTTGTAAGTCCTTATCTAATGATTAGCAGTAATTCATACGTTGGTGGTAAAATTACATGTAAAGGAAGGTTCCATATATTCTATTAAATATATGACTTTTACCATCGCACCAAAGAGTCTTACGATGGAACCCAGAAGACCTGTCTATTGAGCTCATGTTTTTGTGCTCACAAAAGACTGAAAAAGTCTTACAGGGCAACCAACATAAGGTTGATGGGAAGAGATTCGAGGGTGTCATTTTAACGTTTCTATTTCAGTGGAAAATGGGGAAGTTAATGGCAACGATGGCCTGACTTGGAACAGAAGTCAAGAAGTGGAGTCTACCACGGAAGCATATTGAGCATTTTCCTGTCCCGTTAATGCACTTCACAAAGTTGCCATAAAGACATTTTTTTATAAGTCAGTTTTAAAGAGTAAATAAAATTTTTAATATGATATTAAAATTTAAGCTCATTATAATATCTCTGATTTATGAAGATCATAGTCTAAAATAGTTAGTGAGGGAATATATTACTTTCGTGATGAAACTTGTTTCTCACATTAATTATGAAAATACATTTTAAGAATGATGTAACTTATTTGTATTAACTAAATTTTTATTAAAAGCTCTCCTTAAAATGAAGTAATTATCTGCTTATTAAAAATGGGTTTTAGAGAGGAAATAGCCCATTTTGACCAATATGATATTCTATGTGCAAATATAGAGGTTATGAGCCTTAATATCTTGTGTCTTTTATGGAGACTTCATTACATGAACGCTTAGTAGAGCATCTGCAAACTTTGAGCTTTTAAGCTTTTATGTCTGACCACACCTTTATTTAGGAAGAACACTACTAGGTGTCCTCGCAAAGCCTTTAAACTTTTATCTCAGCAGATGTTTAACCTCTTGAACTACTTCAAGGGCAGAACACAACCTTGTAGTTAGTCCCGCTCGGGCAGGTGAACATGATGAGTTTTAAAATGAAAAAAGAACGGATTGAGCCAAATAACAGTTCCAGGATATTATAAAAGCACCCAACGAAAATGCTCACAACACAAGAAATCCTACAGAACTTCAGATAATGTTCAAAACGTCACTCAAAAACAACTACAAGCAACACACTTAAACAAAGCCAGTCCCCGATACTGAAAAATACAAGAGCTACTTTTTCAGATTCAACAAAAAGGAAAGTCTTCATCTGATTCTCCGGTCTGCACCATCTCTTACAGCACGCTTGGTCTCCCTTTTCTTTTTCTTCATAGGCTGCACGCTAGAGTCACAGGCTATTCTCTGCACATCTCAGTGAGACAACACCTTTGTCTTAATGAGCATGCATCTTTTGTCCTATTTAGCACACAGTTTTCTCTTATAAACGGCAGCCACGTCACCCAATCTCAACACCCTTCCTTAACGGGGTTGCCAGTTACCCCGATGAGAGCTCTAAATTTCTCAAATGGTGCATAAGGAAGATTCTTCGTGAATATATCTGCCATCTACTCTCCACTTGGACAGAACTCAAACTTGACTTCCTTAGATTCAACAAGCTCACGCACATAATGGACCTTGATAGAAATGTGTTTTGTACGTGAATGATGGCTTGGGTTCTTAGTCATTGCTATGGCAGACTTAATATCACTATAAATTACCGTTTCTCCATTTTGCTCCAAGCCAATCTCTTGAAGCAGTCTACGCAGCCACACTGCTTGACATGCTGTAGAAGTAGCTGTTACATATTCAGATTCAGCTGTCGATAAAGATACTGATTCTTGCTTCTTTGAGGACCATGAGAAGGCAGCTGTTCCAAGATTGAAAATGAACCCACTGGTACTTTTACTGTCCTTAGTGTTACCTCCCCAATCACTATCACTAAACCCAACAAGTTTAAAATCTTCAGAGCGACCATAGAACAACCCAAAGTCTTGTGTGCCTTTGATGTAACGAAGTATTCTTTTGAGCTTGCTGAAATGTATTCTTGATGGTTTCTGCATGCACCGTGAAAGTAAGGACACTGGATATAATATATCTGGACGAGTTGCTGTTAGATACAGCAAACTCCCCACTAAGCTTCGAAAATCAGTTCCATTTGCTTCACCAGAATTGTCTTCAAAACATATTTTCTCACTAGCCACAAGAGGAGTGGAAACTGGATTACAATTGAACAGATTGTACTTCTCCAACAGGTTCTTAACAAACTTGGCTTGTGACACAAAAATCCCTTCCTTCATCTGAGACACCTCCAGGCCAAGAAAATACTCCATAACTCCCATATCATTCATTTCAAAAGATTGCAACATCTCCTCTTTAAACTTTCTCAAATCTATTGTTTTATTCCCAGTAAATATTAAATCATCCACATATATGGACACAAGCAGTATAGAATCACTTACTTGGGATACAAATAGTGTTGGTTCACTTGGGCTTCGTGAGAACCCTTTCTCTAGAAAGAAGCTGCATATTCGATTGTACCATGCACGTGGTGCTTGACGTAAACCATAAAGAGCTTTGTGAAGTTTCAGCACTTTGGTTTCAGACCCTTGGATCTCATAGCCCCTTGGCTGTTCTGTATAAACTTCTTCATCAATTACCCCATTTAAAAAAGCAGCTTTCACATCAAGCTGTAGGACTTCCCATCCATGTTGTGCAGCAACTGCCAATAGTATTCTTATAGTCTCCATTCGAGCAACTGGTGAGAAGGTTTCATGAAAATCTGTTCCAGGAATTTGTGTGTATCCTTTAGCTACAAGTCTTGCCTTGCATCTCACTGTTTTGCCTTCTACATCAGTCTTTCTTTTGAATATCCATTTTAATCCTACTGTTTTCTTTCCTTCTGGAAGATCAACAATAGTCCATGTATTATTCTTTTCAATGGTTCGCATCTCCTCATCCATAGCTTCATTCCATTCTTTTTCTCCAACAGCTTCTTCAAATGATACTGGCTCAGAAAATGCCATGTTACAGCTTTCATAGATTTCTTCCAAGCATCTCATGCGAACTGGACTCATGTCAGAAAAGTCTCTTCTTACTTCTGATGACTGCACTGAATCTTGTTCCATTGGACTTGGAGTGATCCTATCATTCGAGCTAGAGTCAGGCACTTCAAGGCTCTCTTTTGATTCTTCATCACTGCACACCAACCAATCTTCACTACCCTTCATAGTACATGGAATAGACACATTTTTACTTTCTTTTAGTTTCATTTCCCAATTCCAGGACATGTTCTCATCTATTACAACATCTCTTGTAATAACCAGCTTATTACTCACTAGATTATACACCCGATATGCTTTTGACAGTGTGCTATATCCAAGAAATACTCCTTTTTCTGCCCTTCGTTCAAGTTTGTGACGATTCTGCTCTGGTATGTGCACATAGCATAGTGATCCAAACACTTTAAAATGATCCACAGATGGCTTCCGTCCTGTCCAAGCTTGCACTGGTGTGACACCCTTTAACACTGATGTAGGGCTTCTATTAAGTATGTAAACAGCAGTGTTTACTGCCTCTGCCCAAAACTCTTTTGGAACATTCTTCTGTACCAACATACTTCTTGCTATCTCCATTATTGTTCGGTTCTTCCTTTCTGCCACTCCATTCTGCTGGGGAGAAAAACTAGCTGTGAGCTGATGTTTGATCCCTTGTTCTTCACAAAAATTATTGAACTCTGCTGATAAGTACTCTCCTCCCCGGTCTGACCGAATACTTTTCACTTCCTTCCCACTTTCTTTCTCAGCAGTAACTTTAAACTTCAAGAAGGATCGAAATGCTTCAGATTTGTTCTTTAAAAGATCAACCCAACAATATCTGGATGCATCGTCAATGAATAAAATGAAGTACCTATTTCCTTCTTTAGAGTGAACCCTCATAGGCCCACAAATGTCTGTATGAATAAGCTCTAGTAGATCAGTTTGTTTTTCTTTATCTGTTGACACAAACGGTTGTCGAGAGCTTTTTCCAAGTTGACAGCACTCACACATATGCCTAACATGCTTCACTGGAGGGAGTCCCTCTACCATTTTCTGGTTGTGTAGCTCTTCAAGTGATTGAAAGTTCAGATGACCAAATCTTCTATGCCAAAGCCAATTTTTATCCTCAGCAATACTCATTGCAGCATGATCAACATATTCCAATCTCAATGGAAAATTTCTTACATTTCTCATATCAACTCTTATCACTTCTCTAGCCATACTTTCATCCTCAAATATATGACAAAAACGTCCTTTAAATAGCAACACATAATTTTTCTCCATCATCTGCCCTACACTCAGCAAGTTAGAAGCTAAGGAGGGTACCCACAATACTTCTTTAATTTCTCTCACACCCGAAGAGGTTCTCACTGAAATTATCCCTTTTCCAGCAATATCTATGTATCTATTGTCACCCAACCTAACTCTTGACTTGAAAGTTCTATCAAGGTTGCTGAATATATTGTCATATGGGGTCATGTGGTTTGTACACCCACTATCCAAGAACCACAAATTCGGATCAGCACACGCCACAGACATACTAGCAAAGAATAATGTAGCTTCTTCACAACTTTCTTCTTTTTCAACATAGTTTGCCTGTTGTCCACTTTTGGCTCTACAATTTCTTTCTATATGGCCAAATCTTTGGCAGAATCTACACTGCACTTTTCCTTTATACCAACAAAACTTTTCCAGATGATTTGTTCTCTTACACACCCTACATGGTGGAAATTTTCCCTTTCCTTCAGCTGGCTTCTCCCCAAATCTAGTATTCACTTCAGGGGTGTTTGGTTCTATTGACAATTTTGCTTTAAATGCTGTCTCTAAAGGAGCCTTTTCTTTACGTCTATCAATTCTTTTTTCATAAGCTTCTAGAGACCCTAACAGTTCAGATAAAGCCATATTTGCAAAATCCTTAGTTTCCTCAATAGTTGTCACGGTTGAGTCAAACTTTTCTATAAGACTAATGAGAAGTTTTTCAACAACTCGTGAGTTAGGCCATTCTTCACCCAAAGCTCTAATTTGACAAACTATATCATTTACACGAGTGTAATAGTTTGCAATCAACTCTCCCTCTTGCATTTGCATTAGTTCTAAATCACGTTTAAGTGTTTGAAAGCGAACTGCACGTACCTTAGGAGTTCCTAGGAACTCATTCTTAAGAAATGTCCAGATCTGTTGAGGAGTGGCTGCATAAGAGATTCGGTTGAAAATTGAGTCAGAAATAGAGAGTTGTACCACCATTAGAGTCTTCAGCTCCTTTTCTTGATTTTTCCTATGCCTCTCACGTTCTATTGGAGTGAGAGCACCTTCATCTTCCACTTTCGGAATTCCATTCTCCACTATATCCCACATGCCTTGAACCTTCAGATACGTTGTTATGCAGTTGGCCCAAGTAGAATAGTTCACGCCATTAAACACTGGCAGCGGAATCTATGAGTTGGGTATTGTTGGTTGAGGCTGTGAGGCTCCTACGGAGGAAGAAGGAGTTGATGGAGTTGCCATGAAAAAGAATCTCAAGTAGATGTCGTAACCTGGCTCTCGATGCCACTGATGAGTTTTGGAATGAAAAAAGAACGGATTGAACCAAATAACAGTTCCAGGATATTATAAAAGCCCCCAACGAAAATGCTCACAACACAAGAAATCCTACAGAACTTCAGATAATGTTCAAAACGTCACTCAAAAACAACTACAAGCAACACACTTAAACAAAGCCAGTCCCCGATACTGAAAAATACAAGAGCTACTTTTTCAGATTCAACAAAAAGGAAAGTCTTCATCTGATTCTTCGGTCTGCACCATCTCTTACAGCACGCTTGGTCTCCCTTTTCTTTTTCTTCATAGGCTGCACGCTAGAGTCACAGGCTATTCTCTGCACATCTCAGTGAGACAACACCTTTGTCTTAATGAGCCTGCATCTTTTGTCCTATTTAGCACACAGTTTTCTCTTATAAACGGCAGCCACGTCACCCAATCTCAACAGAACAAGCTCGTTCGGTCATCCTTAGGATAGCTGTAAGCATCGGGACAACGATTCTTGAAAAACCTGGAAAGATCTGTAGGTTCGTAGTTGCCGGAGTTGCAGCAATACTGATCAGTCTTGAACACCGTACAAGGGTTGTTACACCCGCCGGTGGTCCTGAGCTGACTTGGGCACTGCCCGTTGATATCGTCAGTACATCTGATATCACGGGTGCACCCACTAGAGGTGGAGCCGAATTCCATTGGAACATTAAACCCATCAATAAGAGAGATATCAATGAAGTCCTGGTTGTTGAATTGTTTGAGTGCGTATTCGGCAAGGGTGTTTGGTGGTGTACCATAGGCTGTGCACTGGAGAAGTCCGCCGCAGTCACCGGTCTGGCATATGCCACGCCCGAAAGTGTCGAAACTGCACCCAGTTCGAGGCCAAATGCGAGCCCTTGTTGTGCCGGGACTAACATCAAAGGCCCATATCTGACCTGGGTTGAGCTGCCGGCCACCGCCGGGCACAGCCCCGGCCCAAACTGTAAAGGCACATTTGTTTGTTACCTCAAATCTGGCCGCATCGGCTAGGGCAAAGGAGAGAATGATAAAAAGGACGTGGAAAATGGATAGGTTTTTGGAAAGCCTCATTGTGGGAAGGGAGAGGTATCGGGGCACTCTTTTGTGGTTCGCCTTGTGCTTGTAAGCGAGATGCATAGGTGTTTATATAGGGTAAAGATGCGTACGACGTACAAGATGTAGCCTCTGAAAAGACCTAGGAAAAGATCTGTTATCTGGCCAAGCGTTTGTTGGAAAATTCAACTAGGATTGATATTTTTGTCTTGTCTCGAAGACCAGTCGACGAATGACGGCGCAAAACAAGAAAACAAAGGACAGATTGTTGTACTGGCGCGGGTTTTGATATTTATGATGCTTTTTGTACAGTCTTAAATTGCATTTACAATGTTATACAGTTGGCAAGCACTATATCCACAAGGTAATTCTATTTGATATTAGTTAAAACGAATTCTTGTGATTACTCTATATTCAGATGAGAGGAAATTATTAAAAATTGTGATTATCCATTAAATTTTACAAAACAAAGAAAAATTCGTGCATAGCGGAAGGCAACAAGTGCAAACTCGACAAAACAATTTATATTAAACAGAAAATAAATACATGGCAGCTGGATTTGGGAATATATGCTCTACTACAAGACTTTACAAAGGCAGAGCATATTTTCAATCACAACGAGCCAATGTCACAATTTATACAAGATTTAAGTCTAACTAATGATATAAAATAAGATTAAAATAGGTGATTGGGCTCTCTAGAAGCCTTTGGACATACTACCAGCGTCATGATTGCCCTTTTCTGTGGTCGAGAGAGACCCAACTTCTGCTTTCAGTGCTTTGTCAATGAAGACCAGTTGCCTAGGTTCCTTGTCTCTCACTCGCTTCAACATTATCTTATGCTGTTAAAATTCTAATCTAATATTTTTTTTATATTGTTCTCTTTTCTTAATAATTATGTTTTTTTTTTTTAAAAAAGAAGTTAGATTTTATTTATTTGTATATTCATTAAGTAAATAGGAGGTATCAAATTTGGAATCTTTTGATCTTGGCAACTTGAACTATCAAATGAACCACATGTCTATTTTTTGTTTTATTAAAAGAAAACAAACTAAACAAACTAAATCTCAGCAGGTCCACCACCTTTCTTTTCTGTAATCCATAGGAAAGCAACGCATATTAAAACAAATGGCTGCAAGAGAGAAAAGTCTATATGTCCGGAAAACAGAATATTCTCAGCATCAGTTCCAATGTTCGGAACAATTCTCAAAAATCTTTCAAAGAATATTCTCAGCATCAGTTCCAATGTCCGGAACAATTCTCAAAAATCATTCACTCGAGAGGTAAATGTAGAGACTACACATTTGGACATGGCAACTTGATAGAGACTACGCAGTTTACGCCAAGGACGAACCCATTAAAGGAGGTTGAATTCAACTTGTAACATTTTAACCCATTAACAAAAGAGCTTAAATTGGTTTAACAAGGGCATTTGATGTCTACTTAGGCTGGGCAGCGGAGAACCCTCCACTTCCAGAATTATCGCATTTGCTACATGCTATCCGGTCCAGGTTCCAAGATTGTCCTGGACTAAGGCGTTTACCACCCGAATGACTCCAGCCGTGACAGTAGAGGATTAGTTGTTTGAGGTATCAAGTACGGCTCCCCAGAAAAGCGAAGAATCATTATAAATATTTCCCCATGAAACGAACAGTGAATGAGGGAACAGGAAACGTGTAGCTTACTTAAAGAGTATATTTGTTGGTTTGTGATTTTGATTGAGGGGAAATGAGCGAGTTCATAAAGGAACGGTTATTGCCAGAAGACCTAAGAAAAGGTTAGTTTTAGGGGAGACCAAGTGGAGGCTAAGGAAATTTGTTACCAGCTAGATTAGGTTTTATAATGAGTTTGTATTCTTTGGAAGATTTGACATACTTTGAGCCATTATTCATATGGATGAATAGGAGAACGGAGAGACCAATTATAAATAAAATAGGGAGAGTCATAGTTAATGATTGTTGAAATCAAAGTTTTCTTGTTTAAGTTAAATTCTTATGTCCTAAAACTTCAAACCAGGCACTAGCCATTACCAAGATTAATCTAGAAGCTCTTAGAACTAAGAAGTCTTTCAAGTCTTTTGACATGTGGATGATGGTGGAATATCTAGAATGTTACTAACAATTAAAATAAATTATATTTAATCCTTAATATCTTGCTAACTAAGTTGTAAGTCCTTATATAATGATTAGCAAGAATTCATATGTTGGTGGTCAAATTACACGTAAAGAAAGGTTCCATGTATTTTATTAGATATATGAGTTTTATTGTGGCAGACGGAGCCCAAAAGTCTTGCGATGGAACCCACAAGACTTGTCTTTTGAGCTAATGTATGTGCTTTCAAATCAGCAAAATTGTGAAGACTTGTGCTCACAAAAGACCCAAAAAGTCTTACAGTGCAGCCAAGATAAGGTTGGTGGGAAGCGATCCATGGCTGTCATTATACAGTTACTATTTTTGTGGAAAATGGGGAAGTTAATGGCTCTTAAGAGATCGAAGAACGATTTGAGCTGAAAATATAAACAGCTGGTATAGAGAGAAAATACGTTCGGTATGAGTTCGACCTAACTATACAAGAAGAGCCCGATAGTTCTTAAAGAATCATGAAATAAAGAATTACAATTATATCCCTATACACGTATTCTATGGACAATAAGAAAGGGCCAACACTGTAATTTCTAACATCCCCCTCAAGCTGGTGGTCGATATAGATCATAGACACCCAGCTTGCTTAGAAGGAAATGGTGTTGTTGTATTCCCAGCGCCTTGGTCAATAAATCAACAGGCTGATCTCGAGTGGAAATGTGTGCAGTTCGAATGATCCGAGCTGCTATCTTCTCACGGATGAAATGATGATCAATTTCAATATGCTTAGTCTTTTCATGCAGCATAGGGTTAGCAGCAATCTTCATCGCAGATTCATTATCACAAAACAAGTTTACAGGTATAATCAATGGTACTTGCAAATCCTTAAAAAGCCCATGAAGCCAAATGATCTCACATGTTGTTGATGCCATGGCTCGATATTCTGACTCTGTGGACGAGCGAGATACTGTGGACTGTTTCTTGCTCTTCCATGAGATGAGAGAATCTCCAAGCATGATACAAAAACCAGTTGTTGAGCGACGCCCCATAGGGCATGATCCATAAGTGGCATCACAATATGCTCGGAGTTCCAAACTATTTTTGGATTTCATTAGTAGGCCTTGCCCTGGTGAACGTTTGACATAGCGAAGTACTCTAAGAGCTGCCTCACGATGAGACTCCTTAGGGGCATGCATAAATTGGCTAAGCAATCGCACTGCAAAACAAATGTCAGGTCGAGTTACTGTGAGATAGATCAATCTTCCTACTAAGCGGCGATAACCTGTGATGTCCTTTAAAGGGGTATCCCCTTCCTTTTCTAAGAACTCATCATAATCCAAACAGGTATATTTAACATTCTGCTCCATGGGACTATCTGCTGGCTTGCATCCAGAAAGTCCATACTCAGAAATCAATTCAAGGGCATATTTCCGTTGGTTCATCACAATTCCAATAGGGGAATGTGCCATCTCAACTCCCAAGAAGTACTTCACCAATCCGAGATCCTTCATTCGGAATTGTGAACAAAGATATTTCTTTAATAGCTTAATCCCTTCCTCATCACCTCCTGTAATTATCATGTCATTGACGTAAAGAAAGACAATTAAGAGGCCTTTACTTGTTTGCTTGAGAAAGAGTGAATAGTCATGTGGAGAATGACGAAACCCAACTCGGAGCAGTGCATCAGTGAACTTTTGGTACCAACGTCGAGATGCTTGTTTGAGCTCGTACAATGACTTTTTCAGCTTGCATACCTTAGATCCCCCTTTTCCACGGAGCCCTTCTGGGAGACGCATATATATCTTGGTGTCCAAGTCTCCTTGCAAGAATGCGTTATGGACATCCATCTGATGCATGTCCCAATGATGAATGGTAGCCAAAGCTGTAAGGATCCGCACAGTTACCAATTTTCCAACTGGCACAAAGGTGTCCTCATAATCAACCCCTTCTCTTTGACTATACCCCTTTGCAACTAAACAGGCCTTGTACCGATCAATGCTTCCATCTGCATTGTACTTAATCTTGTACACCTATTTGTTTCCAATCGCCCTTCGACCTGCAGGCAAAGAAACCAATTCCCATGTATTGTTTGATTCTAGTGCCCTAATCTCCTCAGTCATAGCATTCCGCCATTTCGGATCTAAGACTGCCTTATGGTATGAAGTGGGTTCAATGTCAGCAGATATAGAATTGATAAAATGTTGGTGGTTATTGGAAAATCTATGGTGTGACACAACAAGTGAAATGGGGTGTGCAGTGGATGTAGGAATGGAAGCATCTGTATATGAGCATATATAGTCATGTGTCCAAGAAAGTGGTTTGGGTATTCTACCTGAGTGTCGTTTCTGAGGAACTGGCTGATCAGGTGCATGAATTGTAGGTATGGATACAGACTCTGGAGTTGGTCCAGTGTAGGGAACAATGGTGAGTGAATCAGGGCCCTGCAATTCAGTAATAACAGTAGGCAAATGCACACTAGTAGTGGCATTGTCAGGACATGCGAGATGAGAACGATCAAAAGGGAACACATATTCATGGAAGATGACGTCACGACTCACAAAGAACTTACCACTATCTAGGTTAAGCAACCGATACCCCTTTTGAGCAAAAGGATATCCCATGAATATGGAGGGTATAGATCTACGTCCAAACTTGTCCTTCTGTGTCAGGTTTGCCGCATAACATAGGCAACCAAAGACACGGAGGTCCTTTAATGAAGGTAACCTTCCAAAAAGGCGTTCATAAGGTGTTTGACCTTGTAGAACAGCAGTAGGGGTTCGATCAATCAAGTATGTAGCTGTGAGGAGACACTCACTCCAAAAACGTACAGGACAATGAGATTGAAAGCGTAAAGCTCTAGCAACATTAAACAAATGTCGATGTTTGCGTTCTACTACCCCATTTTGTTGAGGTGTATAAGGACAAGAGCTCTCATGTATAACTCCATGGGAATTAAAGAAGGTGGTGCATGAAGAGCTAAAGAAATCTTGCGCATTATCTATGCGAATGCGCTTGATAGAAGTCCCAAATTGGGTCTTTACCATAATGAAGAATGATTGTATCAGGTCAAGTGTTTCTGTCTTATGTCGCATAAGATAGGTCCAAGTGGCCCGTGTATAATCATCCACGATTGTGAGGCAATAACGAGCCCCTGAATGAGAAGGGACCTTATACGGTCCCCATATGTCTACATGAATGAGTTCAAATGAGTGATGTGTAATAGAAGTACGAGTAGGAAACTTAGAACGTGCATGCTTAGCCAATGGACAAATAGGACAGGATTGTATGTCATTCATTGATGAAGTGGATATATCAAAAGCATGACGCATTGCATTAAAGGATGGGTGTCCTAATCGTTGATGCAAAATATTACAAGTAGTAGACATGGAAGAAGTTTGACATGTAGTTCGTAACTTCTCAGAATCAAAAGTATCTACTACAACATTGTTTAGATTTGACATACATGCATCATCAAAATGAGGTACCAAATAATAAAGTCCGTGCTTCACTCTACCAATTCCCGTCACTGTCCCAGTCCGTAAGTCCTGAAAGAAGCAGAATTGAGAAAGCAATGTAATGGCACATTTATTATCTTGGGTATATTTAGTGGTAGATAATAAATTGGCAGTGAAAGCAGGAGCAAATAACACGTCATATAGAAAGTATCTATTATGGATGATGACGGTTCCAACATGTGTAATAGGTATTCGCTTGCCATTTGGCAATCTAACAGTCTTAGATTCATGAATGCATGAACGAGGAGATAATAAGCAACTAAAATCACCCGTGATATGGTCACTAGCTCCTGAGTCTACAAGCCAATGGGTATAATCACGATGTTTAGGAGATATACCTGCCACATGGGCCTTGTTGTGGGACATATGAACGGTGGATTGGTGCTGCTTCTGCTTGTTGAGAATGGTCTTGATCAAAGCTTGATCCTCCTTAGACAGCACAGTTTCATCATCACTAGAGGCATCATCAACAGCAGTGTGATGTGCAGATCGACGCTTTCCAACCTTTGCTTTTCCTTTTACTTCCGGTTTGCCATGAAGCTTAAAGCACTTTTCCTTCGGATGTCCCACATAACCACAATGTGTGCATTTGGTAAGTAAGTAGCATTCATCCATATGGTGTCCTCTCTTTCCACAATGAGCACAATTACCATTGAGGGCTTCCATATCAGCGAAACCTATGTGAGCACGAGGAGCATTTGTAGAGACATTACCCCTATGCTGATGTGTGGAAGAAGCCCCTATATGAGAACCTCCAAGCTGCTGTCGTGAGTCAACATGGAGTTTGGAGCCAAGCTGGAAAGCCAAAGTATCTATTTGGCTAGTAGCTCGAGTAGAACCATGAGCAGATTCATCATCCCTTATCATCCCAATGGCCTCAGAGAGTGCTGGAGGGGGACAAATGTGCTGGATCTGTGAGCGGGCAGCACCATGTATCTGATCTAACCCGTTCATAAACTCAATGATTTTTGAGTTCTCACGAAACTGTCGAAAAACTACATCCCGAATAAGTGAGGGATAGCATATCTCAATGTAGGAATCATATTGGCTCCATAGCCATTCTAACCGAAATACATAGCGGTCCACAGTTTCACCATTCTGTGTTGCAGTGGCCAAATTGCCGGATACTCGACAAATTTCTTTAGTTCCCACTTGCTGGAATTTTTCCTTTAGATGTGTCCAAACCCGTCGTGCATCATTCTCATAAGTGAATGTCTTGTAAATTTCTGGAGAAAGTGCCGTGAGTAACCAACTAAGAACTACACCATTGCATCTATCCCATGCTTAAAACAAAGGAGAATCCTCTGTAGGTTGAATCACTTTGGGATCAACAATCCCAAACTTATTCTTCCCATTCAGAGCCACCCTCATATCACGACTCCAACTTGCATAATTCTCTACCCCAACCAATTTTTCAGAAACCAACAAAACTCCAATCTGGTCGGATGGGTGTAGGAAGAGTGGATGGCCTGGTTGAAGAAGCTCATCAGAGGGGTCAACACGACTGCCTAAACGACCACGTGAACGGTGATATGAACGAGAACGCCGGCAATGTCTACGAGTGCGCCAGTGCTGGTCATAGCGATCGGGACTGCAACTGGGCTCCATTTGGCAACTCTGATAAGCTTGTGAATAAATTCACGAAGCTGACAAATGGTTCCGGCAAGTGAATCTTCGGAATTTAATGAATGGGTCGGTGAGTGTGGGTAGGTGGGTTATGTTGTCAGTGAGTGGATTTGGCAAATATAAATGGGTTATGGTTTCGGTGGGTGAAAAAGTGAATGGGTTTTGATTTCGGTGGGTGAAAAAGTGAATGGGTTACGATTCCGGTGAATGGATTGTACTTTCGGTGGGTGAGTGTAGGTATCTGCCGGTGGGTTGTGGTGTTTGGACACTTGAGTGGCAAGTGTTTGATAAAATGCCTCAATGGAGGCAGGGAGATAAATGGGGATTTTCTGGGTTTAAAAGGTGCGGAAGCTCGAACAGGATTCAAGAAACCTCTGCTCGCGATACCATCTTAAGAGATCGAAGAACGATTTGAGCTGAAAATATAAACAGCTGGTATAAAGAGAAAATACGTTCGGTATGAGTTCGACCTAACTATACAAGAAGAGCCCGATAGTTCTTAAAGAATCATGAAATAAAGAATTACAATTATATCCTTATACACGTATTCTATGGACAATAAGAAAGGGGCAACACTATAATTTCCAACAATGGCAATGATGGCCTGACTTGGAACAGAAGTCAAGAAGTGGAGGCTAGCACGGAAGTATATTGAGCATTCTCCTGTCCTGTGAATGCACTTCACCATCAAGACATCTCCAAAGCTTAAAATTGGAAAAGCTACATTCATGTCTTAGATTCTGTGGTGAATTGTTGTATTCTACTGATCTTTTGCTTTGTAGGACTGTTGGCTTGACATAGTTGGATCCAAAAGTAGGTTATAAATGGCGATCTGATTAGAAATCATGCCTCTTTCACACCATTTTAACTTCCAAATGAAACCCTTTTTTTTTCAATTAAATGAGAAATATAGAGGAACTAGGTGTCTAATCTAAAACTTTTTGCTCCCAGAAAGCATGGACTGCCAACCTAAAGAGCTCTTTACCACGATGGCTCTCCTGCATTGCTCTAATCCGGGCAAGTACTTCCGTTTTGCTTACGTCGCATGATATTCAAACGCAGATCCTCAAACCCCCAGAAATTCTGCTTCCTTCATGAACTTCGTGCTCTTTAGTTCTTTATTCATTTCTTTGTTTTGTTTTGTTTTTGTTCGTTTTTTTTTTTTACGCGTTGAAGGATTAAAACACTATGTTTAATTGATAATGCCTTTAAAACAATTGTGAATTATCTCGTAACACTTAGATCATCTTTGAAAAATATTTTCAAAAAATAAAGTTTCTAACATACTAATAAAATTTAAAAAACACTTCTCATACGCAAGACTAGCAGTCAAAAGTAATCTATAACAAGACGTAATAATTTCATGATGAAACCTATAACTCATATTAATTACAATAATGAATGTTAAGAATGTTGTAATCATTTGATGCTGCCTAAATTTTGTTAAGAATCCCCAATATATGTCTTTTTTGTTAAAAAAAAAATAGCCTTTAAAAGGTAGGCTTTTAACAAACACTTTGGTCAATAGTGACCGTTATGTGCGAATACGAAGATTATAAGCGTGAATATCCGTCTCTCATAGAGACTAGATTACATGAACACGTAGTACAACACCTACAAGCTATTGCATTTGAGCAGAAAGCCTTTAGGCTTTTATTGCATCATATATTACACATCGCTACCTTTATTTAAGCTTCAGGGCAGAACACTTCTACGTGCCCTCGCAGAGCCTTTAAGCTTTATTTCAGCAGAAGTTAATCCTCTTGAACTACTTCAAGGGCAGAACACAACCTTGTAATTAGTCCCGCCAAGGCATGTGAATGTACTTGTTTGATCATCCTTAGGGTAACTGTATGCATCAGGGCAGCGATCCTTGAAAAACCTGGAATATTTAGTAGGTCTGCAGCTTCCAGAGTTATAGCAGTAGTTATCAGTCTTGAACACTGTGCATGGATTGTTACACCCGCCTTTGGCCCTCAACTCATTCGGGCACTGCTCGTTGATGTCAGCGGTGCATCTGATGCCATAGTTGAAGCCATTGGAAGTGGGGTTGAATTCCATCGGAACGTTAAACCCATCAACAAGAGATATGTCAAAAAAGTCCTTGCCGTTAAACTGGTTGAGTGCGTATTCGGCAAGGGTGTTTGGGGGTTTACTATAGGCTTGGCATCGCAGGAGTCCGCCATAGTTGCCAATCTGGCAGCTCCCACGCTCGGATGCATCAAAGTTACATCCGATTCAAGGCTAAATGAGAGCCCCAGCCGTGCCGGCTTTAACATCAAGAGTCCATACTCCACCTAAGTTGAGTTGTATGCCACCACGGGGCACAGCCCCGACCCAAACTGTGTAAGGGCACTTGTTTGTTATGATAAACGTAGCTACATTGGATGAACTGAAGCAAAGGCTGATGAAAAGGAAGAAGAAAATGGATAGCTTTTCGGAGAGACTCATTTTGTGAAGTAAGAGATATTAGTTATTGCTTGTGTGGATTGTAAGGAAGAGGTGCAGGGTTTTATATAGGCGAGGTGGTAGTAAGAGCCTTCCCCAGAAGTTACAAACATCCTAGTCTATCGATAGTTGGTGCTGAAGACAAGTCAACAAAGAAAAGGTCGTTGTTCTGGCCCTTATTTTTAATATTTATAAGGTGGGCAGTTCGATCACGTCGAAGCAGCTGTAACAGGCGGGGACATTACTTATTTTATTTTAATTAAGATGTAATTAGGGTGATGTATTTATGGACTGATTATGAATGGCTGTGCGTGAGGTGCACTAGGTGAGGTGTCAGATATGCATTAGGGGGATATAAACAGGCGTTGGGACACATGTGTAAATCGTAGACAGCAAGTGGTTAGCGTCCCAAACGGTAGGGATTTGTATCGGGGGGAAGGATCTAGAAAGGGTCATTTGAGCAAATTGTTGATTAGGGATCTTTCTCTGCAATCAGAGAGAGAGAGGGTGGTGAGGGTTCCCGTAAACGAGCCCACCTTGTTCGTCTTGTTCTTTTTCTAAGACAGTTTCTCTGCTTTTTTTCTTGAATACCAGTTTATTATCTATTTCCTCCTTTTTCTATATTTTATCAGCATCATTCCACACACTTAGAGGAATCACAAATCGTCACTTTGGAGAGATCCAGTGGCAGGGCCGAATACCAGATCCAAGGCCAGATCGAGGCTAATTCGAGAGGAGATTGAAGAAGGGTTGTTACAAGTGGTATGGGAGCCACCCGATCCCACCATGGACAGCCGCATTTCTTAGTTGGAATCAAGTATGTCTACCTTGGAATCTTATCTCAATATCGGCCTTTCTTTCGTCAACACCCAAATCCAGGATCTAAGTGCCCGTATGGTCTTGATTCTCTCTCAAGTCCAGGCCCTAGCGGCCTCCCGCTTAGACTCCTCATCTGATGGACACACACACACTGAAGCACCTGGTGGTTCAGGCGGGGGCGGTGATCGGACCACTTTCGATACAAACCCTAATCCCAATTCATCCCATGATTCAAACCCTACCAGGTCGGGACCATCGGGGTCAAACCCCATTGGGTTGAGGCCCAACAGGACAGGCCCTAGTGGGTCAAGGCCCAATGGGTTAGGCCCCAACGGGTCGGGCTCCAGCGGGTCGGATCCATCCGGGTCGAGTTTGGACTCCGGATCTAGCCTTCTGAGCCGTATCACCTAGTTCGAATTACCTCGTTTTCACCACGACGATGACCCCTCTTCGTGGCTGTTCATTGCCACCGAATTCTTTGATTTTCATGCACTGTCAAACCCAAAAAAGAGTTCGGGTATCCACTTGGAACATGGCAGGGAATGCTGTCAAATGGCTCTAGTCGTATTAGGAAGATCTGGAACGCGTTGGTCAGTGTTTAACTTGGACGAAATTTCAAGAAGGGCTCATGAATCGTTTCGGTTTGACCCAACCTAGAAATTCAATCCACACCATGATGAAGTTAGAGTAGTGGGAGACAGTGGAGCAATATTATGAACAGTTTCAAGAAGCTTTATCCTTAGCTGGGCCACTTACCGCCCAGCAAGTCGTAGATTGCTTCATTGGTGGCCTAAAGGTGGGAATCCAGGGTGACATTAACGCAAAACACCCAGTAACTCTGAGTGAGGCCTTGCATTACGCCTTCATATATGAGGATTAGTTTCTAAAGCTTTAAGGGCAGCGCTCATCCTCATTTTTTCCGCGTCGGGGAGCCTCAGAAGGTTTCCTGTGTAGAAAAGAGGGGGACAACCCTCAAGCGCTGGTACCGCCTAAGCCTCCGCCCGCATCGCAACAACACTTCCCGACCAGATTCCAGTCATGGCCACCCCTGCCTACTAGGAAATTTACCGTACAAGAGCTTGAAGAAAGGAGACTGAAGGGGCTATTGTATCACTGTAATGATTGATATGCCCCGGGGCATAAGTGTCACAAGCGGTTGTTCATGTGTGAGGCCGTATATCCGAATGAATGGGAGGACAAAGAACAGGAAGGGGATCCGCACTGTGAAGGAGAGGAAGGTCTTGAGTATCTTGAGGCTGATGAGGAAATGGGCATTTCGACTATGGCATTATATGATCTGGGAGTTGGTAAACCGCAAATCATGAAGGTTGACAGGTAAGTGGGGTCCTATAAGAGGCAAATCCGAGTTTTGATAGACTCAGGCAGCACACACAAATTTCATAGATCAGGAATTGGTGTCTTGCCTAGGCCTAGTGGTCAATAAAACCAATACTTTAAAGGTTATGGTGGCTAGTGGCAGAGGGGTGGAAAGTATAATGGTGTATGCAAAGGGGTAGAAGTCAAGTTACAAGGAGTTGGGATGCGGTTGGATCTCTATGTCCTACCTCTAGTTGCTGTCGATGTGGTGTTGGGGGTTTAATGGCTGGAAACCTTAGGAGATATTATTTGGAACTTTGCCGAGCACTGCATGGAGTTTAGTATGGAGGATAGGCAAGTGATCTTGCACGGTTGGCACCCTCAACCATCTCAACTACTTGCAGGGAAGTAGATCAACAAGGAATGAGCCCAGAAGGGCTAGTTTATGATAGTTCAGATAATGGAACAACAACGGAATGACATAAAGGGAACAAACAGCTCCAACAGAGTGGGGATGGAGCAGCAGTGAGAGATGGAACGGATGTTGTCCAAGTATTCTGATGTCTTCCAAGCTCCCAAGGGACTTCCGCCACAGAGGAGCCATGACCACAAGATAATTTTACAAGGAGATGGGAAGCCAGTTTTTGTGAGGCCATATAGATATCCATATATTCAGAAGGGCGAGATACAGAGATTGGTGAAAGAGCTTCTGGATGAGGGAATAATCAAACCCTACAAAAGCCCTTTCTCCTTTCCAGTATTATTAGTGAAGAAGGCATATGGGACTTAGAGGTTGTGTGTTGATTATAGGGAGTTAAATAAGCATACGGTCAAAGATAAATTTTTGATTCCTACAATCGATGAACTATTGGATGAATTAAACGGAGCCAAGTATTTTTCCAAGTTGGATTTGAGGTCTGGCTATTATCAAGTGAGGATGAAGGAAAAGGACATTAAGAAGACAACTTTTAGAACTTACCATGGGTATTACGAATTCTATTTTATATAGAGTTATTTTGCTTATTTTAGGTAATGTTTAATATAGTTTTTATTAAATTATATTTATATTTTATTGTATTTATTTATATTTTGTTATTTTATGCAGCAAACCCAAAAGAGAAGAAAAAGAAGCAATAAATCATGAAAAAGATTCACCATTTATCACGTGAGATCCTTGACAAAGAGCACACACCAACAAAGAGAAGGAAAAGAGAGGAAACACGAAAAGAGAGGAAACACGTGGGACCTATGTAGAAGAATTGAAGAAGAAGAGAAGGAGAACGTGAATTATAATGAACATGAAAGAAAATGACAAAAACAATAAGTCAAAAAGGAAGGAAAGAGAAAAGGGGAATGCATTTATTGAGAAAACGGTCGGCAAGTGGGTTAGGTGAGTGGAAAACAAAGAAAGAGAAAACAAGTTGTCGGCCGACCAATTAAAGAGTATCAACGAGGGAGACTTAGTAAGTGGAGACCGGACGACCAGAGGCAGGGGAGCGAACACCGGCGCGGGAAGGTCGCGCGACAGCGGACTGGAACGTCGTCTGCGTTCGTCTCCTCCGGCGACCCATTCTGACGACCCATTTCTGGTGGTATTTTCCTTTTCTGGGGCTAGAGTTGAGTGATTTCCGGTGATTTGAAAGCAGATCTGGGTTCCTAGAGCGATTTCCGACAGTTCTGTGACACTTCTGTGTGATTTCGTGGCGGTTTCCGGCGAAGAACAGCGAACGCTGTTTGAGCTTATCTGTCAGATCTACGCGGTTCTGAGGTCGATTTGCATCATTTCTTGGCAGATTCGCAACCTAGGCGTCCTGATCTACATTTTTCGGAATTTTCTGTGAAGACCGGCAGTGGACGGCGGCGGCGCTTGGTGGCCGGACGGCGGCGCGTGTCACCGGAGCGTGTCAGTGCGTGCGAAAGCGCGTGAGGGCGCGTCTCTGCTCGTTCTCTTCCCGTTTTCCAGACAGTTTCTTCTCCTCCTCCTGCAGATTTGTGCATTATATTTTGTGATTTGAAGACATTTGGTGACAGCTTTAATGTTTTTAAATTCTAGAATGTTTTGTTTACGTTTTTGCATTGATTTAGTTTGTGTAAATATGTTATTTTAATTTATTGTGTTAGACCTAAGATGGAACTTAATTATGATGTATGAATGATATGATTGTTTGTGCTTTGTGAGGTATTTTATAAATGTGAAGTTGCATGTTACTGATCTTAATGCATTTAAGTGATTAGCTACCACTTAGATGATCTGATTTGCATATTTGAGTTCGAACGACGACGATATGCAGTTGCTTCATGTAATATGCAACCATAGATTAATATGGATAGAAATATACCATATGATTTGTGTGGCTTTAGGTGCAAACTGGAATATTCACATATCTTAATGCACTTAGTTCATTTAATTCAGATGTAGACATACAGTGAGTTAATGAGCTAAGTAGGTTCGCTACACCTAGACATAGGGTAGTGAATAAATTAGGAAATTCCGCCATCACATGAATAGAATTAATCTTGCAAACATAAATGATCGACATTTGTACTGAGTAATTAGGTGAAATCGGAAGCTCTAACACATTTCGTTTATCAATTTTAGATTAAATTTGGTTGTAAAATTCATGTTTTACCATTTTTGTTGGCTAGATAAACTCTAGGCTCTATTCACCATTAGTAATTAATTAGTTTAGTAAACACCAGTCTTCGTGGGACGATATCTGTACTTATCATTATATTACTTGTTCGACATGTACACTTGCATGTAGAATTTCACCGAACAAGTTTTTGGCGCCGTTGCCGGGGAATGGTTGTTTTACTACTGATTAATATTAATACCGAATAGCTTCTTAGTTTAATCTAGCTTTTATTGCTTTTATTTTACTTTATTTTTATTTTCTTACAGATGGAGAATAATGATGGTACACGTAGACTCCTAAGAGACTATGCTGCACCAACATTCTGGAATGCCACATCAAGCTTTCAGAGGCCTGAAAGTCAGGCAAACAACTTTGAGGTCAAGCCGGTGCACATCAAGATGCTTCAAAAATCTGTGCAATATAGTGGGCTATCAAATGAGGATCCAAATGCTCACATTGAAGCATTCCTTGAATTCTGTGACATGATTGGAGATCATGGAGTCACAGAAGATGTTATCAGGCTAAAATTATTTCCATTTTCTCTTAGAGATATAGCTAAAGATTGGTTCTCTTCACTTCCTGCAGGATGGATAACTACATGGGACAATTTGGCTCAGAAATTTCTTGCTGCAGGAGGAGACTTACATAGCAAATCACCAGAAGAGGCATTTAACTTCTTAGAGGAGATGGCAATTGATGATTATCAATGGTCTACTGAGAGACTACCAATGCATCAAGCAAGTGGAGTCCATGAAGTAGATACCCTCGCCAAATCACGTGCCGAATGGGAAGTGTTCCTGAGGAATAGATCATGTGAATTTTGTGGTGGAGCACATGAGAGCACGGAATGTCAAGTAGGTAACCCTTATCTTCATTATAATGATTATGCTAATTTTGTTGGGAATCCTAGCAGGTCACAAAATGACTATTACTCCAACTCGTACAATCCGGGATGGTACAACCATCAAACTTGTACATGGAGTGATCCAAATGAGATGAGACCGCAACCAACATTTTGGCAAACAGAAGAGGTTAAACCTAACTTAGAGGAAATGATTAGCGAGATGGCCAGCACCACACAGAACATTACAGAGAGGATAGAAGCAAGCTTTCAAAGAAAAGCAGCTTCATTCCAAAGATTAGAGGTGAAAATGGGTCAGCTGATCAACATGATCTCAGAGAGTCAAGAGGGTCCTTTGCCTAGCGAAGTGGAGAAAAGTCTTATAGATACCGCAGAGGCAATAACCCAGACATGTGGCAACCAAGTAGGAGAAGAAGATGCTGACGCAAACATTTTTGAAGAAACAGATAAAGATGTCAGCATACAACTTGAGGAGGCACCTAGGAACAACCTTGTTCTAGCAATTCATGAGTCCTTTATGCCTCCAACTCCATCTACCCAGAGATTCCAGCAACGCGTTAAAGATAAGCAGTTTTTGGAATTCATTGATATATCCTTAAAACTGCACATTAACATTTCTTTTGTAGAGGCTCCAGTTCAAATGTCCAACTGTGCAAAATTTTTAAAAGAGATACTGGAGAACAAAAGGAAGCTGGAAATATATGAGACAGTTGTGCTGATTGAAGAATGCACAACCATCAAACGACACAAACTGTCTCTGAAACTGTTGGAGTTTCATCCTCCTTGAGCAACGTGGAGGATAGTTTGGCTGAAAACTATAAAGCAAGCGCTTCTTGGGAGGCAACCTAAGTATTTTATGGTCTTTTAGTTAGAAGTATTTTATTTGCAATTTGGTGTGAAGGCTGTCACCATATGCTCATCACAACTCCGTTTTGACTACCTGCAATCAGGGGAGTTTTCCTTGTTCCTTCCTTACTATTGCTTTATTTTCTTACATTGAGAAGTATGCTTCATTTAAGTTTGGGGGTGCTGCTATTGTTGGAAGTATGTTGTTTTGTTAGGTTGTGTTAGAGGTTGTGTATGTAGTAGTTGTGGTTGTGTGGAAGTATATTGGGAGTGTATAGGAAATATTTGCTGGTTGTTTGAAGTGTTGTGTTAAAATTTTCTGTTTTGTGTTAAATGTTTTGTTAGAAAGTCTATTTTTGTGTAAAATCTTTTTCTTGTTTTAGACCATGATTTGTATGATTGAATCATTTATTGTGAATTCTTGGTGATTCTTTGGGAGATGTAGATTTTGTTCAAACTTGCAATTGTGGTATTAGTTAAGTGTGATTCTGATTATGTTGATTCACTCATTGAGCACTAAAAGTCTGCATTTTCTTGAAATTGTGTGTATCTTTAGAGAACATTCATGTGAAGTGTGTGATTTTCTTGAATCTCATCCGAATCTTAGAATTTGCTTGATTTCCTCTTGAGGCGAAATCCTAGGTTACATCTGACTAAGAAAATGATTTAGGCCATCTTTGGATCGATTGAGCCTTTCAAGCTAACCTTATTTACTTATCCCCAGTCACCCCGCTGAGCCTTGTTCTTATCTTGATTTTGTTGAATGACACCTGCACATATATTTCTTAGCCTTTTGATCAATTTGTCCTATTGTCCTATTCCCATGAACATATTGACTTCTGGTGTATACAAGTTTATTTGAGCATGAGAGAAGTCGAAGGGAAGGATGTAGTAGGGGAAGAAATTGATTGAAATGATTGTGTGTAGCATAGTATGTTACTTTTGTATTTGTATTTTGTTAAAAAAAAAAAAAAGGAAAAAAAAAAAAAAGGCATTTGCTAGATTTATCTTTTGTTAGATTCAAGCCACATAGTTCTCTAAAGGAGATCTTTGAGCATTATTATTGAATATCATTGATAAGAGAGGATTGAGGTGGCTAAATGTGTAAATGTTTTTGTTTTGCTTTGTTGTTGCACACATGATTATGGCTTTTGTATAGTGTCAAAGCATTATTGGACATGAAAGAATGAGCTTAAGTGGTAGAAAGATTTTCTTCATGAAGTAAAAAGGTAGCGAGGGGCTAAAGTTTTGATGAGATCCTAGAAAGTAATGTGTTCATGGGTTATTTGAGCTTAAATGACTTTTCACCTTACCCTTAACCCAGCCTTACATTACAAGCTTATAAAAGTCCTATTGATTCTTGGTTAGATGATTGGCCTCCATTAGTGGAGAGAGGAATGAAAAGCAAACTTATGAGATTTGGTCAAAGATTTTGAGAGGTTGCATATTAATGTGGATTTATTTGGAGTGCATGCAATTGAGAAAAAATACGGACTTATACACACACACACACGTGGTTGACATAGTTTAGAATCTATCTTATCTTATAAACCAATTGTAATGTTTGGATGAAAGTTATATTTTTCTTTGAATTGTTAAGTTGAACAATTATGGAAGAATATCATGGAATGATTGGTTATATGTTTTGTTTAGTTCTTTTGCTCGAGGACGAGCAAAAATTTTAAGTTTGGGGGTGTGGCATTATTGTTTTGGAAAATACTATGAAGTGATTGATGGTGTTGTTAGAATATGTTGTTTAGTGCTTTTTGTGTGTAATTTCTTGTGCTTTTTGTGAGTAAATTTTTTATTTGGTGTTGTCATAATGTGTTGTTTCGTTCTTTTGCTCGAGGACGAGCAAAATGTCAAGTTTGGGGGTGTTGATAACTCTATTTTATATAGAGTTATTTTGCTTATTTTAGGTAATGTTTAATATAGTTTTTATTAAATTATATTTATATTTTATTGTATTTATTTATATTTTGTTATTTTATGCAGCAAACAAAGAAGCAATAAATCATGAAAAAGATTCACCATTTATCACGTGAGATCCTTGACAAAGAGCACACACCAACAAAGAGAAGGAAAAGAGAGGAAACACGAAAAGAGAGGAAACACGTGGGACCTATGTAGAAGAATTGAAGAAGAAGAGAAGGAGAACGTGAATTATCATGAACATGAAAGAAAATGACAAAAACAATAAGTCAAAAAGGAAGGAAAGAGAAAAGGGGAATGCATTTATTGAGAAAACGGTCGGCAAGTGGGTTAGGTGAGTGGAAAACAAAGAAAGAGAAAACAAGTTGTCGGCCGACCAATTAAAGAGTATCAACGAGGGAGACTTAGTAAGTGGAGACCGGACGACCAGAGGCAGGGGAGCGAACACCGGCGCGGGAAGGTCGCGCGACAGCGGACTGGAACGTCGTCTGCGTTCGTCTCCTCCGGCGACCCATTCTGACGACCCATTTCTGGTGGTATTTTCCTTTTCTGGGGCTAGAGTTGAGTGATTTCCGGTGATTTGAAAGCAGATCTGGGTTCCTAGAGCGATTTCCGACAGTTCTGTGACACTTCTGTGTGATTTCGTGGCGGTTTCCGGCGAAGAACAGCGAACGCTGTTTGAGCTTATCTGTCAGATCTACGCGGTTCTGAGGTCGATTTGCATGATTTCTTGGCAGATTCGCAACCTAGGCGTCCTGATCTACATTTTTCGGAATTTTCTGTGAAGACCGGCAGTGGACGGCGGCGGCGCTTGGTGGCCGGACGGCGGCGCGTGTCACCGGAGCGTGTCAGTGCGTGCGAAAGCGCGTGAGGGCGCGTCTCTGCTCGTTCTCTTCCCGTTTTCCAGACAGTTTCTTCTCCTCCTTCTGATGTGCAGATTTGTGCATTATATTTTGTGATTTGAAGACATTTGGTGACAGCTTTAATGTTTTTAAATTCTAGAATGTTTTGTTCACGTTTTTGCATTGATTTAGTTTGTGTAAATATGTTATTTTAATTTATTGTGTTAGACCTAAGATGGAACTTAATTATGATGTATGAATGATATGATTGTTTGTGCTTTGTGAGGTATTTTATAAATGTGAAGTTGCATGTTACTGATCTTAATGCATTTAAGTGATTAGCTACCACTTAGATGATCTGATTTGCATATTTGAGTTCGAACGACGACGATATGCAGTTGCTTCATGTAATATGCAACCATAGATTAATATGGATAGAAATATACCATATGATTTGTGTGGCTTTAGGTGCAAACTGGAATATTCACATATCTTAATGCACTTAGTTCATTTAATTCAGATGTAGACATACAGTGAGTTAATGAGCTAAGTAGGTTCGCTACACCTAGACATAGGGTAGTGAATAAATTAGGAAATTCCGCCATCACATGAATAGAATTAATCTTGCAAACATAAATGATCGACATTTGTACTGAGTAATTAGGTGAAATCGGAAGCTCTAACACATTTCGTTTATCAATTTTAGATTAAATTTGGTTATAAAATTCATGTTTTACCATTTTTGTTGGCTAGATAAACTCTAGGCTCTATTCACCATTAGTAATTAATTAGTTTAGTAAACACCAGTCTTCGTGGGACGATATCTGTACTTATCATTATATTACTTGTTCGACATGTACACTTGCATGTAGAATTTCACCGAACACTTGTGATGCCTTTTGGAGTTACAAATGGACCCTCTACGTTTCAGTCACTAATGAACATGGTATTCCAGGAATAGTTAAGAAAAATAGTGTTAGTCTTTTTTTATGACATCCTGGTCTTTAGTAAAACCTAGAGGGGTCATGTTAGACATGTCAGAATAGTGCTGGAGGTGCTACAAAAGAACTTTCTGTATGTGAAAATGGCTAAGTGTGAGTTCAGCTGTACCACATTGAAATTCTTGGGGCACATTGTGAGTGAGTAGGGGGTAGTAGTAGATCCGGAAAAGGTGACAGCCATCCTACAGTGGCCTATACCGAGCTCAGTCAAGGCGTTGAAATGCTTTCTTGGAACTGCTGGTTACTATCGAAGGTTCATAAAAGAATATGGGCAGATTACGAAACCCCTCACCAGCCTGCTAAAGAAAGATGGGTTTAAGGAAAATGAAAAAGCCCAACTAACATTCAACCAACTCAAGAAATTGATGACCACAACCCTGATCTTAAGACTTCCAAATTTTTCTGAGCCCTTCATCTTAGAGTGTGATGCCTTTGGGACTAGAGTAAAAGCTGTGTTGTCTCAAGGGAAACGGCCTATAGCCTTTTCAGCAAAGCCCTCCATGGCAAACATTTATCCCTATCCACCTATGATAGGAAAATGTTAGCCATCACCCTTGCAGTACAAAAATGGAGACATTACTTACTAGGGAGCAAGTTTATAATATAGATGGATCAGCGAAGCTTGAAATACTTAGAATAGAAGATAATGACACCCGCACAATAGAAATGGCTCTTAAAGCTTATGGGTTATGACTTTGAGGTGGAGTATAAGACCGGTAGGGAGAATGTGGTGGCTGATGGCTTATCCAGGCAGCAAGTGAAAACAAAGACTTCAGGGAAATAACTCGCTGCCTGTCTGCACCACAGCCAGCATGGTTGGACTCCATTAAAGAAGAAATGAGAAGTAATCTAAAAACCCAGTAGATCATCAACCAGATTGAGTTGAGAACGCTGATGGGGCCTTGGAAATACAAGGATGGGGTAATTACCTATCGAGACAAGATTTACCTCCCCACGGACTCCCCTTTATTAACCCTAATGATACAAAAAATGCACAATGGAGCTCACGAAGGGAGGGAAAAGACATTAAAGAGGGTTAAGGCGGTATTCTTTTGGAAAGGAATGAAGAAAGACATGGAACAAGCAGTATGGCAATGCACTAATTGTCAGAAAAACAAGAATCAGAATGAGAAATCTACCGGCCTTCTCCAACCGTTGCCCATTCCGGAGCAAATCTGGGAGGACATCTCGATGGACTTTGTTGAAGGGGTGCCACTATCTAAAGGGAAGTCAATATTGTTTGCAGTGGTGGACCGGTTATCCAAGTTTGCACACTTTATACCCTTAGCCCATCCCTACACAACCGTCTCAGTAGCCCAAGCCTTTTTTTTTATCACATCTTCAAACTCTATGGAATGCCATGTTCTATAGTTTGCGACCAAGACCTTCTTTTTATTAGTAAGTTCTGGACATAATTGTTTAGCCTGCAAAATACCCAATTTAACTTTTCTTCATCATACCACCCTCAAACGGATGGGCAGATGGAGGCAGTCAACAAGGTTATTGAAATGTATTTGAGATGTGCTGCAGGGGAGAAACCAAAAGAATGGCTAAGATGGCTTCCGTGGGTTCAATACTGCTATAATACAAGCTGGCACAGTTCCACCCTTCACACCCCATTTGAAATAGTCTATGGACAGAGTTCTTTGTCACTTCTGAGATATATCCAAGGTACCGTGAAGGTGGCTTCCGTGGAGAAGTTAATGGAAGAGAGAGATGCAGTGCTGAGCCAAATCAAGCAGAATCTACATGCTGCCCAAGATCGAATGAAAAACATCTATGATTGAAATAGAAGAGAGGTGGAGTTCCAGGAAAGGGAATGGGTTCTAGTCAGACTCCCTCTGAATAGACAGATCATAGTGAGTCAATACAGGAACCAGAAGTTGAAGCCAAAGTTTAGTGGACCTTATCAGATATCTCGCAGGATAAGAGCTGTGGCCTATGAACTCATCCTGCCTCCCAACGCACGGATTCATCCTGTCTTTCATGTATCCAAACTGTGGAAGTTCGATGGTGATCCAATAGGTGGTCCTAACACCACTTCAGAGGAATTCTGGGACGCCCTAAAGGAGTTGGAGGATGACAAGCAACCAATGGCGGTATTAGAAGAGAGACAAAGGGGGCGACAATCTGGAGTCCTAGTTCATTGGAAGGGTTGGTCACCAGCAGAAGCAACCTGGGTCCCAGCGCAGGAGGTTACTACCAAGTACCCCTAGTTCCAAAGAAACATGTTCGTCGACCTTAAGGACAAGGCCGGACTGAAGGGGGAAGGAATGTAATAGGTGGGGACATTACTTATTTTATTTTAATTAAGATGTAATTAGGGTGATGTATTTATGGACTGATTATGAACGGTTGTGCGTGATGTGCACTAGGTGAGGTGTCAGATATGCATTAGGGGGGATATAAACGGGCGTTGGCACACATGTAAAAATTGTAGACAACAGATGGTTAGCATCCCAAACGATAGGGATTTGTATCGGGGGGAAGGATCTAGAAGGGGTCTTTTAAGCAGATTGTTGATTAGGGATCTCTCTCTGCAGTCAGAGAGAGAGAGGGCGGTGAGGGTTCCCGTAAACGAGCCCACCTTGTTCGTCTTGTTCTTTTTTTGAGATTGTTTCTCTACTCTTTTTCTTGAATACCAGTTTTTATCTGTTTCCTCCTTTTTCTATATTTTATTGGCATCATTCCACACACTCAGAGGAATTGCAAATAGTCACTTTGGAGAGATCCAGTGGCGGGGCCGAATACCATATCCAAAACCCAATTGAGGCTAATTCAGGAGGAGATTGAAGAAGGGCTGTTACAGCAGCATTATAAAATCACAATTAAGGTATGAATGAAAAAAATAATTCTAGTGACTTGCATGAACATTTGGTTTGGTCTAAATCCAGGACGTATCAACTATTCTCAGAAATCAGATCGGGGGGCAAACAAGAACTTCGATCGACCGGTGCCAGTTAAGTTGGGATTAGTTGTAATCACTTCCTCGTGTCAAGAAACTATGTTGCTTTTTCGGAAGGAAAGCAAGTATAAACGGAATAAATGATGGCGAGTGAGAAAAGTCTAAAAAGATCAGCCGCCAAAATGATCCCTAGCATCACTTTGAGCCTTCAAAGTAATCCTGGAAAAATATGGCTCTGGAATTTATGGGCATACAATACTCTCCAAATTGACTAAAAGAAAACATTTATTATGATCGTGGTCATGGCTGCCATTAATGCAACTCTCATTCTGCCTTCACGCAATGTTTTTTTAAGAAATGTAGTTCATTTTGTCAATAAGTGAGACAGTTTGCGAAGGTGAGGAAAAATAAGATCTGTGCAATTGATTACAAAATATTTTCGATTGATTGCAGAAAATTTCATCGCTGGATATCTCATGCAATGGTGCCAACTAGGGTGCTGTGAGAATTGGCTTAGGGTGCTCCATGTAAGTGATGCTGATGTGGCTAGGGCTGATGTGGCAAAGCATCTACTGTGGCTTGTGACTGTGCAGCTGATTTGGCCATAGAGGGTGAAGGCATTAACATCCCCCCACAAGCTAAAGGGGCATAATGGACCATTAGCTTGGAGTGGAAAAGACAGAAAAGGCCTTTGGTAAAGATATCCGCCAGCTAATCCACAAAGGAGATAAAGTGAAGGGATAACTGCCCTTAAGCAAGGTGCTCTCGAATAAAGTGGAAGTCAATTTCCACATACTTGATATGAGCATGGAACACCAAATTGATAATCAAATATAAGGTAGAGAGGTTATCACACTAGAAAGTTAGAGGGTGGGGAGGTAGAGTACAAAAATCCACATAAGTTTAGTCATGGTGTAAGCCAAGCACTTATATTCAACTTTAGTATTGGTCCAAACAACAATGTGTTGTTTGTAAGAACTCCACAAGATAAGTTTGTGGCCAAGAAAAATAGAAAAATCATCGACGAATCAACAATTGTCACAATCACCCACCCAGCCAACGTCTAAGAAAGCATGAAAGGCCATGGAAGAAGACCGCGTGAGGAGAAAACCTAGATGTGGAGTATCAACCAAATAATGAAGAATATGCTTGACAACTTGTCAATTAGTAGTGGTGGGATGGTGCAAAAACTAATAGGCAATATTAACAGTGTAGGTAAAGTCAGGGCATGTGAGAATCAAATATTGGAAGGCACCAACAATGCTACAGTAAAGGGCAGGATCACATTCTTTTGAAAGGATCCTTACAAAAACATTTGTGGATAAGGAACATATGTTACAAGTTATCAAATCAACCCTTGACCTACTTCCATCATAGATTCCTACTCCTCGTCCTTCAATAATGTGAATTTCAACCATTGACCACCCTTAGCCACAAATTCCTACTCATCATTCTCTGAAAATGAGTATTTTTGAAAAACTAAATACCTTTTTAACAAGTTCTCCTTTGGCTTTTACACCAACGTTCTCTTATGATGAAGCTAGTGAATGCATAGCTTTTTCTAGTCCATTACCAACCCCTCATCCTACGCCAATACATAATCTTGTAACTCTTAGATGATTCATTAGAGAGACCAAGCCATCCATATGGACCTAAGTTTACATCATAACAATCTTACATCTCTAAACAACACTTTCATATAGTATTCCATTTTTTTATTATGTTTCCTATAAACATCTTCCTATTCCCCATCAATAATTTATAGCATCTATCTCTCTAAACGTTGAGCCTATTTTTTACTACAAGGCAATTAAAAATCCTATGTGGAAAGATATCATAGAATAGGAGGTGAAAGCATTAAAATCGAATGGTACATAAGAATTAGTTGATTACCACTTAGGAGAAAACCCATTGAATAATGGGTAAACAAGATTAAGTATCATATAGATGGTAGCATTAAGTTGTATAATGCTTAATTAGTAGCTAAAGGATACAATCAAGGGAAAGGTATAAATTGTTATGAGATTTTTTCACCTATAGTGAACTCATTGACTATTAGGAGTGCATCGTCTAAAGGAAAATCTAGAGGAAGAGGTATACATGAGGCTAGCAAAAGGTTGTTCATTTAAAGGAGGAAGCAAGGTATACAAATTGAGGGAATCGCTATATAGGCCAAAATAAGCATCAAGGTAATGGAATGAAAAATTTGCTATAGATTGCCATTGGATATGTCCAATCCCTTTACGATTATTGTTTATTTACTGAGGTATAAGATGGTCTAGGGCTCTTTGGTCATTTTTGAAATCCATGAAAAAGTGGAGAACCTACACTTCGCTCTTATTATTTTAAAGTTGGATTAGGTTTTCATCATTTCCCTCCAATTCCCACACACGCCTTTTGATTTTTCACTCATAAGGATTCAATTACCATTTGGTACTCTTTGGACCAAGCAACAATGCGATGTTTGTGAGAACTCCATGAAATAAGGTTATAGCTAAGAAAGACATAAAAATTGCCGACATATCAACGATCATCAAAGTCACCTGCCTAACCAACATCAAAGAAAGCATGAAGGGCAGTGGAAGAAAACCATGTAAGGAGAAGATCCAAACATGGAGTATTAACCAAATAACAAAGAATACCCTCAACAACTTGCCAATGAACAATGGTGGGATAATGTAGAAAGTGGCAGGCAATATTAACAACCTAGGTGATGTTAGGGCATGTGAGAGTCCAATATTAGAGAGCACTAACAATGCTAGGGTAAAAGGCAAGATTAGGTAGTAGATTATTGCTAGGCACAACCCTAGCCCAAATTGTGAAGGCATATTTGTTTGTTACCTCAAATCTGGCCGCATTGGCCAGGGCAAAGTAGAGAATGATAAAAAGGATATGGAAATTGGATAGGTTTTTGGAAAGCCTCATTGTGTGAAGGGAGAGATACTGGGGGCAATCTTTTGTGGTTCGCGTTGTGTTTGTAAGGGAGATGGATGGGTGTTTATACAGGGGAAAGATGCGTACTACATACATGCACAGTGGCCTAGGAAAAGATTTGTTGGCTTGCCAAGCTTTTGTTTGAAAATTCAACTACGATTAATATTTTTGTCTTGTCTCGAAGACCAGTCAACAAATGAGGTCGCAAGACAGAAAAACAAAGGACAGCACGTTATTTTGACACTTGGTTCTGATATTTATTATGCTTTTGTTAAAGTCCTGAGATGCATTACAATGGTTTAGTTAGCAAGCATTGTATCCACATGGTAATTCTATTTGATATTAGTTAAAATTTGTGATTATCTGTTAAATTTTATTAAAAGAAAAAGAAAAATCCGTGCATAGCTGAAGGCAACAAGTGCAAACATGACAAAAAAATTTATATTAAACAGAAAATAAATACACTGGAGTTAGATTTGGAAACCATAATCATAGGACATGAACTGCTCTACTACAATACTTTACAAAGGGAGAGCATATTGAAAGGGCTGATTGTTTTCAATCACAAGGAGCCAATGTCACAATTTACACGAGATTTAAGTCTAACTAATGATATAACATAAAATTAAAAAAGGTCGGTGGGCTCTCTGGAAGCCTTTGGACATATACTACCGACATAATGGGTGTCCTTTCCTATGGTCCTTGTCGATGGAGACCAGCTGCTCCGGTTCCTTGTCTCTCACTTGCTTTAATATTAATATAAAAAATTTTAATTTAATATATATTTTCATATTGTTTTCTTTTGTAAATAATTTTTTTTTAAATTTAGTTATTTTCTAATTATTATTTTTTTGTTAAGTAAATAGGAGGGAAAAGAAAGTTAAAAATCAAATATAAGATCTATTGGTCCTAGGCAACATGGATTGTCAATTGTGCCACATACAATATCAGTCTCAATAGGTTCACCATCTATCTTTTCTGTAATTTAAAAGGGGCTAGATAATTTAAAAAGTAAAGCAGAATGGACTCCCAATTCAATCACATGCACAATCAGTATTAGCAAGTCCACCACCTATCTTTTCTATAATTTGCAGTGGGCCAGAGAATTTGGAAAGCAACATAGTTTTCAAAAAAATGGCGGCAAGAGAGAAAAGTCTATATGTCTCGAAAACAGAATAATTCTCAGCATCAGCTCAATGATTCTCATAAATCTTTCACTCGAGTGATAAATGTAAAGACTACACATTTGGACTCAAGGGACTACGCATTTTATGCCAAGGAAGAACCCATTAGAAGAGCTTGAATTCCGCTTTTAACATGTTAACCCGTTAACAAAAGAGCTTAAATTGGTTTAACAAGGGCGTCTGATGCATACTTAGGTTTGGCAGCGAAGGACCCCCCACGGTTATTATTCTCACATTTGCTACACCCTAACTGGTCCAGGCTCTAAGATTGTCCTAGACTAAGGCCTTTACCATCACGAATGACTTCAGTTGTAAATTGTAAAAGTAGAGGATAGTCGTTGGAGAAATCAAGTTTGGCTCCCGAAAAAAGCAAAGAATCATCGTAACTATTTCTGTTTGAAGCAGATAGTCATGAAAAGAACAAGAAATGTGTAGCTTACTTAAGAGACTATTTGTTGTTTTGTGATTTTGATTGAGAGGAATGAGCGAGTAATCAAAGGAATGGTGATTGCAAGAAGACCTAAGAAAAGATTAGTTTTAGGGAAGACCAAGTGGAGGCTAAGGAAAATTGTACCTACTAGATTAGGTTTTATAATGAGTATGTATTCTTTGGAAGATTTGACATACTCTGGGGCATAGTTCACACTGATGAATAGGAGAATGGAGAGGCCAATTATGAGTAAAATCGTGGTTAATGATTGTTGAAATCAAAATTTTCCTAAAGCTTGAGTTAAATTCCTGTGTCCTAAAACTTTAGACCATGCATTAGCCAGTACCAAGGTTAATCTAGAAGCTCTTAGAACTAAGAAGCCTTTAAAGTTTTTTGACAAGTGGATGATCCGGGTAGATGTCCACATGCTGCACTGTGTTGGTCTCGTGGATCGTGCGTAATTAGCCTGAGTTTGCTTTTAGCTAGCTTGCACTAATAATGGAAGAACTTCGAAACTACTAGGTGAGCTGCAGATATTTTTCTCCCTGCTCTTTACCGTCTCTTAGATGCTTCAACAGTCCATTACGGAAGCATATTGAGCATTCTCCTGTTCTGTGAATGCACTTCACAAAGTCGCCATAAAGCTTAAAAATTGGAAAAGCTACATTCATGCCTTACATTCTGTGGTGAACTGTTGTGTTATAGGACTGTTGGCTCGACATAGTAGGTGACAAATGGCGATGAGGTCAGAAATCATGCATCTTTAACACCATTTTAACTTCTAAATGAAGCCAATTTTTTTTTCCAATTAAATGAGAAATATAGAGGAATTAGGTGTCAAATTAGAAACGTTTTGGCCCCAAACAACGTGGGCTGCCAACCTAAACAGCACTTTACCACGATTCCTTTCCTGCATTGTTATAATCCGGGGCGTACTCCGTTTTTCTTACGTCGCATGACGTTCAAATCCTAACCCACAAACGCCCCTCGAAATTCTGCTTCTTTCACGAACTTCGAACTCTTTAGTTACTCATTTTTCTGTTGGTTTTTCTTAATCTTTATAAGTTGAAGGATTAAAACACTATGTTGGATTGGTAATACTCTTAAAACAATTATGAATTGTCCGGTAAAGATCATAATGAAAATTCTTTTCAAAGAGTAAGGAAAATTTCTAACATTCTATTAGAACTTAAAAGAACACTATTCATACACAAGACTAGCACTTGAAAGTAGTCTATAACAAGATGTCTTACTTTTGTGATGAGACCTGTAACTCATAATAATTGCAATGATGCATATTAAGAATGTTGTAAACTAATTGATGCTGTCTAAATTTTCTTAAGAATCTCCTATATATGTCATTTATTTTTTTTCCAAAACCAGCATTTAAAAAGTTGGCTTTCAACAGACACCTTGGTCGTTGGTGACCCTTTGTGTGCGAAAACAAAGGTTTATTAGCGTTAATATCATCCGTGCTTCATAGAGACTATATTACATGAACACCTAGTACAGCGTCTGCAAACTACTACATCTGATCAGAAAGCCTTTAAGCTTTTATTGCATCACATATTATCCATCGGTAACTTTATTTAGGGCAGAACACTTCCACGTGTCCTTGCAAAGCCTTCAAGCTTTTATTTCAGCGGATGTTGATTCTCTTGAGCTACTTCAAGGGCAGAACACAACGTTATAATTAGCCCGCCGGGGCATTTGAATGTGCTTGTTTGTTCGTCCTTAGGATAACTGTAAGCATCGGGGCAGCTGTTGGGTTGGTCCAGCCCATATTCGGGGACTTATTATTGGGTCCAATTAGGGTAATGTGGCCCTAAGGTTTAAAAGGAAAAATATAGGGTTTTTTCTTTAAGAGAAGAGGTGAGTGGCCGTCAAAAAAAAGAGTGAGAGAGAAAAGAAAAGAGCAGAATTTCGCAGGAATTAGAGGCCCTGCGCAGCAGTTGATCAAACGTCTGATCAAGGTCGATCCGTGGTCCGATTGAGCTGATTTTTTGTCAGCAGGTTCGGGATTGGGTGTTCTTCATTGTGAACGGTTGGATCGTCGTTTGGAGCTCTTGAAGTCAGCAGATTGTGGTCGAAAATCTGGGTGATATTTCTCCAACTTTTTCTTGGTTAAGTTGTTGTTTACAACTTGTTTCTTCACTATTTATTGGTGATTCTATTATTGTTGAATCAGTGAATCTTAGTCCTGTTGCTATTGTTAAGGACTTGATTGGGTTGTAACCTAACGATTGATATAGTGGAGATTTGGGTGGATTCCGTAATCGGTCCCGTGGTTTTTTATCCTTCACATTGGAGGAGTTTTTCCACGTAGAAATTCTTTTGTGTTGATTGTGATTTGCTTATTTTACTTGTGATTCAAATACATCGTTGGTGTTTTAGTATTTCCTCATAGGTTCAATCAAAGTGGAAAACTTTATACGTCGTTTTTCCCATTAGAGTGGTATCAAGAGCTTAGGTTGTGGTTGTTTTATCTTTGGATTTGATTGAACGATGGAACTAAGCACTAACAAGATGATTAGTTTGAATGGAAGAAACTATCATGTTTGGAAGGGTAAGATGGAAGATTTGCTTTATGTGAAGCGTTGGCACTTACCGGTGTTTAGTGAAACTAGACCAGATAACATGAGTGAGGCCGATTGGACTCTTGAGCATAAAATTGTATGCGGGTTCATTCGACAATTTGTAGATGAGAATATTTTGAATCACATTAGTAAAGAAACACATGCTCGGACTCTATGGAACAAACTTGAATCTTTGTATGCTCGAAAGACTGGAAATAATAAGATGTATTTGATGAAGCAACTTATTAGCTTGAAATACAAAGATGGGCAATCCATATCTGATCATTTGAATGAGTTTCAGGGAATGTTAGATCAACTTTCAGGCATGAATATGAAGTTTGAAGATGAAGTACAAGGACTTTGGTTACTTGGTACTTTACCAGAATCTTGGGAAACATTTCATATGTCAGTGAGTAACTCTGCTCCCGATGGTATTGTCACTATGGATTTTGCCAAGACTAGTATTTTGAATGAAGAGATGAGAAGAAAGAGTCAGGGTTCTTTGTCTCATTCTGAAGTTTTGGTTGTTGAAAATAGGGGGAGAAGTCATAGTAGAGGTCCGAGAGGTTATAACAAAAGTCGAAGTAAGTCTAGATCATGGCATAAAAATGTGGAGTGCCATCATTGTGGCAAGATGGATCATATCAAGAAAAATTGCTTCCAGCTGAAAAATGAAAAGAAAAATGGTAAAGGTAGAAATGAGAAGAAGAAAGTTAATGAAAGTGAGGAGAAGAAGGACAACAATGATAATGATCGAGTTGCAGCAGCTACTAATGAACTTGTTATTGTGTGCTATGATGATAATGTGAATTTTGCAAGCAATGAGACAAGTTGGGTAATTGATAGTGATGCTTCTCTTCATATTACTTCCAAGAGGGAGTTCTTTACTTCTTATACTCCTAGAAACTTTGGCACATTGAAGATGGGTAATGATTGCTTGGCTAAAGTTGCAGGTATGGGAGATGTATGCTTGGAGACTCGTAATTGATCCAAGTTGGTTCTCAAGAATGTTAGACATGTACCAGAAATTCGCTTGAATTTGATTTCTACCGGACAACTTGATGATGAAGGTTTTTGCAATATTTTCAATAATGGACAATGGAAACTTACTAAGGGTTCATTAGTTATTGCTAGAGGCAAGAAAGAGTCTTCTTTGTATTTATTTCAGGCCAAGATTTCCAAGGACATTTGTAATGTAATGGAAGATGGGAATGCAAGTGCTTTATGACATAAAAGGTTAAGTCACATGAGTGAGAAGGGCATGAATGTGTTGGCAAAGAAGAACTTGTTATATGGGATTAAGAGTGCAAAACTTGAGAAGTGTGCACATTGTTTAGCTGGAAAACAGAAAAGAGTTTCATTCTATAGTCACCCTCCTTTAAGAAAATCAGATTTCTTGGAGTTAGTACACTCAGATATTTGTGGCCCAGTTAACCCGAGGACGCTTGGTGGAGCATCCTACTTTGTGACCTTTATTGATGACTACTCAAGAAAGGTTTGGGTTTATGTTTTGATGTCAAAAGATCAAGTGCTAGATGTGTTTAAGCAGTTTCAAGTTTCAGTAGAGCGGCAAACTGGAAAGAAGTTGAAATGCATTTGATCAGACAATGGTGGTGAGTACATTGGACCATTTGATGAGTATTGTAGGCAACATGGTATTCGACATCAGAAGACACCTCCAAAAACACCTCAGTTGAATGGTATAGCGGAAAGAATGAACAGGACATTGGTTGAGAGAGTTAGATGCATGATTTCAAATGCTAACCTGCCAAAGACATTTTAGGGTGAGACATTACTTACAGCAGCTTATGTTATCAATCTATCTCCAACTGTTGCTTTAGATGGTGATGTGCCAGATAGAGTTTGGTTTGGCAAGGATGTTTCCTATAACCATCTAAGAGTATTTGGTTGCAAAGCATTTGTTCATATTCCAAAGGATGAGAGGTCTAAGTTAGATGTCAAGACACGAGAATGTATATTTCTTGGTTATGGTTCTGATGAATTTGGCTACAGGTGTTATGATCCAGCTGTGAAGAAAATTGTGAGGAGTCGTGATGTTGTATTTTTTGAGAATCAAAATATGACAGATATTGGCCAGAGCGAGAAAAATGTCACAAGGCTCTAAGATTGGTATTGATATTGATCTAATTCCTTCAAATGATTTACAGCAACAGTTACCAGAACAAGATGAGAGTGATATTCAGCATGATGTTCAGAATCAGGTTCAGAATGACCAACAGGGTGTAGATAATAGTGACACTCAGACAAATAATGTTGTTGATGTTCAGCAGAATCCATCTTCAGTTCCACCATTGAGGAGGTCTACTAGAGATCGCCATCCATCCTCTAGATACTCTACTGAGGAGTATATATTGTTGACTGATGCAGGTGAGCCTGAGAGCTTTGAAGAAGCCGCAGAGGATGTGGATAAGAAAAAATGGGTTGATGCAATGCAAGATGAGTTGAAATCTTTGCATGATAATCAAACATTTGAGTTGGTGACATTGCCAAAGAGCAAGAAAGCTTTGAAGAATCGTTGGATTTATAGATTGAAGCATGATGAAAATTCTTCACAACCCCGATACAAAGCCAGACTAGTTGTTAAAGGTTTCAGTCAGAAAAAGGGAATTGATTATGATGAGATTTTTTCACCTGTTGTGAAAATGTCCTCAATTCGAGTGGTTTTGGGATTGGCTGTCAGTCTTGATCTTGAAATTGAGCAAATGGATGTAAAGACTGCTTTTCTTCATGGTGACCTAAATGAAGAAATTTATATGGAGCAATCAGACGGTTTTGAAGAAAAAGGTAAAGAGAACTATGTTTGCAAGCTAAAGAAAAGTTTATATGGCTTAAAACAGGCACTAAGACAATGGTATCAAAAATTTGAGTCTTTTATGGGGGAGCAAGCCTATAAGAAGACAAATTCTGATCATTGTGTGTTTGTGCAAAAGTTCTTAGATGATGACTTTATCATTCTACTACTTTATGTAGATGACATGCTTATAGTTGGTAAGAATGCTGCAAGAATTGAAAAGTTGAAGCAGGAGTTAAGTAAGTCATTCTCAATGAAAGACTTAGGCTTAGTGAAGCAAATTCTTGGTATGAGAGTTAGTCGTGACAGAAAAGCCAAGAAGTTGTGGTTGTCTCAAGAAAAGTATATCAAGAAAGTGCTTCAGAGGTTTTGTATGGATAAAGCTAAAGTGGTGAGCACGCCTCTTGCTACACACTTTAAGCTTAGTAAGAAACAATGTCCTGTAGATGAAGAAGACAGAAAAGATATGGAAAGAGTTCCTTATGCTTCGGCTGTTGGTTGTTTAATGTATGCAATGATTTGTACAAGGCCAGATATAGCTCATGCAGTTGGAGTAGTTAGCAGATTTACTTCTAATCCTGGAATAGAACATTGGAATGCAGTGAAGTGGATTCTAAGGTATCTTCGAGGCACTTCTAGTTTGAAACTTTCATTTAGGAGTGATAAGCCTATTCTTGTGGGATATACAGATTCTGATATGGCAGGAGATATTGATAATAGAAGATCTACTTCAAGCTACTTGATTAAGTTTTCAGGGGGAGCTGTGGCATGGCAATCAAGATTACAAAAATGTATTGCTCTATCTATAACGGAAGCAAAATTTATTGCAGCAACAGAAGCATGTAAAGAGTTGCTTTGGATGAAGGAATTCATAAAAGAACTTGGTTTTGTGCAAGAAAGGTATGTGTTATTTTGTGATAGTCAAAGTGCTATATGTCTTGCTAAGAACTCTACGTTTCATCAAAGATCAAAGCATATCGATGTAAGGTATCATTGGATACGAGATATCATGGAAACTAAAGAGGTTACACTTGAAAAGGTACATACTGAGGATAATGGTTCTGATATGATGACAAAGGCTCTATGGCGAGAAAAGTTTGAGTTTTGTTGGCATGAGGCCGGTTTGGATTGTGCTTGAGAAATGGACATATGGAATCTCCCTCATTTGGGCTGGAGGGGGAGAATTGTTGGGTTGGTCCAGCCCATATTCGGGGACTTATTATTGGGTCCAATTAGGGTAATGTGGCCCTAAGGTTTAAAAAGAAAAATATAGGGTTTTTTCTTTAAGAGAAGAGGTGAGTGGCCGTCAAAAAAAAGAGTGAGAGAGAAAAGAAAAGAGCAGAATTTCGCAGGAATTAGAGGCCCTGCGCAGCAGTTGATCAAACGTCTGATCAAGGTCGATCCGTGGTCCGATTGAGCTGATTTTTTGTCAGCAGGTTCGGGATTGGGTGTTCTTCATTGTGAACGGTTGGATCGTCGTTTGGAGCTCTTGAAGTCAGCAGATTGTGGTCGAAAATCTGGGTGATATTTCTCCAACTTTTTCTTGGTTAAGTTGTTGTTTACAACTTGTTTCTTCACTATTTATTGGTGATTCTATTATTGTTGAATCAGTGAATCTTAGTCCTGTTGCTATTGTTAAGGACTTGATTGGGTTGTAACCTAACGATTGATATAGTGCAGATTTGGGTGGATTCCGTAATCGATCCCGTGGTTTTTTATCCTTCACATTGGAGGAGTTTTTCCACGTAGAAATTCTTTTGTGTTGATTGTGATTTGCTTATTTTATTTGTGATTCAAATACATCGTTGGTGTTTTAGTATTTCCTCATAGGTTTAATCAAAGTGGGAAACTTTATACGTCGTTTTTCCCATCAGCAGCGATTCTTGAAAAACTGGGAATAATTTGTAGGTCCGCAGCTGCCAGAGTTGCAGCCATAGTTATCAGTCCTGAACACTGTGCATGGATTTTTACACCCGCCGTTGGCCCTCAGCTCATTTGGCCGTTGCCCGTTGATGTCAGCGGTGCATCTTATACCACGGGTGCAGCCGTTAGAAGTGGGGCTGAATTCCATAGGAACGTTAAGCCCATCAACAAGAGAGATATCAAAGAAGTCCAGGTTGTTGTATTGGTTCAGTACGTATTCGGCAAGAGTGTTTGGCCATGCACCATAGGCTTGGCATCGGAGAAGCCCGCTGCTGTCACCGGTCTGGCATCTGCCGCGCCCGGAAAGGTCGAAGCTGCACCCGGTTCAAGGCCAAATGCGAGCCGCTGTTGTGCCGGGACTAACAGCAAGGCTCCACGATCCACCTGGGTTGAGCTGCGTGCCACCGCCAGGCACCGCCCTGACCCAAAACCGTATAGCCACACTTGCTTGTTCTGTCAAATCTAGCGCCATGGGCTAGCGAAAAGCAGAGAGTGATAGAAAGCAAGTAGAAAGTGGAAAGTTTTTTCGGAAGTCTCATTTTGTGAATTGAGAGTTGGGCTTGTTTGTGTTGGTGAGGGAGATGGGAGGGGGTTTATACAGGGGAGTTTGAGATGGGCACGGCCTTCTGGGATAGTGAATGTAAGTGACGAAATCCATTGTAGCCTAGAAAATTCCCTATCACTAGCCCAATTTTCGTTTGCAAATCAAACAACCCTTTTAATCTTTGATCGACTTGAAGACAAGTCAACAGACATAGGAAAAAGGAAAAGCGTAGGACAGGTCAATAGTCAATACTTTCCGGATAAACCTTGGGCGTTCAACGCCTGGAGATTACGATAAGCAACCAAATTAAACTCAAAAACATCAACAGAAATCACGGAATCATATTGCAGATGCAGAAGAGTTTACAGAGATTGGTGCCGGCTGAGTTGGGATTGGTATAATCGTTTTCTCTCTTAAGATACTTGAAGTTTAATTTAAAAATTAATTCCTGAATTGGAGGATAATTTGTTTATTGTACTTTTCAGTGCGAGAATATAATCTTCAACATTCTTCTGCATACTAAGAAGTTGTTCTAATGCAAATAACACGACTAAGAGGTAATACAGATAAGATAAGTCAATTACCTTAAATTTTAGTACTGTATTAAAATGTCTAAAAATATAATTCAAAAACCACGTCATCGAGAGTTGAAGGAATAATTCGTTCATTTTATAACATTATCTCTTCAGTTTGGGGGTTGTGAGCATGATAGACAAATGGCTGTAGGAGAGAAAGAATAGAAATTCCGGGAAACAGATAAACTTCCAGCATCAGCCCCAGTATCCTGATGACCTCAACGGGCAATTAGTCTGGCATTTATGGGCTTCCAGAATTACAAATTGACAAGACGGAGATACTTTTCCTCAATGTATTGCTTGGAAAATCCTCATAGTCAAAAGAGATTTTCAGCTGTCATTGATGCTATCAGAACAATTCTCAGTGGACGAAGTGGAAAATCTCAACCGAGTTTCCACCACACATGGCGAGATTTTCAGAGTGAAAGAAGATCTGTTAAAAAAGTCCACAAGAAGCCAATATTGAGGCGTAGAAGCTAAGCCGAATAGCTTCTCTGAGAGGTAGTGCCCCTTTCACCTTCTCCTCACTCATAATTCTGGTTCTCCCAGAAATATCATCGATGTTCCCCAGTCATCCAAAGTAATGGTTTATCTGACATTTAAGTATTATGTTAAAATTAAATTTGTTCAAAAACTTAAAACTTACAAAAAACAATGGCTTTGATCATTAATAAATATTAGGAATTACGGTTTGTATTTTGGCTTCCTGGGACTGAAAAGTCGTAGGTGTTTAATTTGGCGAGTGAAACCCATCATTTGCAAGAGACTTTACCAAAACTACAAGAAATATGTAGAAAGAGCGTCCGCACACGGCTAAGTGTGCTTACAAAGCCCAAAAGCAGTTATCACAGCAGATGTTCTGCGTAGCTCGTTTTAAATTTCCGGCAATGTCAAGGGCAGAACACGACCTTGTAGCTGGTCCCCCTCGGGCACGTGAATGTGCTTATTTGGTCATCCTTGGGATAACTGTAAGCATCGGGGCAGCGATCCTTGAAAAATCTGGAGTAATCTGTAGGTCCGCAGCTCCCAGAATTGCAGCAATACTGGTCGGTCTTGAACACGGTACAGGGATTGTTACAGCCGCCGTCGGCCTTCAGCTCACTGGGGCACTGGTTGTAAATATCTCCAGTACAGCTGATAACACTGGTGCAGCCATTAGAGGTGGGGCTGAATTCCATAGGAACGTTAAACCCATCAACAAGGGAGATATCAAAGAAGTCTAGGTTGTTGTATTGGTTCAGTGCGTATTCGGCAAGAGTGTTTGGGGGTGTGCCATAGGCTTGGCATTGCAGGAGTCCACCACAGTCACCAGTCAGGCAGCAGCCGGTCCCGGTCGCGTCGAAATTGCATCCAGTTCGAGGCCAAATTCGCCCTCTCGTGCCAGCTTTAACATTGATGGTCCATACTCCGTCTGAGTTAAGCTGCCTGCCACCGCCGGGCACAGCCGCTGCCCAAACTGTGCAAGGGCAGTTGTTTGTTATGACAATTGTAGCTGCATTGGATAGAGTGAAGCAAAGGGTGATGGAAAGAAAGAAGAAAACGGATAGGTTTTTGGAGAGACTCATTTTGTGAAGTAAAAGATATTGGGTATGCTTATGTGGTTTGTAGGGAAGATGTGTATATAGGGTGAGGTGGTAGTAATGGCCTTCCCGGAAGTTACTAACATCTTGGTCTAGAGACAGATGATCCTGAATGTCAGGGAGAAAGGAAAAGGAGAAGCAAACGACAAAGGTGGTGCCCACATGGACAAAGTGCCGAACGTAAAAGCAGGAAATAGAATTAGAATGGAGAACAGTTCATCTGTCTTGAAACACAGCGGGAAAGAGCAATCGTGGTCGTGCGAGAAGTCTATCTATTGTATTGAGACAGAATAACTACAAGATGATATATAGTTGAACTTTGAATTTGTTTAACTGGTGTCTACATAAACGATGCAATGGCATCAATACAGCTCACGCTTCCAAAATATCATCTTGTAGTTATTCTGTCTTAGTACAATAGATAGACTTCTCGCATTACCACGATCTGTTTCATTTCAATCCTGGGTTTTCGTTTCTGCAGACAAGTCAACGAAGGGAGAAGAAACAAAGAACAGGTCCTCGCTCTGGCCCTTGTTTCTAATATTAATAAGGTGGAGGTTCGATCAAGTCAAAGCAGCATTACAACATTACTACCAAGAAAGTGTGAACGCAAAAAATAATTCTAGTGAGTTGCGTTAACATTGGGTTTGGTCTAATTCCAGAACGTCACGATGAATCTTGGAAATCAGACTGCAGGGTGCACAAGAACTTTGATTGATCGGTGCTGGTTAAGTTGGGATGAGTCGTAATCACCTCCTTGTATCAGAACCTGCTTTGCTTTCTTGGAAGAGAAAGCAAGCATAACAGAATAAAATGTTGGTGAGGGAGAAAAGTCTAAAAGATCGGCGGCCAGAATGATTCCTGGCATCAGTTCGACATCAAAGTAAGCCCCCGAAAAAAGAAAAGAAAAGAAAAGAAAATAAGATCGGAGAAACATCGGTCGCTATGGAATTTCTGGGCATGCGAAAGCTCTCCAAATTGACCAAAAGAAAACATTCATTATGGTTGCGGTCGTGGCTGCCATCAGAGCAGCTCTCATTCTGTCATCACACAACGTTTTTCAATGAAATTTAGCTCGTTTTGTCAATAAGTGAGAAGTTTTGCGAAACTGCCGAACAATTTGCTCTATTACACAGGAATCAATGCCGTGACTTCCTGAATAGCTGCTATGCCTATGCGACTCTAGAAACAAAAGGCAAAGAAGAAGTCACTTTAGCAAAATGGAGTACTATTATTTTTTCAAGATAATAAAATATTGGTAAATTTGACCATTTAAATCTTAGGCAAACTATGGAGCTAGGATTAGAATCTGAACTACTACAAGGATACTATGTAAAATTATTATTTATTTTAAGAGCTAAAACTTCATAATCAAAATAGAAGTTCTAGTATACATGGATAGAGATGATTTAGAAGATAAAAGTCCTAGGAATTGGTTAGAATTGTTTGACAAGACATACAATGGCTTCATGATGGTCTCCATGATGCAAGTATTCAGGGAAATTTTACAAAGATAACTACCTCCTTTGGCTTGACTTGAGAGTGATCAAGTCCTAGAAATGGTTAGAGTTGTCTAACAAGATAGGCAATGGCTTCAAGATGGTCTCCATGATGCAAGTGTAGTTAGGGAAATTTTACAAAGATAATTGCATCCTTTGGCTTGACTTAAAAAGTGATCTAAGTCTTAGAGGGGACTAGGTGAGGGTGAGGGCAAGGCAAGCAATTGTGGGGCGTGATGGCTAGGTTTATTTCTTTATCTTGTCTTTTGGTAAAGTGTTGGCACTTGTTTTATCAAGACCCTCAAGTTGCTATTGTTAGAAACAAGAGTTTTACATTGAAAGATACAATCCTTTTGACTATAAAAAATATTCACTTAGATCAAAGGCTAACTTTTGAGTTAGATTTTGGACATATTTCCAATTTAGTATTAAAGCTCATATTGATTCACTGCAATTCTCTTTTAACTTTAAGCTTTCAAAATATGCTCAGTGTTTGAAGAATATCCATTTTACCTGATCAATCTTGAGTTTAAGATATGCTAAATGTGCAGAAGAGTATTTTCAATATATATAATTCTTAAATAATTTTTAAACATAAAAAATATTCCCTTCACCCATGAACTAGTTTTGAATTAGATGTTGGGCCTATTTTTAACTATTTTCAAGTTTGTTGAACTTTTGTTTAAAGACAAGCTTAACCAAGTGCTAGTTTTGTGAGAATATGAGGAATTGAGAATCATTTTATTCACAAAACAAGATTAAAACTCAAACTACAAACTATACAACATATCTCTTGTATAAATTTTACCATCTACATTTATATCCTTCTTAGCAACCATGTCATTGCACCATGTTCTCGAGTGTATTTGTCATGCTTGCTTTTTGTTGGCCAAGCTGGCCTTTGGTCAACATTCTTCACTATGTAATACACATGGCATCACATCATCCAAAATCTCAAGTTCCCTAAGTTAGTGTTTATGTATGTGAAAGCCACCAAATATTCCTAGCACATATTATGTTGTTTTTTATACAATGCCTTGATAAGTATATTTGTTAGTTATGCTGATATATCTTGTATGAATTATCCTTTTTTTTTGTGTGTTTGATTCTCTTGTACCACACATGGTTTGCTACTATATACATCACCAACTTATTTTCATGAAACAATGAGACTCACCTTTCTACACTCACTTTTAGACCTTCAAATAACTTAAGAATCCAAATGATCTTGGAGGTTATTAATGTCATTGGCTTGTATTATGCTTCTATCGATAATCTAGGAATTATCAAACTTTTTACTCTTCAAGGTAAAATGATCTAGAAATTAATGGATATAGATGGTAAAATACCTTGTGGATGGCGCAATTAAGAGGTATAAGGAGCACTTAGTGATTAAAAGTTAAACTTAGAGAAAATCCATGCAAAGAGAAAAGGCATAGAATACCAAAAAATATTCTCCATTGAGGCCAAGATGGTAATAATTAGATTATTGATTAGCATAGCAAAAGTTTGACATTGGTACCTTCATTAGTTAGATGTACATAATGGATCTTATATGGATATTTGTTAGAATGGGATGTATGGAGTTACCATTGGGCTTTCCTCGTTAAAGGAATACTCAACGAGTCATTTGCAAAAGTCATTATATAGGCTTAAACAAGAGTTGAGACATCATGTCATTATTGTACACTAAATTTAACATGACTTTCCTCTTAGCTAGATTTCAATCATCCCATCATGATTGTTCCTTGTTCATCATTTTTCTAATTTATATAGATGATATTCTCATTACTAGGAACAATACTATAGCTATTTGAAATTTGAAAATATATTTGAATTTGAATTTTCACATAAAAGATCTTAGCCAATCTAAGTATTTTTTTTATATTGAATTTTTGTGGAAGACATTTTCCTTAGCCAACACAAATATACATTGAAATTGATTTATAAGGCTAGACTTGTTTGTTCTATGCCTATAGCTACACCCTTCAAATAGAACTTGAAATTGACTAATCTAACATATGATATGGGAGATCCATGTACAAAGCGTGACCTAGTGTTGAAAGATAGATCATATTTTTGAAAATAAGTTTGGAGACTAAATTACTTGACCAACACATGACTAGATTCCAATTTCATTGGTTGGCATCATAGTTAATTTAGCAATGCCTCGAACTACTCTCACTTGGATGCAGTTATGTGGGTGTTGAGATTCATTAAGGATTTTCTTACTCTTGGATTTTTTTTGTCATCATCATTCAGCTTAGAATTATTTGTCTACTATAATTTAGATTATGTGACTTGTCTTATGTCGTGCAATTGTATAAATGGTTATTATATCAAGTTGGGTAACTTTCTCATATCTTGGTTGACTAAAAAATAGTCAATAGCTTTGAGATCATTAACAAAGTCAAAATACAAAGCCATGATATACACAATTTATGGTTGCCTTGTTAATTTAGTGGAGAACTAGTGGGGACTTTAACCACAAGGTCTAAGATTTGACATATGTGTAAGTGAGTTTGGGTGTGAAAGTTGTAATAATTTTCTTTTTTTTTTTAAAAAAAAAAAAGGTACATAGTTTGTGAAATTATTTGGCTCATTGGTCTTTTAAAAGATCTCAGAATTTAAATGCCTCATTCACTACCTTTATATTATGATGAAGACCTACCAACATTTTTTATCATTAGACAAAATGTTAGGCTAATCCAACCCAATTTAGGCTTTTTGTAATGTCTTGGGTCCTTTAAAGGTTTGTAAGTTGCCCTATCTTGAAAGAAGAGAAGTGCCAGCCCTAAAAAGGAAAAAAGGAAAGGAAAGAAAAGAGGGGCAAAGATAGAGAGAGAGAGAGAAAAGTTTCATAGGAATTAAAAGCCTTGCATAGCTGTCCTTTAAATTGTTATGGTAGGTCAATCCATTGTCTAATTGAGTTGATTTTTGGTTAGAAGGTTGAAGATTGATTGTTATGAATTTTGAATAGTTAGATTGTTGTTTGAAGCTCTTTATTTTAGTAGATTAACTATTGAATTTTTAAGTTATATTTCTCAACCTTTTCTTGGTTAGGTTGAAGTTTCTATTTATTTTTCACTATAAATTATAGATTCCATTTTAATGAAATAAGTGTTTATTATGTTGATATTGTTGAAAACTTGACTGGGTTGTATACCTAAAGAATTATTTAATAAAGATTTGGATAGACTTCAAGATCAATCTCGTAGTTTTTCTCCTTCACGTTAAGGGGGTTTTCATGTATTGATTGCCCATAAAGTACCCAAAAAGTCTTGCAGTGCAACCAAGATAAGGTTGGTGGAAAGCGATCCATGGGCGTCATTTAGAGCTGCTATTTGTGTGGAAAATGGGAAAGTTAATGGCAATGGTGACCTGACTTGGAACAGAAGACAAGAAGTGGAGTCTGGCAGGGAAGCATATTGAGCATTCTACTGTCCTGTGAATGCACTGCACAAAGTCGCCATTATTCATGTCTTACATTCTGTGGTGAATTTTTCTGTCCTACTGATCTTTTTGCTTTGTAGGACTGTCAGCTTGACCTAATTGGATCTAAAAGTAGGTAATAAATGGCGATGGGATTAGAAAATCACGCCTCTTTCACACCATTTTAACTTCCAAATGAAGCCAATGTTTTATTCAGTAAGTGAGAAATATAGAGGGATTAAGTGTCAAATCTGGAACATTTTGATCCCGGAAAGCCTGGGCTGTCAGCCTAAATTCCTCTCCTGCATTGTTCTAATCCGGGCACGTACTTCCATTTTGCTTACGTCGCATGATATGCCAACGCAGATCGTCAAATCCCCAGAAATTCTGCTTCTTTCACGAACTTCGAGCTCTTTGGTTATTCATTTTCTCTTGGTTTTTCTTAATCTTTATAAGTTGAAGGATTAAAACACTATGTTGGATTGATAATGTTCTCAAAATAATTGTGAATTGTCTCGTCAACAACAAGATTATATTTGAAAATACTTTTCAAAGAGTAAATAAAGTTTCAAACATACTATTAAAACTCAAAGGACACTTCTCATACACGGGACTAGCACTCAAAAGTAGTCTATGACAAGATATATTACTTTTGTGATGAGACTTGTAACTCATATTAATTGCAATGATGCTTATTAAGAATGTTGTAAATTATTTGATGCTGTCTAAATTTTGTTAAGAATCTCCAATATATATCTTCTTCTATATTACATGAACACGTAGTACAACGTCTGATCAGAAAGCCTTTAGGCTTTTATTGCATCATATATTACACATCGCTACCTTTATTTAAGCTTCAGGGCAGATCACTTCTACGTGCCCTCGCAGAGCCTTTAAGCTTTATTTCAGCAGATGTTGATCCTCTTGAACTACTTCAAGGGCAGAACACAACCTTGTAATTAGTCCCGCCAGGGCATGTGAATGTGCTTGTTTGATCATCCTTAGGGTAACTGTAGGCATCAGGGCAGCGATCCTTGAAAAACCTGGAATAATTAGTAGGTCCGCATCTCCCAGAGTTGCAGCAGTAGTTATCAGTCTTGAACACGGTGCACGGATTGTTACACCCGCCGTTGGCCCTCAGCTCATTTGGGCACTGCCCGTTGATGTCAGCGGTGCATCTTATACCACGGGTGCAGCCATTAGAAGTGGGGCTGAATTCCATTGGAACGTTAAACCCATCAACAAGAGAGATATCAAAGAAGTCTAGGTTGTTGTATTGGTTCAGTGCGTATTCGGCAAGAGTGTTTGGGGGTGCACCATAGGCTTGGCATCGGAGAAGCCCACCACAGTCACCGGTCTGGCATCTGCCACGCCCGGAAGCGTCGAAACGGCACCCGGTTCGTGGCCAAATGCGTGCTGCTTTCGTGCCCGGACTAACATCAAGGTTGCATGATCCACCTGGGTTGAGCTGCGTGCCACCTCCGGGCACGGCCCCGACCCAAACTGTATAGCCACATTTGTTTGTTATGACAAATCTAGCGCCATGAACAAGCGAAAAGCAGATAGTTATAGAAAGGAAGTATAAAATGGAAAGGTCTTTCGGAAGACTCATTTTGTGAAGTTGGAGTTGGGCTTGTTTGTGTTGGTGTGGGAGATGGGTGGGGTTTTATATAGGGGAGTTTGAGATGGGCATGACCTCCTTGGAAGGTGCATAAGAGTGACGAAATGCATTGTCGCCTAGAAAATTTCCTATTACTAGCCCAATTTTCGTTGGAAAATCAAACAACCATTTTAATCTTTGGCTCGACGTGAAGACAAGTCAGCAGAAATAGGAAAAAGGAAAAGCAAAGGACAGGTCAAAAACTACAAACTTCTAGCCGACACTGACGTCCATAGTCAATACTTCCCGGATAAACCTCGGGCGTTCAAGTCCATAAACCTTTGGCTGGAGATTACCAAATCAAACCCAAAAACATCAATAGGAATTACGGAAATCATATCGCAGATGGCACAAGAGCTTACAGAGATTGGTACTCGTTGAGTTGGGATTAGTATAATCATTTTCTGTGTTAAAATACTTAAGTTTAATTTAAAAATTAGTTACTAAATTAGAGGATAATTTGTTTATTGTACTTTTTTCGGGTGAGGATATAATCTTCAACATTGTTCTGCATATTAGGAAGTTTTCCTGACGCCAATAACACAACTAAGAGGTAATAGAGATAGGATAAGTCAGTTATCTTAAATTCTAATGTTGTGTTAGAATGTCCAAAAATTCAATTTAGAAAACACGTCTTCCACAGTTGAAAGACTAATTCATTCGTTTCATAATTTTACCTCTTCAGTTTGGGGTTGTAACCATTCTTGAACATAGAGAAAATGGTTGAAGGAGATAAGAGAATAGAAAGTGCAGGGAAGAGATAAACTTCCGGCTTCAGCATCAATATCCTGATGACCTCAACAAGCAATTAGTCTGGAATTTATGGCCTTCCAGAATTTCAAATTGACAAGACGGAAAAACTTTTCCTGATCGTATTGCTTGGAAAATCCTCATAGTCAAAAGAGATCTTCGGCCGCCGTTGATGCTATCAGAACAATTCTCAGTGGAAGAACGGGAAAATCTGAACCGAGTTTCTACCACACATAGCGAGATTTTCAGAGTAAAAGAAGATCTTTGAAAAAAAGTCCATAAGCAGCCAATATTGAAGCATAGAAGCTAAGCCCAATAGCTTTTTTTGGTGGTAGTGCTCCCTCCACTTTTTACTTACTGTATTTCTGATTCTCTTGGAGGATTTCTCATCTCGCCAGCAAGAATAGAACAAGTCTTCTTTTTTCCTTTTTGTGGAAAAGTAGATTGTATTAATAAAAATTAGAGTACACATATTCTAACATTAAAAAAATTTACTATAACTATGAAAGAAGTTTTTAAATTTTGGACATACCCCATAAAGAAGTTTTCTTTTTGTAAAGTTAATACACTATTTATCCCTGTAATTTTCTATGTAGCTTCTCTATATCTCTTTTTCCGTGTCTATACAACTCTATAATATTAAAATTCCTTCTAGAATATCCAAAAAGACAAGAAATGAAATATAATTAAAAAGACTCAGATATCGTGTCAAAAGTTACACAAATATCATTTGTTTTACTACTCAAATATGATGTCAAAAGTTACACTTGTAAGAAACTTTAACTCAATAATGAATATGGACTTTAGGAATTAAAAACTCATTATTTAATTGATATTATAAGCCCTTTTGTCACATTTGTAATTAGAAGAACTATAAATTCAGATGTCAAACTTAGAACATTCCTATGATAACTTATAAAATAATTGTTTATCTAACATTTAAATATTATGTCAAAATTACACTTATCCAAAAACTTACACTGATAGAATTACGGTTTGTATTTTGGTTTCATGGGCCTGAAAAGTTTTAGGTGTTTAATTTGGCGAATGAAACCCATTATTTGTAAGATACTTTATTATAACTATAAGAAATATGCTGAGCGAGACGATCTTACTTGAATAGTATCTGTTCTATAGGTTCATACCTCTGTATCCTTGAGTTCTAAGGAGACAGGATCCCAAGTCTGGTTGATGGGTTAGGGTCGTGTGTGACCAGAGCATAAGTAATGGCATCGATGGTCTTGCGGACCTTCCGATGCCGTAGAGGATCGTTCTCAACTCCTGTGGTTGGGATGGTCACGCAGCTGTTTGACATACTCAATTTTTATTATATTATAGTTGGAAGATTTCACATTTGATTTTTTCTTAGATAAATTATAATAATGAGATATGCTCATGAGTTTCTATACTCTCTTATACTTCGATAAATAAATTCACATATTCTTTAAAAAAAAATAGATGCAGAAAAAAGGTCCACACACGACTTCATTTGCTTACAAGCCCCTCAAGCATTTACTACAACAGATGTTCTGCGTAGCTAGTTTTAATCTTCCTGAAAATGGTTCAAGGGCAGAACACGACCTTGTAGTTGGTCCCCCTAGGGCACGTGAATGTGCTTGTTTGATCATCCTTAGGATAACTGCAAGTGTCGGAGCAGTGATCCTTGAAAAATTTGGAGTACTCCGTAGGTCCACAGCTCCTAGAATTGCAGCAATACTCGTCGGCCTTGAACACGATGAGATTCTAAAGCATACATTCCAAAAGACTTTATTTCAAAGTTTAAAATTCAATCCCCTTCCTTCTTTGTAAGTAAAGTGCTTGCCAAACAACTTTATGAGAACATTATGTATTTGTACCACCTACTCATAGAGAGTCCCTAATATTTTTCTCAATCTTATAAATTATTTGCTTCAACAGTAAAAAAACTTGAATCCAAAATGTATGTGTGAAAATTAGGATTGATTTTGCCAACTATAACATTCCTGCAAAGCTAAGATTAGGGACTTTGGTAACCTCAATCCCCCTTCCTTCTTTGGTAAGCAAAGTGTTTGCCAAACTACTTTATAAGACCATTATGTATTTGTACTACCTACCCATAGAAAGTCCCTAATCTTTTTCTCTATCTCATAAATTGTTTACTTCGGCAATAAGAAAACTTGCATTCAAAATGTACATGTGAAAATTATGACTGATCTTGACAACTATAACCTTCCTACAAAGCTAAGATTAGGGACTTTGACAACCTCAACCCCCATTTCTTCTTTGGTAGGCAAAGTATTTGACAAACAACTTTATGAGACCATTATGTATTTGTACTACCTACCCATAGAAAGTTCTTAATCTTTTTCTCAATCTCATAAATTGTTTGCTTCGGCAGTAAGAAAACTTTCATCCAAAATGTACATGTGAAAATTAAGACTAATTTTGCCAACTATAACATTCCTGCAAAGCTAAGATTAGGGACTTTAGTAACTTCAATCCCCCTTCCTACTTTGGTAAGCAAAGTATTTGCCAAACAACTTTATGAAACCATTATGTATTTGTAATACCTACCCATAGAAAGTATCTAATCTTTTTCTCAATCTCATAAATTGTTTACTTCGACAATAAGAAAACTTACATCCAAAATGTACATGTGAAAATTAGGACTAAGTTTGCCAACTATAACCTTCCTACAAAGCTAAGATGTTTCATTCCATAACCTTTTATTCTTCTAAATATTTTATTTGTTAGAGCTTTGCAATTAGTATGAGTAAGTCTTTTCATAATTAAAGGAATTCCAAGATATCGAATAGGGAGTATACCTATAGGGAAAAGTGAATGATCTAGAATAAGAAGTTGCTCTTATTTTGATAACTTTAAGAAGAACATTTGGCATTTATTTTGGTTGTAATATAGACCAATGAATTCAACAAATTCTTCCAAAGCTTATACAAGACACTAAAATTATATCTCAATGGAAGAAAAGAAATAAATCATCAGAAAAACACAAATGAGTGATTTTTTTCAAGTATGCATTGCTAGTGGAACTCAAAAGTCAATGTGAAGGTCTTTGTAATAATAATTCTGTTAAATATCTCTATAACTAGTACAAATGAATATGGGGAAACTGTGTGCTGTTAGGTGAGTGAACTTACGTTGAGTGTAGAGAAAGACAAAGCCAACGTGTGGTGGCTTATGCAGACAAATGGTAGTGAGTGGTGGTGGGCAATGACAAAACCATTTGCCTAGAGTCAAATTGGCCATTCTGTGATAGAGGCAACATCCATTCTATGACAAAGGCAATATTTACTGTAGTCGATGGGAGACGTTTCGGGCATACAAAGAAGACGTGAGCAATGGAGAAAAGGGGCAGCAAGGCGAGCAACGGCAAGCCCAAGGGTAGACGGTTGGATCTTTCTCCCTCACTGTCGTACAGGTTGGGCCCTCCCTTCTAGTGCCTTATTTTGTTGTGACAAGGGGGGATAAAAAAAAATTAAAAATTAAAAATTATAAAAAATAAAAAAAAGGGAGAGAGGAGAGGCGAGCAGCGGCAAATTCAAGTCCTACAATCATTGCCCCGTTTGTTTGTTTTTGTGTGATGAAAAAGGATAAATCTGGTCCTCCAATTTGCCTTTCAGGTTTTGGTGTGACCAAAAAAAAAAAAAAAGATGAAGGCATGAGAGAGAATTTGAAAATTACCAAAAACACCAAAATAACGATTACTCGAACATCTTTACCCTGGCTATGAACCTCCCTTGTATTTTTGACTTTGTATTTTTTATTCACATAACTATTTCTGCTCCAAAGAGAAGAAAGACACGAGAAAAAAAAAACAATAGACATTGCTAAACCAAAATAGAATCTTAATGATAATAGTAATGGTAATATATACGAAGAATGCAAAGTTTTGTGTGGCTCTTAAATATTAATTTAGTCTTCCTACAGCCTGCACATTGTACTTGGTAGATCGAATTAATCCTAAGACTTTTTTTGTCAACTGAAGGCAAAACTTTTGAATGATAGATTCAATAACCTTTAAAGTGATGGCATGTACTTGAAATGGGACAACAATTGTTGCTCAAGTCTCAAGTAATACAAACTTAGAGATTGCAATTGAAATTGTAGCATCACTTTTCAAGTCAAGCTTGGATGCTTTAGGTAAAACAATGAATACTCAAACTGCGGATATTGTTGATAAACTTACAACTAGTTTTTCTAAATGAGATTGACAAAAATCATGCACATTCAAAAAAGAGTTGACTTCTATTTTCTAAATGAGATTGACAAAAATTACAATATATGTTTACCGAAGGAAGCCATTGTACAATTTCTGTTGCTATAAAAAGTTTGTCCCTACAAATAAGCCATCCAATGAAATTATGTACATCTTTTGATAGAGAACTTTCTCATTTTGCCAAAAAGAACAATATGAAGTTTTGTTTGGGGTCTAATAATTTATTAACTTCTAATCAATATTATTATAGAAGATGATTTTTTTTCCATTAATTAATATCCTAACACCTTTGATCACCTATGAGACTAAACAAATTATCAATTCACCATTCAAATTTAGAACACTAATATGGTGACACATATAATCATCGTTTCTCTTGAAGTTCAAGTGGTATGTCAAAAATGCACTTGTCCAAATTTATAGGTCATAGAAAAGAAGTGTTAGTGACCTGTATGTTAAAATCTTAACTTTGCTCTATGTTCTAACATCTTTCTTTAGGCAAGAGATTAGACAAAGTACAAGTTTTGAGGCAAACTTTACAAATAAACAAAATTTGAACGCAAGATATCAAACTCGTAGTCATGCAAGTAACTGGTTTTACTAGCACGAGGGACTTTTATTGTAGCTTTGCGTAAAAACGTAGAAAACCGTGAGCAGACAACTATGTGTGTTTAAACCCCACCCGAGGCGATAAGGACGCTTGTAGGTTCTACACACCATTCCTTTACCTTTGGGAAGGCCTTGCCTAAAATCGTCGCCTCGGGTGGGGACTCGTCCGCGTCCATAAATCCTAGTCTTTATTTGTGGCTTGACTTTTGTGGCTTGACTCCGAATCGCATAAGCCAAAATAATGGACGCAATATTCAACTACCTAGTATAACAAGCTACCATAGTCTAGAAAGCAAGTATAAAGAATTAATCAACCTGGAAGGAAATAGTCTCAAGATAAAAACCAAAGTTATCATCATAATTCCAAAGGTACTAACTAAGCCTCTCTTTGCCTGAAATTCAAAAGAAAGAACCGTAATAGGAAATGATGCCAAGAAACAAGAGTCCTTTTCAGGCACTCTTTGTAGTAAAGCCTCTGGTTCGAAGCGTCGATATACCAGAAACCCAAAACCTTTTTTAGGAGGAACAACACCTCTCAGGCCACCTTTTGCTTTCTCTGTTGTCACGTGGTCCTTTTCAAAGAAACCTGACTTACTCTCTTGGGGAGATCCATTTAGGTTGAAAAGTAAAAGTGAGTACACATCCAAAAAGCCAAGAAATGAAAGATAATTAAAAAGACTCTATAGCAGCCTTCCTTAGTCAACATTGAGGACAATTGTTTATTGCCTTTCTGTATTTAATAGTATCAGAAATGATTATTTTTATCATTCGATTAATACTCTTAACACCTTTCATCACTTGTAAACTAGACAAACCATAAATTCACAATTGACTTTAGATCACTAGTGTAATAACATATAAAATCATCATTTATCATAAAATTTAGATAATATGTCAAAATTATAGTTCTACAAAATTTGCTTCAAAAAAAATAACATTTTTTATTATTAATGTATCAAAATTAAATAATTCACTTAATATTCTAACATGTCTCGTCACATGAGAGATTAGAGAAACTATAAGTTCATAACTCAAAACTTCTAAAACTACCATAACAACTTACACAAATATCGTTTATATTTATTATTCAAATATCATGTCAAAAATTACATTTGTAAAAAACTTTTAACTCAAAGTAAAAATTCATTATTTAATTGATATTCTAAGCTCTTTTGTCTCATTTATACTTAGAAGAACTATAAATTCAGACGTCAAACTTAGAACATTACTATGATAACTTATAAAATAATTGTTTTTCTAACATTTAAATATTAGTTAAAATTACCACTTATCCAAAAACTTACACTTATAGAATAACGGTTTGTATTTTGGCTTCCGGGGCCTGAAAAGTTTTAGGTGTTTAATTTGGCGAATGAAACCCATTATTTGCAAGAGACTTTATTATAACTATAAGAAATATGCAGAAAGAGCTTCCAGACACAGCTACGTGTGCTTACAAGGCCCTCAAGCATTTATTACAGCAGATGTTCTGCGTGGCTAGTTTTCATCTTCCCGAAAATGGTTCAAGGGCAGAACACGACCTTGTAGTTGGTCCCGCTAGGGCACGTGAATGTGCTTGTTTGATCATCCTTGGGATAACTGTAAGCATCGGGGCAGCGATCCTTGAAAAATTTGGAGTACTCAGTCGGTCCGCAGCTCCCAGAATTGCAGCAATACTCGTCGGTCTTGAACACGGTACAGGGGTTGTTACAGCCGCCGTTGGCCTTCAGCGCACTCGGGCACTGCCCGTTAATATCAGCAGTACAGCTGATACCACGGGTGCAGCCATTAGAGGTGGGGCTGAATTCCATAGGAACGTTAAACCCATCAACAAGAGAGATATCGAAGAAGTCCAGGTTGTTGAATTGATTGAGTGCGTATTCGGCAAGGGTGTTTGGGGGTGTACCATAGGCTTGGCATTGCAGGAGTCCGCCACAGTCACCAGTCTGGCAGCTGCCACGACCGGATGCATCGAAATTGCATCCGGTTCGAGGCCAAATGCGAGCCCCTGTCGTGCCGGCATTAACATCAAGGGTCCACACTCCACCTGAGTTGAGCTGCATGCCACCGCCGGGCACAGCCCCGGCCCAAACTGTGTAAGGGCAGTTGTTTGTTATGACAAACGTAGCTGCATTGGATGAACTGAAGCAAAGGGTGATGAAAAGGAAGAAGAAAATGGATAGCTTTTTGGAGAGACTCATTTTGTGAAGTAAGAGATATTGGGTATTGCTTGTGTGGTTTGCAGGGAAGACGTGCAGGGTTTTATATAGGGCGAGGTGGTAGTAATAGCCTTCCCCAGAAGTTTCAAACATCCTAGTCTAGCGATAGTTGGTTCTGAAGACAAGTCAACAAAGAAAAGGTCGTTGTTCTGGCCCTTGTTTTTAATATTTATAAGGTCGGTGGTTCGATCACGTCGAAGCAGGATTATAAAATTACAATCAAGAAAGTGAATGCAAAAAATAATTCTGGTTACTTTCGTAAACATTGGGTTTGCCTTAAATCTATTGGGGTGGAAGCATTGCCTCACAAATTGATTGACATTACAATCAAGCAATAAAGGCACACAACATGCAATCTTTAGAGGAATTTGGACAAACTCGTCCTACTTCCCTTGTCATAATAAATTTACCTGCCCCTTCTTATTTCTTATTAAAAAGTTTATGAAGAATACAAGTATTACCTTTTACTTTCTTAATCTGGTTGCTCTCTCTATTGAGCTCTTAGCTACTTGTAGAATTCTTACAATAACTCCATCATTGGCTTTCTCTACAATTCAAGAGCTTTGCAAATCTCCAACACTATCTCCTCACAAATCAAGTTGCTAAGCCATGCTAAGCTGTACAAGGCTTAAAGCTATGAAAGCCTCCTTCTTGAACCACCAAGCTGATTCCAAGCTGTCTCTCGTTATGGGATGCACAAAATCCAAAAATAAGCTTGAAGATAAGGTTACAATATTGCCCTCATCACCTATTCTAATTCCAAATACATTAAAGAGGAACAAGACATTATTACCCCCACTAATTATGACAAATCACAACAAAATCCAAAATGTAACAATGAATCTAGGAAATCAGATCGCGGAGCAGGCAAGAACTTTGACAGATCGATGCCGGTAAAGTTGGGATTAGTTGTAATCACTTCCTCCTGTCAAGAAACTACATTGCTTTCTTGGAAGAAAAGCAGGTCAGATTAAAAGATGGTGAGAGAGAAAAGTCTAAAAAGATCTGCCGCCAGAATGATGCCCAGCATCAGTTTGAACCTTCAAAGTAATCCCGGAAAAATATGAGTCGCTGTGGAATTTATGAGCATACAATACTCTCCAAATTGACTAAAAGAAAGCATTTCTTATGATCGCGGTCGTGGCTGCCATCAGAGCAGCTCTCGTTCTGCTTTCACACAACGTTTTTCTGGGAAATGTAGTTTGTTTTGACAATAAGTGATAGAAATTTTGCGAAGGTGCCCAGCAATTTTCTCTATTGCAGAGGAATCAATGCCGTGATTTCCTGATTAGTTGCCATGCCTACACAACTCCAGAAGAACTAAATTCATTTTGGAATTTCCAAAGATTCAAGAAAGAAAAAGGCAATGAAAAAGCCTCTTTAAATTTGACCATTTAATTATCAGGAAAACTATGGAATTGGGATTAGAATCTGAAATATTACAAGGACACCATGTAAAATTATTATTTATTTTAAGGGCTAAAATATCATAATCGAAATAGAAGTTCTGGAAATGGTTAGAGATGTCTGAGAAGACAGACGATGGCTTCCAGATGGTCTCCGTGACACGAGTGTAGTTGTGGAAATTTTACAAAGATAATTACATCGCTTGACTTGACTTAAAAATAGTCAAGTCTTGTGGGGATCAGGCGGGGCGGATAAGGGGGAGGGGGTTGTGGGGCCGTGATGTCTAGGTTGAATTCTTTTATCTTGTCTCCTAGTGAAGTGGCACTTACCTCATCATGACCTTTGTGAGTTTTATATTCAAAGGACATGATTTTGGATAATATTTTAATATTAAAAAATTAACTTTTGAATTTAATTTTAAACCTATTTCTAATATGATACCAAATCTAGGTTATTTTATTGCAATTCTTATTTAATCTTAAGTCTTTAAAATACACTTATTATGTAAGGAGCATCTATTTTACCAATTCAACTTTGAATCTAAGATACGCTAAAAAGAGTGTTAAGGACAAAAGTCTCACATTAACAATATATGGTCATTAGGTAATATTTAAATATAAAAAATATTTTTCTAATTCATGAATTAACTTTTGAATTAAATCTTAAGCCAATATATAACTACTGTCAAGTTTGTTGCGCTTTTGTTTAATGATAAGCTTAACCAAGCTTTGGTTTTGTGAGAATATGAGGAATGGAGAATCATTGTATTCACAAAAACATGACTAAAGCTCAAACTACAAACTATTCAATATATCTCCTGTATGGATAATACCGTCCACGTTTATCTCCTCCTCAACAACCATGTCGTTGCTCCTTGTTTCTTAGTGTATTCGCCACGCTTGCTTTTGTTGGCAAAGTTGGCTTTTGGTCAATACTCTCGGCTATGTAATCCACATGGCGTCACATCATTCAAAATCTCGATAGTTCCCTCAAGTTAGTGTCTTGTGTATGCCAAAGATACCAAATATTCTCAGCACATATTATGTTATACAATGCCTTGATAAATATGTTCGTTAGTTGGTCTTGGATGCCGATGTATCTTGTCTGAATTATCCACCAAAGGCATGGTTACTTTATATGGCCTTCTTACAAAGCCTTTTAAACATTTATTACAGCAAATGTTATATATAACTAGGTTTCATCCTCTTCAACTACTTCAAGGGCAGAACACAACTGCGTAGTTAGTCCCACCAGGGCACCAGAGTGTGCTTGTCGAGTCATCCTTGGGATAACTGTAAGAATCTGGACAGAGATTCTTGAAAATCTCGGGATAGGTTGTAGGTCCGCGGCTCCCAGTAGTGCAGCAATACTCAGAGGTGTTGAACACCGTACACGGATTGTTACGCCCGCGGGGACCTTCATCACACTAGGGCACTGCACAGTAATATTAGCAGTACGGGCGATGTTAACGGTGCAGCCATTGAACGTGGCGCGGAAGTCCCTAGGAACATTAAATCCTTCAAGCAGAGAGATTCAAGGAAGTCCACGTAGTCATCTGACAAACGTGGCTGCATTGTTGTACTGCATTGTTCTAATCCTAAGTTTTAGTACTCTCTTATTTTTTGATAAACAAAATTATATATCTATTAAGAAAAATAAACATAGTTGCATTGAATATTGAAAAAGAAAGGGTGGAGAAAAGAAAGAAGAAAATGAGCAGCATTTTGAAAAGACTTATTTTGTGAAGTAATAGAGGTTGGATATGCTTTTTTGGTTAATGATTGTTGAAATCAAAGTTTTCCTGAAGCTCGGGATCAATTCCTGTGTCCTAGAATTTCAGACCATGCATTAGCCATTACCAAGGTTAATCCAGAAGCTCTTAGAACTATGAAGTCTTTCAAGCTTTTTGAAACGTGGATGATGTTGGGATATCTTTCCAAGTTGATGATTAAAAGAAATTATATTTAATCCATAATATCTTTCCAAGTTGTAAGTCCATATCTAATGATTAGCAAGAACTCGTATGTTGGTGGTAAAACTACATGTAAAGAAAGATTCCATGTAATCTATTAAATATATGGCTTTTACTATCGCTGATGGGGCCCAAAGTCTTACGATGGAACCCAGAAGACTTGTCTTTTGAGCTTTATGTATGTGCTCTCAAACCAGTAAACTTGCGAAGACTTGTGCTCACAAAGGACTCAAAAAGTCTTACAGTGCAACCAAGATAAGGTTGGTGGGAAGAGATTCATGGGCGTCATTTTGGAGTTACTATATGGGTGGAAAATGGGGAAGTTAATGGCAATGATGGCCTGACTTGGAACAGAAGACAATAAGTGGAGTCTAGCACGGAAGCATAATGAGCATTCTCCTGTCCTGTGAATGCACTTCACAAAGTCGCCATCAGGACATCTCCCAAGCTTAAAAATTGGAAAAGCTACATTCATGTCCTACATTCTGTGGTGAATTGTTGCGTCCTACTGATCTTTTTGCTTTGTAGACTGTTGGCTTGACCTAGTTGGATCTAAATGTAGGTGATAAATGGCGATGGGATTAGAAATCACGCCTCTTCCACACCATTTTAACTTCCAAATGAAGCCAATTTTTTTCGTAAGTGAGAAATATAGAGGAATTAAGTGTCAAATCTGGAACATTTTGACCCCAGAAAGCATGGGCTGCCAACCTAAATTCCTCTCTTGCATTGTTGTAATCCGGGCACGTATTTCCGTTTTGCTTACGTCGCATGATTATTCCAACGCAGATCCTCAAACCCCCAGAAATTCTGCTTCTTTCACAAACTTTGTGCTTTTTGGTTATTCATTGTTCTCTTGGTTTTTCTTAATCTTTATAAATTGAAGGATTAAAATACTATGTTGGATTGATAACACCCTTAAAACATTTGTGAATTTGCCTATAACTTGAGAAGCAAGATTTCATTAATCAAGAGATTGAAACTTATAACTTATAATAAGTTTTTGTGAGAACTTTAAAATTTGTCAAATATAGTTTTTGAAAAAATTATATTTTTTTTAATGATATATAATACTTGACCTTTCATCCAAAAACAAAAAGAACTTGAAGGACAATTCTCATACACAAGACTAGCACTTGAAAGTAGTCTATAACACGATGTATTACTTTCATAATGAAACTTGTAACTCATATTAATTGCAATGATGCATATTAAGAATATCATAAATTATTTGATGCTGTCTAAATTTTGTTAAGAATCTCCTACATAAGTCATTTTATTTAAACCAGCCTTTGAAAAGTAGGCATTCAACAAACACTTTGGTCGACAGTGACCCTTTATGTGCGAAAACAAAGTTTTGAGCGATAATATCATCCATCCTTCATAGAGACTATATTACATGAACACGTAATACAGCGTCTGCAAACTACTACGTCTGATCACAAAGCCTATAAGCTTCTATTGTATCATATATTACACATCGCCGCCTTTATTTGGGGCAGAACACTTCTAGATGTCTAAAGCTTTTATTTTAGCTGATGTTGATCGTCTTGAACTACTTCAAGGGCAGAACACGACCTTGTAGTTGGTCCCGCTAGGGCACGTGAATGTGCTTGTTTGATCATCCTTGGGATAACTGTAAGCATCGGGGCAGCGATCCTTGAAAAATTTGGAGTACTCAGTCGGTCCGCAGCTCCCAGAATTGCAGCAATACTCGTCGGTCTTGAACACGGTACAGGGATTGTTACAGCCGCCGTTGGCCTTCAGCGCACTCGGGCACTGCCCATTAATATCAGCAGTACAGCTGATACCACGGGTGCAGCCATTAGAGGTGGGGCTGAATTCCATAGGAACGTTAAACCCATCAACAAGAGAGATATCGAAGAAGTCCAGGTTGTTGTACTGGTTGAGTGCGTATTCGGCAAGGGTGTTTGGGGGTGTACCATAGGCTTGGCATTGCAGCAGTCCGCCACAGTCACCAGTCTGGCAGCTGCCATGCCCGGATGCATCGAAATTGCATCCGGTTCGAGGCCAAATGCGACCCCTGTCGTGCCGGCATTAACATCAAGGGTCCATACTCCACCTGGGTTGAGCTGCGTGCCACCGCCGGGCACAGCCCCAGCCCAAACCGTGTAAGGGCAGTTGTTTGTTATGACAAACGTAGCTGCATCGGATAAAGTGAAGCAAAGGGTGATGAAAAGGAAGAAGAAAATGGATAGCTTTTTGGAGAGACTCATTTTGTGAAGTAAGAGATATTGGGTATTGCTTGTGTGGTTTGTAGGGAAGACGTGCAGGGTTTTTATATAGGGTGTGGTGGTAGTAACAGCCTTCCCAGAACTTAAAAACATCGTGGTCTAGAGATAGGTGGTCCTGAAGACAAGTCAACGAAGAACATGTCGTTGTTCTGCCCCTTGTTTTGTGGGTGGTTCAATCACGTCGAAGCAGCATTACAAAATAAAAGTTTTAATAACATAAAAGTCGAACATAGATTTAGAAATAATTTTTCAAAAAAATTGAGGCCGGCCCTCACGAAGAAGTGACTGTCCGAGTCTCACCAACTCAGTAAGGTGCGGCTCCCATGCGGTGCCAGCACATTTTATCTTGTTTAATGTATTGTCGCTCTTTCTGTGGTTTAGAACCCGCTAAAGATTTAATTCTTCTTTTACTCTGCCGGCCTCTTCGTGAGAAAGATACCGCAGTGATTGTAAAGATTTTAAGATAAACCAGCTTCAAGAGACTGGCGGCGAATCTGGGGTTACAGTTCGCATGGGATATGCCCAAAATCCGACGTGTTTGGGCAACAAAGCGCTTACGAATATGGACCAAGTCCGATTTGTCAAACCATGTGGCAGGAGATTCTGAAACCCATGAAGTTCTTTAAATTGTGTCTGTGGTGCGTGCTGCTGGAAAACTGAACGACCTGGTGTTCGTCGTGGTGGTGGTCTAGAAGTTAAAGTGTCGTGCCATTTTATGCGACAACATGTAAGCCACCTAAAAGCACAAAGAAGGAGGCCAAGGTAGATTTGCAAGCTGCCTTGGCTGCTCCACCTGTCTCTCAATAACGAAAGTGAACGCCCTCAATGGACTGGGGAGAGGCGGCCACCCCCGCACTTTGTAACAAGGAAAAAGAAACCAGTTTTTCGTTTAAAAGAGTTGAGATCCAATGTGATAAGGGCAAATTACGCTTTCTATACTCAATAGTTTGATGTGGTGTACTATGAATCAGTTAGACGGTGAATTGAAGAAGGATATGTATTTAAAGATTAATTGTTTAACATAAAAATTAAAATCACAAAAAAGCTTATCTCCTAAATTTGATTTTAATCAGTTATTTCTTACGTTACCCCAAGTTAATATTTATTGCTTAATGGAAAGTCTTGGAAGATCAATCACTATCATTATGCCTAAAAGTCACCTTTCAGTTTGTGCAGGGGGCATTGGAGTTTTTCCTAAAAAAGAATAAGGACCACGGTATTTTCTAGGATAAGCTTTTAATTAATATTTATTGGTCAATTGAAAATTTAGGAAGATCAATCCCCATCGTCATGCTTGAAAGTTTACCTTTATCTATGTGCATCGGTAATTTCAGGTCTTTTTCTTTGTTTGATGTCTCCATTTTGTCTCTCTCGTAGCTCCTGGTATTTCATTCAATCTCTTTGCAGGCCTTGTCCTCTCTTACATACTCTCTTTAAAGAAAACATAACCAACTCAATCAAGACTCTAGTACCCAAAGCACAAGGAAAAACTGGACAACATTGTATTCACAGCTGCAAGAGATGATTAACAGGAGTTTTGCACATACATGACAGAGACAAGACCTGGGCTGGTAATACAAGACCTAAAAGGAAAGCAAGTATAAACGGAATAAATGATGGTGAGAGACAAAAGTCTAAAAGATTGGCCGCCAGAATGATCCCTACCATCAGTTTAAGCCTTCAAAGTAATCCCAGAAAAATATGAATCCCTGTGGAATTTCTGGGCATAAAAGACTCCAAAATGACTAAAAGAAAGCATTTATTATGATCGCAGTCATGGCTGCCATCAGAGCAGCTCTTGTTCTGCCTTCGCACGATGTTTTTCTAAGAAATGTAGTTCGTTTTGACATTAAGTGATAGTGTTGAAGTCCCACACCTGATGCAAGAGCGAGACTTGGGCTGCATATATGTGAGGTGGTACCACCAACTATTGCCATGTGGTTTTTGGAAAGATAGGACCAACTTTTCAACATAGTATTAAGGCCAGATTGAGGCCCGTTATCTGTAGGAGTGTAATGCTTGACGTAAGGGGAGTGTTGAAGTCCCACATTGACATAGTTTTAGTAAGGATAAGGCCACTTTTCAACATATAGAAATTTTGCGAAGGTGTTATACCTGTACACCTTTCACTGTGGAATTTCCAAAGAGCCAAGAAACAAAAGGCAATGAAAAAGCCTCTTTACCAAAATAGACTGCCATTATTGTTTCAAAATAATAAAAAAATTAATTAATTTGACCAGTTAATTATCAGGAAAACTATGGAATTAGGAGGAGGAAACTATGTAAAATTATTATTTATTTTAAGAGCTAAAATATCATAATCGAAATAGAAGTTCTGGAAATGGTTAGAGTTGTCTGAGAAGACAGACGATGGCTTCAAGAAGGTCTTCATGACACGAGAGTAGTTGTGGAAATTTTACAAAGATAATTACATCTTTGGCTTGACTTAAGAATAGTCAAGTCTAGTGGGGATCGGGCGGTGCGGGGAAGGGGGTTGGGGGGCGTGCTGTCTAGGTTGAGTCCTTTATCTTGTCTCCTAGGTTGAATTCCTTCATCTTGACCCGCAAGTTTTAACATAGAAAATATTATCTTGACTCATATATTAATTTTTGTGTGAAATTTTGAATCTTTTTTTGATTGAGCAATCAAACTAAAGCAAGAAGCAACGGATTGAGCTGCACGAAAGCCCTTGCTTCTTGCTTCTGATAACTTATTCTTGACAAGCTGGAAACTTGCTTCGGCTTCTTTCGTCCATTGAAAGATACCCTTGTGAATGCAATCCGTAATCAGGTGCAATAAGTGTGCTGAAGTTCCGCACAAACCGCATGTTGTTTTACTGCAACTCTCATTTAACCTTAAGCCTTTAAAATATGCTTAATAGGTGAGAAGCATCTGTTTTATCAATTTAACCTTGAGTCTAAGATACACTCAGGTGTAAGGGAGTATTAAAGAAAAAAAATTATATTAAAAATATATGATCATTGAGGAATTTATAAACTAGTTCTTGAATTAGATCTTGGGCCTATATATAACTGTTGTCATATTTGTTGAACTTTTGTTTAAGACAAGCTTATCCAAGCACTGATTTTTTGAGAATATGAGGAATTGAGAATCGTTTCACAAAAACATGACCGAAGCTCAAACTACAAACTATACAACGTATCTCCTGCATAGATAATACCGTCCACATTTATCTCCTTCTCAGCAACCATGTCATTGCACCTTGTTCCCTAGTGTAGCCAATTTCATACGTCTGTTGGGTAGCCAATTTCCATCTCACGGTCCTTCACAACAAAAATTTGGGATATGAATTTGAAACTTTTGTAGATCCCTTTCATCTTCACTGCCATGGTGGAAGCAAGACAAATGCAACAGACCTTTTAAGGAATGACACAAGGGGGAAGCAAAGACCAATAAATATGGAGAGATTCCTCTTCTGCCTTACTAAGATGAATTTGATTATGCAAGAAATAAGGGGGATTCAAAACGCTTGAAACTTCTCCACCTTCTATACCCACTGTCGCAAGAGTCCGGTGCTCATCTTTCCACAACTACTCTTGAGGCAGGAACAAAAGGGAAGTGTGAAGACTTCCTCAGGGATCAGGAGCGGTGGATGCATTCACAAGGCCATAAAACCAAACCAATGAAGACTTAAAAGAAAAAAGAGAGAGAAACGTTATGATGGGTGTCTCCTGGCTGGTACCAGACGGTGAGGGAATGGGTGTAGCTAAGGGAAATAAGAGGAAGACAATAGAAGGTGGAACCAATCAATTTATACAATGCCTTGATAAACATGTTTGTTAGTTGGTCTTGGATGCCGATTTATCTTGTCTGAATTATCCACCAAAGGCATGGTTACTTTATCTGGCCTTCTTACAAAGCCTTTTAAACATTTATTACAGCAAATTTTATATATAACTAGGTTTCATCCTCTTCAACTACTTCAAGGGCAGAACACAACTGCATAGTTAGTCCCACCAGGGCACCAGAGTGTGCTTGTCAAGTCATCCTTGGGATAACTGTAAGCATCTGGACAAAAATTCTTGAAAATTTCGGAATAGGTTGTAGGTCCGCAGCTCCCAGTAGTGCAGAATACTCAGCGAAGTTGAACACCGTACATGGATTGTTATACCCGCCGGAGACCTTCAACTCACTCGGGCACTGACGCAGTAATATTAGCAGTACAGGTGCAGCCATTGGACGTGGCGCGGAAGTCCATAGGAAAGTTAAATCCTTCAAGCAGAGAGATATCAAGGATGTCCAATTTGTCCTACTGGTTGAGTGCGTATCGAGCAATTGTTTGGAGCTGAACCATGGCCTTGGCATTGCAGGAGACCACCACAATCACCTGTCTCGCAACTGCCATGCCCGGGAGCGTCGAAATTGTATCTGGTTCGAGGCTAAATGCGACCTCCTGTCGTGCTCGCACTAACTTCAAGGGTCCATACCCCACTTGAGTTGAGTTGCATACCACCGCCGGGTACTGCCCCAGCCCAAACTGTGTAAGGGCAGTTGTTTGTTATGACAAACGTAGCTGCATTGGATAGAGTGGAGCAAAGGGTGGTGAAAAGGAAGAAGAAAATGGGCAGCATTTTGGAGAAACTCATTGTGAAGTAAGAGAGGTTGGATATGCTTTTGTGGTTTGTGGGGAAGATATGAAGGGGTTTCTATTGGGTGAGGTGGCATTCATGACCTCCCCTATAGGTGTGTACAAGTTGAAAACAGTGTTACCTTGGGATAGATCGACTTGAAGACAAGTCAACAAAGGGTAAAAAAATTCAAAAATCAAAAAACTGGTCGGGGTTCAAGCCCTTTTTTCTAATATCTATTTGGTGCTAATTCGATCACAGGCTAAAGCGATGGCGTGGTTACCATAAACAAAACATACATGCCGGTTTGGTCTAAACAGAAAACGAGAGCATAAATTTGGAAAATAATATTGTTAAGATTAGTATGAGTTGTTTTACATATCTAAATCCTACCTAAAACTAGAGGGGGGAAAACACAAAATAAAACAAACAAGCAAGCAAGCAAACAAACCACAAGTGGTGGTGGGCGAGAAAAGTCAAAAAGATTGGCATCCAGAACGATTTCTAGTGTTTAATAATAAATTTAATTATTAAATTGCATAATTAGTGTTTTAGGTGCTTCAACTTCTTTGTTTTGGATTAAAAAAAAAATACGTGTGTTAGATTTGGCTTCTGTTTAGACCACTATATGATGAATTGTTAGTCACGTAAATGTCAGTTTTTTAACGCGGGGGGCTTCATGCGTGAATTGGTTGAAGAAAAGTGAACAAAATTTGAGAATTATATAATGAAATCTTAATCATTCACATTTTTTTATTCACTTTGTATATGGCCATTCGCGAGGAAGAGTCCTGAGATGAAAGCTTCTATGGATAGCTACGGAGACACGACAGAAAATCAAACCAAATACTGGTGTTTGTTATCGAAAATGGACAAAACTATCTATAAAGAGACGAAGATTTTAATCATTTACATTTTTTTATTCACTTTCGTCACTTGTTTATGGCCATTTTCGAGGAAGAGTCTTGAGATTAAAGCGTCTATGGATAGCTACGGAGATACGACAGAAAATCAAAACAAATGCTGGTGTTTATTATCGAAAATGGACAAAACTATCTATTAAGAGATGACGATTGCTTCAAGGTGATATACAAGGTGTGAGTGGAGATGTGTGACAAGTCTTTGTTGGAAATTCAAAGGAGATGATGAATTTCTCAGGCTTGGCTTGACAAGAGTAGTCAAGATCATGAAGGTGAACGATGGAGCTCAGGACCAAAAACATAATTAGCAAACTTAGTTTTTTTATATTACAACGGAAGGGCATCAACAGGGTCACAAATGAAACACAAAAATTGAGCATAAGAGGTGTTATGCGCTGAAACGACACATAAAAAGAACAAACGAGGCTACTGAGGATGAAAACAGAAGCCTTTGAATAAAATTATTTAGTCAGGAAAAAAAATCATCAGGGAGGACACCGAACAAATAGGCCTACATGAGAACAAGAGAGCTAAACGGACAAAACCACATCAAACCACCACAAACAATTAACATTTGTAGGTATATTCCAATGCTCTATATGTTGTATTAGAAGCCCATCAGTCGACCTTTCTCAGTATCATAAATAACCCTTTCCTTGTTTCTAAACCATCAAAAGATAAATCCTTTGAATATCATAGAAGTTGACAAAGCAGGAAAGGCTGGGTTGGCCTCCATATTAGTCTGAGAAACAATATGCACAGATTCGGATGTTTAATGACATGGGCATCCCTGAGGATAGCTGCTTTTACATGTGATTATTTTAGTGCATATACAGATTGGTTATGTTATTAAATTAGATAACTAATTAGATAATTTGGTTATTGTCAAGCAAATTAATTTTTCGATCAACTTTTGGTAGCTTGTGATGTCATCTTGTAGCCCATCATTTTGCATTGAAATACCTCCATAATCAATTATTACCTTCTAATCAATGTTATCATAGAAGATGAAGTTTTTCATTGAATTAACATTCTAACACCTTACATCACGTATGAGACCGAAAAAGTTATCATTTCACCATTCAAATTTAAATCACTAGTATGGTAATATATAGAATCATTGTTTCTCTTCAAGTTCAAGTAGTATGTCAAAAGTGCATATGTCCAAATTGAAAACTAATAACCAAAAAAAAAAAAAATTGGGTAACCCGTACGTTAAAATATTATACTTTATTGTATATTCTAACTCCTTTCTTCAGGTGCGAGACTAGACAAAATGTAAGCCTCTTTCCTTATCTAGATTATTTAATAGTTTTTCAGACAAACCTTACAAATAACCAAATTTGAACATCAGATATTAAACTCGTAGTCATGCAAGTACTCGGTTTTACTAGCCTGAGAGACTTTTATTATAACTTTGCGTAAAAACGTAGAAAAGCGTCAGCACACAGCTATGTGTGTTTACAAAGCCTTTTAAACATTTATTACAGCAGCAGATGTTATATGTAGCTAGTTTTCATCCTCTTCAACTGCTTCAAGGGCAGAACACAACCGCGTAGTTAGTCCCACCAGGGCACGTGAATGTGCTCGTCGCGTCATCCTTGGGATAACTGTAAGCATCGGGACAAAGATTCTTGAAAAAATCAGAATAGGTTGTAGGTCCGCAGCTCCCAGTATTGCATCAATACTCATTGGTATTGAACACGGTGCAGGGGTTGTTACACCCGCCCGTGCCTTCAACACACTCGGGCACTGCGCGGTAATATCAGCTGTGCAGCTGATGCTACTGGTGCAGCCGCTGGATGTGGCGCGGAAGTCCATGGGAACATTAAATCCTTCGACCAGAGATATATCAAAGAAGTCTAGGTTGTCGTATTGGTTGAGTGCATATTCGGCTAGGGTGTTTGGAGCTGAACCATAGGCTTGGCATTGCAAAAGGCCACCACAGTCACCTGTCTCGCAACTGCCACGCCCGGAAGCATCCAAATTGCATCCGGTTCAAGGCCAAATATGAGCCCTCGCCCTGCCGGCATTAACATCAAGGGTCCAGGCTACACCTTGGTTGAGCTGCATGCCACCGCCGGGCACAGCCCCAGCCCAAACTGTATATGGCCAGTTGTTTGTTATGACAAACGTAGCTGCATTGGATAGAGTAAAGCAAAGGGTGTTGAAAAGGAAGAAGAAAATGGACAGCATTTTGGAGAGACTCATTTTGCGGAGTGAGATTTTGGATATGCTTTTGTGGTCTGTGGGGAAGATGAGTCGGGCCTTATAGGGAAAGGTGGTAGTCATGACCTACCCTGGAGGTGTGCAGAAGTTAAAAGATTGTTACATAGGGATAGGTAGAGTTGAAGGCAAGTCAACAAAGGAAAGAAACCAAAGAATGGGTCGTCCTTCTAGCCACTCTTTCTAATATCTACTTGGTGGTGATTCGATCATAGGCTAAAGCGGCATGGCGTCGTTACCATAAACAAAATATGCATGCAGGTTTTGTCCAAATAAAATCGTGACCATAATGGGAAATAATATTGTTAAGAGTAGTATGAGTTGTTTGACATATCTAAATACTACCTAAAAATCCTTAAAGTAAAAAAAATATATATATATAAAATTAGTGTGATTTCTTTTACATTACTTAAATCATATTTCGAAATTCACTTTACAATAAATTACTTAAATTTGTCAAGGAGCGAAAATTTTTCTCTAGTCTCTAGGAATTGATATCTATTTCATAACTAGTTTGCTACGTCTATATGACTCTAGAAACACTAATAATCATTTTAGAATATCCCGAAAGAGAAGAAGCAAGGCCAATGAGAAAGCCTCCAAAATAGAATACTATTATTGTTAAAGAAGTTATACATTACTGATGAATTTGACCATTTAATTGTTAGGCAAACTATAGAGTTAGGATTCCAATCTAAATCGCTATTATGATACTCCAAAAAAAAGTTCATTATGTATTTTAAGAACTTAAATATCATATGGAATACTAGTCATGTTCAAATTTTAAATCCACAACAAATAATAAATTTAATTGTTAAATTAAACAATTAGTTTTTTAGGTCCTTCAACTTCTTTGTTTTGAGGAAAGAAAAAAAGCCATGCTGGATTTGGCACCTGTTTTGACCACCATTTGATGAATTGTTAGTCATGTAAAAGTCAGTTTCTCTTACACGGGTGGCTTCATGTATGTATTGGTTGAAGAAAAGTTATGAAATCTTAGACATTCCCATTTTTTTATTCACTATCGTCACTTCATTTATGGCCATTCGCTTGAGATGAAAGCGTCTAAGGATAACTAAGGAGACACGACAGAAAATCAAACAAAATACTAGTGTTTGTTATCGAAAATGGACAAACCTATCTATTAAGAGATGAAGATTGCTTCAAGATGGTGTACATGGTGTGAGTGGAGATGTGTGATCAAGTCTTTGTTAGAAATTCAAAAGAGTTGATGAGTTTCTCATGCTTGGCTTGAAGCGAGTAGCCAAGATCATGAAGGTGAACGATGGAGTTCAGGACCCAAGACATAATTAGCAAACTCATTTTTTTTCATCTTCAAGGGCACAAAATTTCCCTCTAAGGCTTCACATCTCTCCTGAAGACACGTTGCCAGCAAATGACCAAACTCAACCCACGGGCTCGACACATCCAGCTGCACACGTCTTCTCACCCCGTGAAATCCCATAAGCTTGCCACGTACAGATAATTTGGCTGACACGAGAGCTCCACATGCATTAACTCACGAACCCACTCAACTTGAAGACGAACCACATGCTTTGGCTCACGAATCCTATCTCCAAGTGCCTTGTAAGCCATCTAACTCCTATAAAACTTCTTCCACCGAATCCTCGTCATCTTTGTCAAACACAGACATATCCTCTCCCATAACCTCGGCTTCCCACCTAACTAGCACCGCACCTTCCATCCAACCAACACACTCTCATATTACCACACGAAGCAAGTCCGGTATATACAAACCGAACCCTAAATACGCCATGTCTGCATCCCGTACTTCTCCACCAGTTCCTACCACCGTAAATCAAGCTCTTGCTCATCCGGATTGGCGCCAGGCAATGAAAACCAAGCCCCATGCGCTACACCACAATGAAACCTGGACATTGGTTCCTTAACCCCAGTCCATGAACGTAGTCGGATCAAAATGGGTTTTCAAGCCCAAGCTTCATCCTGACGGAACTCTAGAATACTTGAAAGCATGTCTAGTTGCAAAAGGATACCATCAAGAATGGAGAGTGGATTTTTTCTCTGGCTTGTTCACAAGGCTGGGATCTACGTCAATGCGACGTAGATAATGCATTATTGCATGGCACTTTAATTGAACCCGTTTTCATGATGCAACCACCGGGTTCTCGAGATCCAGTCTGACCTAACCATATTTGTCAACTCTGACGGCCTATTTATGGATTGAAGCAATCACCACGGGCCTGGTATGATCGCATTTCAAACGTCCTATTATCCTTTGGATTTTATTGTTCTCCCTATGATCCTTCCCTCTACGTTTATCAACACAATGGTTTTCATGTGTGAGTTTTAATTTACGTAAATGATGTTATAATTATTGGAAACTGCTCTCTTCATAATGAAGACTTTATTTAGGCTCTTGGTAAGGAGTTCCTTGTAAAAGATCTTGGATCTTTGCACTTCTTTCTTGGCATACAGGCATTGTGAGATCATACAGTCATTCTCTTATCCCAGCAATAGTATATATATGACATTCTTCATCGAGCTAATATGGCCCACTGTCAACCTATGCCTACTCCTATGGGAGTTAAGCGTTATCCTGTTGCACATGGTGATGATCTTTATGGTGATCCAACTCACTTCTGCGGTGATACCACATTACAATATGTTGCATTAACCCGTCCTGACATTAACTATGCCGTAAACACTTTCTGTCAAAAGACGGCTAGTCCCAAGATCCAACACTACCAATATCGTCGGCTTGGATAATGTTGACCGATTCGAGTGTTATCATATTGTGTGTGACTTGGTCCAGCATCATCATAAGGATCTCAAAGGAAGTCTATCTCCGGAGGAGGTGGAGATGATATCCAACCAGGCTCATCAATATACGGAAGGAATCATCGGTTCCAACTTGAGCTTGTTGCTTATGTCAGCAAGAACTTGACAAGAGCTACTTCCCGAATGTTGATATTGATGAGTTTTAGAATGAAAAAAGAACGGATTGAACCAAAGAACAGTTCCAGGATATTATAAAAGCACCCAACGAAAATGCTCACAACACAAGAAATCCTACAGAACTTCAGATAATGTTCAAAACGTTACTGAAAAACAACTACAAGTAACACACTTAAACAAAGCCAGTCCCCGATACTGAAAATACAAGAGCTACTTTTTCAGATTCAACAAAAAGGAAAGTCTTCATCTGATTCTCCGGTCTGCACCATCTCTTACAGCACGCTTGGTCTCCCTTTTCTTTTTCTTCATAGGCTGCACGCTAGAGTCACAGGCTATTCTCTGCACATTTCAGTGAGACAGCACCTTTGTCTTAATGAGCTTGCATCTTTTGTCCTATTCAGCACACAGTTTTCTCTTATAAACGGCAGCCACGTCACCCAATCTCAACACCCTTCCTTGACGAGGTTGCTAGTTACCCCGATGAGAGCTCTAAATTTCTCAAATGGTGCATAAGGAAGATTCTTCGTGAATATATCTGCCATCTGCTCTCCACTTGGACAAAACTCAAACTTGACTTCCTTAGATTCAACAAGCTCACGCACATAATGGACCTTGATAGAAATGTGTTTTGTACGTGAATGATGGCTTGGGTTCTTAGTCATTGCTATGGCAGACTTACTATCACTATAAATTACCGTTTCTCCATTTTGCTCCAAGCCAATCTCTTGAAGCAGTCTACGCAGCCACACTGCTTGACATGCTGCAGAAGCAGCTGCTACATATTCATATTCAGCTGTCGATAGAGATACTGATTCTTGCTTCTTTGAGGACCATGAGAAGGCAGCTGTTCCAAGATTGAAAATGAACCCACTGGTACTTTTGCTGTCTTTAGTGTTACCACCCCAATCACTGTCACTAAACCCAACAAGTTTAAAATCTTCAGAGCGACCATAGAACAACCCAAAGTCTTGTGTGCCTTTGATGTAACGAAGTATTCTTTTGAGCTTGCTGAAATGTATTCTTGATGGTTTATGCATGCACCGTGAAAGTAAGGACACTGGATATAATATATCTGGACGAGTTGCTGTTAGATACAGCAAACTCCCCACTAAGCTTCGAAAATCAGTTCCATTTGCTTCACCAGAATTGTCTTCAAAACATATTTTCTCACTAGCCACAAGAGGAGTGGAAACTGGATTACAATTGAACAGATTGTACTTCTCCAACAGGTTCTTAACAAACTTGGCTTGTGACACAAAAATCCCTTCCTTCATCTGAGACACCTCCAGGCCAAGAAAATACTCCATAACTCCCATATCATTCATTTCAAAAGATTGCAACATCTCATCTTTAAACTTTCTCAAATCTATTGTTTTATTCTCAGTAAATATTAAATCATCCACATATATGGACACAAGCAGTATAGAATCACTTACTTGGGATACAAATAGTGTTGGTTCACTTGGGCTTCATGAGAACCCTTTCTCTAGAAAGAAGCTGCATATTCGACTGTACCATGCACGTGGTGCTTGACGTAAACCATAAAGAGCTTTGTGAAGTTTCAGCACTTTGGTTTCAGACCCTTGGATCTCATAGCCTCTTGGCTGTTCTGCATAAACTTCTTCATCAATTATCCCATTTAAAAAAGCAGCTTTCACATCAAGCTGTAGGACTTCCCATCCATGTTGTGCAGCAACTGCCAAAAGCATTCTTATAGTCTCCATTCGAGCAACTGGTGAGAAGGTTTCATGAAAATCTGTTCCAGGAATTTGTGTGTATCCTTTAGCTACAAGTCTTGCCTTGCATCTCACTGTTTTGCCTTCTGCATCAGTCTTTCTTTTGAATATCCATTTTAATCCTACGGATTTCTTTCCTTCTGGAAGATCAACAATAGTCCATGTATTATTCTTTTCAATGGTTCGCATCTCCTCATCCATAGCTTCCTTCCATTCTTTTTCTCCAACAGCTTCTTCAAATGATACTGGCTCAGAAAATGCCATGTTACAGCTTTCATAGATTTCTTCCAAGCATCTCATGCGAACTGGACTCATGTCAGAAAAGTCTCTTCTTACTTCTGATGACTGCACTGAATCTTGTTCCATTGGACTTGGAGTGATCCTATCATTCGAGCTAGAGTCAGGCACTTCAAGACTCTCTTTTGATTCTTCCTCACTGCACACCAACCAATCTTCACTACCTTTCATAGTACATGGAATAGACACATTTTTACTTTCTTCTAGTTTCATTTCCCAATTCCAGGACATGTTCTCATCTACTACAACATCTCTTGTAATAACCAGCTTATTACTCACTAGATTATACACCCGATATGCTTTTGACAGTGTGCTATATCCAAGAAATACTCCTTTTTCTGCTCTTCGTTCAAGTTTGTGACGATTCTGCTCTGGTATGTGCACATAGCATAGTGATCCAAACACTTTAAAATGATCCTGTTGAGATTGGGTGACGTGGCTGCCGTTTATAAGAGAAAACTGTGTGCTGAATAGGACAAAAGATGCAAGCTCATTAAGACAAAGGTGCTGTCTCACTGAAATGTGCAGAGAATAGCCTGTGACTCTAGCGTGCAGCCTATGAAGAAAAAGAAAAGGGAGACCAAGCGTGCTGTAAGAGATGGTGCAGACCGGAGAATCAGATGAAGACTTTCCTTTTTGTTGAATCTGAAAAAGTAGCTCTTGTATTTTCAGTATCGGGGACTGGCTTTGTTTAAGTGTGTTGCTTGTAGTTGTTTTTCAGTAACGTTTTGAACATTATCTGAAGTTCTGTAGGATTTCTTGTGTTGTGAGCATTTTCGTTGGGTGCTTTTATAATATCCTGGAACTGTTCTTTGGTTCAATCCGTTCTTTTTTCATTCTAAAACTCATCAGTGGCATCGAGAGCCAGGTTACGACATCTACTTGGGATTCTTTTTCATGGCAACTCCATCAACTCCTTCCTCCTCCGTAGGAGCCTCACAGCCTCAACCAACAATACCCAACTCACAGATTCCGCTGCCGGTGTTTAATGGCGTGAACTATTCTGCTTGGGCCAACCGCATAACAACGTATCTGAAGGTTCAAGGCATGTGGGATATAGTGGAGAATGGAATTCCGAAAGTGGAAGATGAAGGTACTCTCACTCCAACAGAACGTGAGAGGCATAGGAAAAATCAAGAAAAGGAGCTGAAGACTTTAATGGTGGTACAACTCTCTATTTCTGACTCAATTTTCAACCGGATCTCTTATGCAGCCACTCCTCAACAGATCTGGACATTTCTTAAGAATGAGTTCCTAGGAACTCCTAAGGTACGTGCAGTTCGCTTTCAATCACTTAAACGTGATTTAGAACTAATGCAAATGCAAGAGGGAGAGTTGATTGCAGACTATTATACTCGTGTAAATGATATAGTTTGTCAAATTAGAGCTTTGGGTGAGGAATGGCCTGACTCACGAGTTGTTGAAAAACTTCTCATTAGTCTTACAGAAAAGTTTGACTCAACCGTGACAACTATTGAGGAAACTAAGGATTTTGCAAATATGGCTTTATCTGAACTGTTAGGGTCTCTAGAAGCTTATGAAAAAAGAATTGATAGACGTAGAGAAAAGGCTCCTTTAGAGACAGCATTTAAAGCAAAATTGTCAATAGAACCAAAAACCCCTGAAGTGAATACTAGATCTGGGGAGAAGCCAGCTGAAGGAAGGGGAAAATTTCCACCATGTAGGGTGTGTAAGAGAACAAATCATCTGGAGAAGTTTTGTTGGTATAAAGGAAAAGTGCAGTGTAGATTTTGCCAAAGATTTGGCCATATAGAAAGAAATTGTAGAGCCAAAAGTGGACAACAGGCAAACTATGTTGAAAAAGAAGAAAGTTGTGAAGAAGCTACATTATTCTTTGCTAGTATGTCTGTGGCGTGTGCTGATCCGAATTTGTGGTTCTTGGATAGTGGGTGTACAAACCACATGACCCCATATGACAATATATTCAGCAACCTTGATAGAACTTTCAAGTCAAGAGTTAGGTTGGGTGACAATAGATACATAGATATTGCTGGAAAATGGATAATTTCAGTGAGAACCTCTTCGGGTGTGAGAGAAATTAGAGAAGTATTGTGGGTACCCTCCTTAGCTTCTAACTTGCTGAGTGTAGGGCAGATGATGGAGAAAAATTATGTGTTGCTATTTAAAGGACGTTTTTGTCATATCTTTGAGGATGAAAGTATGGCTAGAGAAGTGATAAGAGTTGATATGAGAAATGTAAGAAATTTTCCATTGAGATTGGAATATGTTGATCATGCTGCAATGAATATTGCTGAGGATAAAAATTGGCTTTGGCATAGAAGATTTGGTCATTTGAACTTTCAATCACTGGAAGAGCTACACAACCAGAAAATGGTAGAGGGACTCCCTCCAGTGAAGCATGTTGGGCAGATGTGTGAGTGCTGCCAACTTGGAAAAAGCTCTCGACAACCGTTTGTGTCAATAGGAAAAGAAAAACAAACTGATCTACTAGAGTTGATTCATACAGACATTTGTGGGCCTATGAGGGTTCACTCTAAAGAAGGAAATAGGTACTTCATTCTATTCATTGATGATGCATCCAGATATTGTTGGGTTGATTTTTTAAAGAACAAATCTGAAGCATTTCGATCCTTCTTGAAGTTTAAAGTTGCTGCTGAGAAAGAAAGTGGGAAGGAAATGAAAAGTATTCGGTCAGACCGGGGAGGAGAGTACTTATCAGCAGAGTTCAATAATTTTTGTAAAGAACAAGGGATCAAACATCAGCTCACAGCTAGTTTCTCTCCCCAGCAGAATGGAGTGGCAGAAAGGAAGAACCGAACAATAATGGGGATAGCAAGAAGTATGTTGGAAGAGAAGAATGTTCCAAAAGAGTTTTGGGCAGAGGCAGTAAACACTGCTGTTTACATACTTAATAGAAGCCCTACATCAGTGTTAAAGGGTGTCACACCAGTGCAAGCTTGGACAGGAAGGAAGCCATCTGTGGATCATTTTAAAGTGTTTGGATCACTATGCTATGTGCACATACCAGAGCAGAATCGTCACAAACTTGAACGAAGAGCAGAAAAAGGAGTATTTCTTGGATATAGCACACTGTCAAAAGCATATCGGTGTATAATCTAGTGAGTAATAAGCTGGTTATTACAAGAGATGTTGTAGTAGATGAGAACATGTCCTGGAATTGGGAAATGAAACTAAAGAAAGTAAAAATGTGTCTATTCCATGTACTATGAAGGGTAGTGAAGATTGGTTGGTGTGCAGTGATGAAGAATCAAAAGAGAGCCTTGAAGTGCCTGACTCTAGCTCGAATGATAGGATCACTCCAAGTCCAATGGAACAAGATTCAGTGCAGTCATCAGAAGTAAGAAGAGACTTTTCTGACATGAGTCCAGTTCGCATGAGATGCTTGGAAGAAATCTATGAAAGCTGTAACATGGCATTTTCTGAGCCAGTATCATTTGAAGAAGCTGTTGGAGAAAAAGAATGGAAGGAAGCTATGGATGAGGAGATGCAAACCATTGAAAAGAATAATACATGGACTATTGTTGATCTTCCAGAAGGAAAGAAAACGTAGGATTAAAATGGATATTCAAAAGAAAGACTGATGCAGAAGGCAAAAAGTGAGATGCAAGGCAAGACTTGTAGCTAAAGGATACACACAAATTCCTGGAACAGATTTTCATGAAACCTTCTCACCAGTTGCTCGAATGGAGACTATAAGAATGCTTTTGGCAGTTGCTGCACAACATGGATGGGAAGTCCAGCTTGATGTGAAGGCTGCTTTTTAAATGGGGTGATTGATGAAGAAGTTTATGCAAAACAACCAAGAGGCTATGAGATCTAGGGGTCTGAAACCAAACTGCTGAAACTTCACAAAGCTCTTTATGGTTTACGTTAAGCACCACATGCATGGTATAGTCAAATATGCAGCTTCTTTCTAGAGAAAGGGTTCTCACGAAGCCCAAGTGAACCAACACTATTTGTATCCTAAGTAAGTGATTCTACTGCTTGTGTCCATATATGTGGATGATTTAATATTTACTGGTAATAAAGTGATAGATCTAAGAAAGTTTAAAGAGGAGATATTGCAATCTTTTGAAATGAATGATATGGGAGTTATGGAGTATTTTATTGGCCTAGAGGTGTCTCAAATGAAGGAAGGGATTTTTGTGTCACAAGCCAAGTTTGTTAAAAACTTGTTGGATAAGTACAATCTGTTCAATTGTAATCCAGTTTCCACTCCTTTTGTGGCCAGTGAGAAAATATGTTTTGAAGACAATTCTGGTGAAGTAAATGGAACTGATTTTTGAAGCTTAGTGGGGAGTTTGCTGTATCTAACAATAATCGTCCAAATATATTATATCCAGTGTCCTTACTTTCATGGTGCATGCAGAAACCATCAAGAATACATTTCAGCAAGCTCAAAAGAATACTTTGGTACATCAAAGGCACACAAGACTTTGGGTTGTTCTATGGTCGCTCTAAAGATTTTAAACTTGTTAGGTTTAGTGACAGTGATT